>OZ005650.1:177914922-178514922 GCA_963930645.1 Salticus scenicus
AACCGTAACTGTAAGAGTTTACGGTTGTTTTTTATATGATTCTTGAGGGCAAACCCAAAAATACTTTGCACCAAACTTTTATTCAGTTTTTGTGAACGGTATGATAGCTATGGCCTCATATATTGGGATAGTCTTTTTATGATCGCCCTGTATTTGTATCTTAATGAAAACTTCACATATGTAGAAAAATTATATATATATATATATATATATATTGCTATTTTTCTGAAATTAATGTGTACACTAAACGACTACATAAAAATATTTCAAATATACAGTCGGCATCAAAAGTATCCGAGCACTAGCAAAAATTTCTATATAAAAAACTGCACTTAATACAGTTTTGTTAAATAAATCATTGTCGAATTCTTTTCTTAGTCAATCAGTCTAAGAGCATGATTCGACAAGGACTTATTTAACAAAACAGTATTAAGTGCACTTTTTTTACATTGGAATTTTCGCTAGTGGTCGGATGCTTTTGCTGCCGACTGTATATACTTACAATATTCTTACAATTTTCTATTTGAATGTGATAATTTTATTTGAAATATCCTTTAATGCAATGGTTTCCACAATCGCTAACACATATCTAAGTTTAATCAAATAATTTTATTAATGACAATAATGAGTTTAAAAACAATATTTTTTTTATCAATAAATGTATGTGAAAAATACTACTAATGGGAAAAATACATGACTACAAGTCTTTTATAAATTAAAATATTGGAAATTAACATATATTTTTACATAGACAAAATTAAAAGTACATTTTACGATAAAATGGGTATTACATACATAAATGTAATTAACACTAGCATAGTCGGAGAAAAAACCAGATGCGTATAATGACTTCCAAAGTATAATTGATTCGAGTGTTATAGTAATATTAAATAAATAATCCTATACATGTCTGGAAAATATTTAGAGAATTAATGGTTAAAAAAAAAAATATTGCGCTATTATACTGGGCATATAATAATTATTTACTGAAATGCCCATTTATATTTATTATCTATGTAAATTTTATCGTATCAAAGAAAAATAACAAAAAGTTTATTATCAAAGAAAATTGTTTATTAGGAATGAAATTTATGCAAAAGCTTTTTAATTAAAACATCGTTCATATATTCCCAAGAATATTAACCATTTTTTTTTTTTTTTCAAAATATTTTTAAATTATTTTTAAATGTTGAAAATTTTCTTTTTTTTCTTTCACTCTCTCTTTTTCTTCTTTAGTATTTTTGCATACAACTTTTATGCTTTTATAGAATGCTAGTTTTATATGTTTTATGTTTTATTTTCCCCTAAGATTACAAAAAATAAATAAATAAATAAATAAGAATAACAAATTCTATAATTCCATTTTATCACGATTACTCAAGTTTAAATTATGATGTAAAGTCATATAAAAAAAAAAAAAAAAAAACACTAATCATCGTGCTGATACCGATTGAGTAGTGATAACATCTAATTTATAATAGTATATTGAGATTTCATTTAGGATCATTAAGGATCATTGTCGTCTGCCTTAAATTATTTTAAAATAATAGTGTCTACTTTTTGATAAATTTTTAGGGTTACTTGGATCAAATCACACCGGAAAAGGGTATACTTTATACACTTCTGTCGAATTTTCATAGAGATTTAAACTGTCAAAGTCTGAGGATGATAATGTTAAATCAAAGTAGTCACAGACCACATTTTCTCCCTGATTCTTCCACCAATACTTTTCTTTCGGAATTTTTAATAGTATGTTTGCACCATTAATTAAATACAAATTATCATATAAATACTCTGGTGGACGAATCAGGAAAAAAAGTGGGGTCTGTAACCACCCTGTAAATGAAAATGATAGACATTAATTTATATCTTCTGTACGTAAAGTTTTACGGCGATTTCTGAGTCCAGTAGAAGTCTTTCTTCGTTACATTTTAAATCTGTTGCTTATTTATAGATTTATTTATCACTTATTTTCTATTCTGATTTTTTTATTATTTTTTCATAACAATTGGTTAACGAAGATATGTAAACTGGATAGGGGGTTGTCTTCCTTAATAAATAAAATTATTTGTATGTTATTCTATTAGATTAAACGTTGTTATATAAAATATCTACACAATGTTATTAAGCTACAATTTAACAAGGGTTTGAATTTACGCTATATTATTATTTAAAATTGTATAGAGTGTTGATAATTAGTGATTATATTACAAACTTACTCTATATAAAAATATGCCTATCTGAAAAATAAGAGTAATTGTGAATTTGAAGTTTGAAAGAATGTTTATCATATGTAATGACTATTATATGTAATAAATAATGAATAATATTTAATAAATTAATGAATACGTGAAACATGTTTTCATTTAATAATCATATTTATATTTACATATTGAGTTTTCTTATTCACTTAACGAAATCTAGTATAATTTAAAACATTGGTGTTCTTCTTAGGTACCATTTTAGTTCAAAATTTATCTAAAAAAAAATCCAAATTATTTATACTTACAGAAGCATTGCAGTGCTCTCAGTTCAGAAATAGTTATCAGTTTTTGAAAAATATAAAGTATTTTTTATGCAAAAGCTTATGTAAAAAGTTTGAAACAGTCGGAATGATTTTAAAGTTTGCGTCATATGTTATCTTGGAATTTTAGATTAATTTAATTGAATAAGTTCTAAGACGATATAGCTTATGCACATTATTAAAAAAAAAGAGAAAGAAAGAAAGAAAGAGAAAGAAAAATATTAAATTTTTCAAAATTTCCAGAATTTTCACAAAACGTTTTTAAAATTTAATTAGAGGGTTCTAGACAAATATTTTATTAAAACAGAAAATGTGAAATTTATCAAAGTAATAATACATTTAATGAAATTTGACTACACTCAATTATTGGCGTATTTTACACAAATAGTGCTAATTGTAGTGTCATGTGTATCAGTTTAATTGATTCATATATAACATAGTGCTTAATTTAAATATAGTGCTTATAAAAAACATGGATTTTATAAATTCTATTTTAGTATTTATACATTATATATATATATATATATATATATATATATATATATATTATTATGATTATGATTATATTATAAAAGCAATATGTGTTTAAAAATGATTTTTATGAAATACATGAAGAAATTTAAAATATGATTTGAGTGCAATTAGTATAGTTTTATACTCAGCGTTATCAAATAACACGAAAAATGTCTCATATTATTGAATAATTCACCAAATTTTGAATGCAAGTTTATAGGCTGTACAAATTCATCTGGGAGATATTTTATAAATTTATATAAGTATTATAAGGGATCTAACAAAGGACAGTATTATATTATAAGCTCAAAACTATGAATAAAAATGTTACCGTTGAAATTTTTCAAAAAACTATTATAGCGCTTTCTAAGTTATAAAATAATTGCCCGAAATAAATATTTATCATTATATTTTTTAAGGGAAAATTTTTAAGGAACAATTTATATTAATTTAATATAAAATTTCATTTAAATGTTCAATTGTCAAAGAGTCAAACCATTTTCTTTAATTATGAAGCTTGTAGAAATCAATAATAAAATATTTTTTTAATAATTAAAGCTCTAATGGCACTGATATATTTTTTTTTATCATGTTAGAATTTTCAGAATTTCTTACATTTATTAACTTTTGCTTTCTCTTTAGGAAAAAAAAAAACATATTAAAATTTGATTAAAAAGTTTTGGTGAAGTTTAGATATGAAATGTTAGAAAATATAATTATACTATTTGAAAAAGATCACATAAAAGAGTTTCAGTAACTTTTTCAAAATATATTTTAAAACTTTTTGAAAACTTTGAAAAATAACTTTCCTACGTAGCTTCTTTAAAATAATTTAAAAAGTAAAAATGTATATATTCAAAAGCAAGGTTCATTTTTTGGACAGTGTGTTATAAATTTCATCTTTTATTTTGATCTTAAATAAAGGAATTTTATTAATTAGTTTTCAAATTACCAATACTGTAAATTGGTCATAATAATTACAGTCTGCTTAAAAGTTTATAGACCGCAGTAAAATGTATGTTTTAACAAAATATAAAGACATAGAAACACCAATTACATGTATGTTTATTTAAACCATATGCGACTTGCATTCAAGGAAATAGACAAAAAAAAAAAAAAAATGTATTTCAATTATGTAATAAAATGAAAATATTAGGTGCGCCGATAGTTTAGAAAATATAAATCATTTTAAGAAAACGTGCGTCTTAATAGTTCAAGGCCTTTCCATTCTTCAGTATGATATCGTATACATGTTTTTCGATCGACATAATTATGGTTTGTAATATTTCACGTTCCATGTTTTACCATTGCACTTCCAATGGCTATTTTCAAGGCATGCACTGAATAAAATCACACTCCATCTCACACACCACACGAGGCATAAGGTCTCACTTTTTTCTTTTTATTTAGATCGGGGATCATTGGTGGTTATTCATGAACAGTCACAGTTTTTCTGTTTAAATAATTTTTCATAGCATTACCGTTATAAATGGAAGTCTTTTCTTGCTAATACACCCAATTTTCCCCCCTATGTTTTCTGCAACTGATATAAGATGATTTTCTATGTATTTAGTAGAACTCTCTCACCCATATAGAAAGGACACATATGCTGAACGGTTGAACCAAGAATCACCCACATTATCCCACATCCATCACCCCATTGCCCACTAAAATACCTCTGCCTCTATTTTCGTAAATTTAAAAAATAATACGTATTCCATCACGTCCATCGAAGTTTTATTTTTTAATCACTGAAAAGGATAACTATACATTTATCACCGTATGATACATGGTTAAGAGCCCATCGTAATCTCTTACTAATGTGAAGCTTTGAAAATGGTGATCAGAGTTCGAAGTCTCCCCCCTTTTTCTGGATACTTTCACAGATGAGAAAGCTTTACCTTTTTTTATACCACTATTTATTTAGTAATCTAGATCTTATTTAATCACTACACATTTCTAAAAAAAATAAAAAACTGTAAAGATTTTCGTATAATAATAGTGGAATGAAAAAAATCGAAAATTTTTCATTCCTGAAAGCGTCCTGAAAAAAGAGTGGAGACTTCGAACTCTGGGGATAATATGCAAAGCATTTTTGCATGGATTTTATAACTAGTTTCTGTAACTCGTTAATAAACACTTTTCTCACAGATTTGTAACCGAGAATCCCTGTAATTTCGCAAACCGACATTTTCTAAGTTGTAGCCTTTCATTATATATGCCAATTCATCCGATTTTTCCCCACCAATAATCAATACTAACTATATTCGTCTTATTTAATTGAAGAATTTTAATCTCTTAGTGAAGAAGAATACTTCTTAAGAAATATTGGCATGAAAAAAAATCGGAAGAATTGGAATCTGTGCTTCGTATTCGTCTATCACTACGAATATCCGCCAATCATGGTCTTCCTCAATGGGGCTTATATACAGCCTCCTACGATTTGATACACGGTAAATCATACTTTCAGAAAAATTTAAATGTTTCAGTATTTTATTAACAGTAATACCATGCATTGTCGAATTCAGAATTTTGCACACGCAGAATAATTAACCGCTTTCCTTTCTTTTCACCGCATTTGTCAGGCTCAAAATCAAGGTAATGATTACCGATACTAAATTTGTACATAATTGCATTTGACTATAAACTTTTTTGGGACGCGTTTTTTATGTTTATTCTATAACATTAAATAACTCCATTAAATACAACGGTATTTTGAATTGGATATTGTTGTTTTCTCATTTTAAATGATATAACATATATACATAGTAAGCTACATCGATATGCGTCATTTTTTACAAAAAATGTAGGAAAAATACAAAATTTTATAAATTTTTGGGACAGACTGCAATTAAAGTACTGATTAAAAAAGAAATTGGGGTCGCATTTTACTTCACATTTCTATAAAATCTATGGGAAATCACTTCATATCAAAGAGGAAATCAATGTATTTAAACAGCAAGGCGATTCTTTCAAGAAGCCGTGAGAATGAGAAAAAAGCTTCTTCTTCTTCTTCTTCTTTTTTTTTCTGTTGTCACAACTGTAAATACATTTCTAGAAATTGCTAATGATATCGTCTAATGTATCTGAATGCTTTTGTGCTACCCTGTAAACCATAATCCTAATCATTTCAAGTTGCATAGAAAACATATTTCTATGCGCATGAGAAATAAATGTCAATTTCCTTATATATTGTGCAATACAATGGTATTAAAATGCGCTTCTTAGTTGTGTTGCACATTAAACGCAATACAATGTAATTTTTTGGGTGTTCCTTTACACAAAAAATCTGATGTGGACACCAAATGACTTTTTTTACACACACGTTAAAATATTCATATTATTACGAAAACATTGATATTTTTGTGTGAGATAACTGTTTTGTAAATAAACAGGCATGATCCAGTCCATAATCATTTTTCAAAACAAACCAAGAACTATTACTTCAACTAGAAAAGTTACGATAATAGGATTACATACACCGCAGAGTACGAATACCGCTTGTTCTGGAATAGTACTCTACTGATTATTACAGAATCTCTCATTCGCAAATACACAGCATGAAATTCAATAGAATTCACTCGAGTGCAGAGAGTCTAGTTTGTTTTCTTTAGCGAAAACTAATGGTGAGAAACGATACATTATACCAAAATATTTGTTTCCGGTAAAATTGAGAAAGGGTTTACTAAATATGACTACACTGAAATAATATTTTCCGTCAAATTTGGTGAACTAATCTCGCCAAGCAGTAAAGTTTTTCACCAAAGCAGATTTTGGTCTTGGCGTTAATTTTGGCGAGTTGATGACCAAATTTGGCGAAAATTTAGAATTTAGGGTTACCAAAGTTTAGAAGCTCTAACATCAATAAGAAAGAGTTCTGAAATTTTCTTGAAAGATTTATTGGTTTTTAGAGCAGAACTAACATCTTCGAAAGTTCTATAAATAACTAAAAAGACTATATAAAAAACAAAATTAAAAAAGTCATTATTGATGATTGTAGACTAGAACTTGACTATTTCTTTACGTTCTGATTTCTATACAGTTTTAAAGTAAAAGTGGAAATAGGTGGAAGTTTTTTTTATTTTCTGAAGGTGGGCGCTGTCTTAGCGTCATATTACGCAATTTTGCATCCAAATTTGGCGAAAAATAATAGTTTAGAATTTACAAAGTTTGGAATCTCTTACTTCAATAAGAATCGTATTATGGAATTTTTCGGAATGATTCATTTGTTTACAACGCGAAACTACCTTGAAAATTCTATAAACCACTGACAAGATTGTAGTAGATAAATTCAAATCAATTCTCGAACTGTGCGGTTGATCATTGTTCCTGAATTAGCAAAATTCCTGCTCTGTAGTGTATTTAACCAAGTTTACTTGACTTCTGGAGTACAAATGACTGTTTTATTGGATAGTTCCGAGAATATTCGTTTATTATTGATTTTTGTGGTACAAAAAACCGTTTAATTCAACTATTTCCAGCATATTCATTAAATAAAGTGCATTCTCCAACTAGAACCTGATTATGTTTTTGCAAATTACTTTCTACTCGCAAAAATACCGACAACTTTCTTAACAATATCAATAGGATCTCTTTTATTATCATCTTTTAAAATATCTATGACGGTAGGTCATATATAATGGCCAAAACCTACGTATATTTAATCATTATGTATATAAATTTCATAAATATTTTCAAAACGGAAAGTCATAGAAAGATCGAGGATGGAGTGGCTCAATCAGAGGTTATAAAAAACTCATATATCAATTTGCAAGTTCTACTTCCAACGTTTTTGAGTCATGCGAGATACACAGACATATACACGCGTGTACTCATATACAAACATCACTAAAATTCGTGTAAAATTGTAGATATCTCTAAAACGGGAGCTTGTGTGACGTCCAAAGTTGGAAGTTTACAACTTGACGTCATTACAGTCAAATATAAATTTATAGGAGTCTACGATCATTCGTTTTTGAGCTATGCGAGGTAAAAAATCGTTTTCGAAAATCGAGATCGTAATATTTCCTTATTCTTTGTATAAGAAAGTAACTACGGGTGAAAATACATCATTTTCTATAAAACATGCAATAGTAAACTTTAACAACATAAATCAGCTTCATGGAATTCTATCATTATTTACGGGAGTAAAATCAAGACAGATATTCAGACAGATGAACAGACAGATGGACAGATAAACAACAAAACGACTTTCAGAATATTTTTTCAAATTTGTTGGAAATTATGGGTTGTATTGGATGAGTTTTTACGTAGCGCTAGTGCTACACTGTAGGCAGTCAGCAACGGTCTGGGACTGACCCCTAAGGGTGATCCAGAGGTATGCCATCACAATTTTTATCTCTCACGGAGGGTATGGTTTTCCCTCTCGGTGACTCACAGAGGTATAATTTGGATGATAACATGGATGACAATGTGGCTACGAAAGGTTTTACGTGCACCTAGCCAGCATTAAGGAGAGTCTCTATTTATCGTCACCAAAAGCCGAAGCCAATGTATAGAATGCTATAGAGAATGCTATCCCATTATAATTTATTAACTAATACATATTTTTAATTTCGTTTTCACATTCAGAAAATTCACAGCAAGTTAATTGGTTATCGCTTTCTATAAATTAGTTTTTAAAGTTTTCAATATGTTATCTTGAAGCTGTAAAAGGTGAATTTTCACTATGTGAAATTTTACATATTACAGATTCAAAATGAAAGTTTATAAAAACTTACAAATCTTTCTTTTTTTTTTTTTTTGTAAGTGATAATTAATCTAAGAATCGTGAATTTCCCGAATCTGGAAACGGAATTTAAAAATATGGTTAATGAGTCATAATGAGCCAAAATTCGCCATAGGATAACATTGGTTTTGGCTTCCGGTGACGATAAGAAGAGACTTCTCTTAATGAATACGACAGTCTTCAGCCAGTTTGAGTATCGAACCCGCAATTTTCTTATTACGAGATTGGCGCTCTATTACCAGACTACCACAGCCCCTTGAAAATTATAAGAATAATACATTTTTGTTGGTTTCAGTATATATATAGAAAACCTTCTCAAACATTGCAGCAGATGTCACCAAGCATCACATGAAGAATTAGAAAAATTGAATAAACATGACGAAAACATGAGCAAACTGAAATTGAAACATATAACATCATTACTTTATCAATGGCATAAAATGAATGTTGCATGTAAATAGGGTGATATTTCTGTGGCGCAAATTGCTAAATAATTACAGCCCCATATATTCACCCATAAGACATTAAATTAATTAAAACTCAAAGTGAAAGAAGAAAAAACCAAGTGAGAAACACACTTTTTATCAACAATCACCAATAACTGAATAATAAAATTATTCCTAAAATAAATTAATAAAACCAAAACCAGTACTCACTAACAACTACAAATAACGCCAAAAAAACCTTTCAAACACACCACCTATGCCAAGAGACGCAATGAGAAGGCTGAATACAGTTAAATCTACAATTAATTGTAGACTATTTATCTACTGAACTAATAAGTAAATAAAATTTAGTTTAAATGTTTCTGCATATTTTAATGACTAATACACCTTATATGTATATATTCCAAAAAGAAAAGTCATTTGACACATCATTTTGCTCTATACAACAGAACTCGCACTCACAGGAAGAGATTTTGACGTAGGCCAAGCATTAGGCTCTTTAGGTCAAGAAGGTTTTACCTAGAAAACCTACTGCTTGTTCCTATGAACAAGAACGCACACAGGCACAAGTGCACCAAACTATTATCAATTGGATACCAAAAATACGTTGCCAAAAGTAAGTCCATTTTGACCTATTATACATTAATTTAGCAACATATCTTTTATTGCATATATTTGACCTTAAAATATATGCAATAGAGAATTTACTGAGTTATATGCCATCCAACTTAACAACAGCAAAAAAAAAAAAAAAAAAAAAAAAAAAAATGTATAATTATTTTAAAACAAAATTCTTTCAAATTTATTCTTCTAAAATTCTAGTAATTTAAAATGCCGATGAATTAGATTACAGTAAATGAACCAGAATACCTTTCTTTTCTAAAACATTCAAAATTAAATAAAATAGAACAAAGTAAATGTTAAAAGAAAAAGATCGCTAAAGAAAAAGAAAATTCATAAAATATACGAACAGGTAAAAATTGAAAAAAAAAAATATATATATGCATATTAATGCGATTTTTTTTTTCTTATTTCAATTTTATTTGTTTAAAAAACATTACAAAAGAAACAATTCTGATAAAAAAAACTAAAAAATTGAACACACTTTTTTATACACTTTTCATGATCAAGTAACATCAACATTTTTACTACACGAAACAACTAACAACCTTTTTACATTAAAAACGTGTAGGTGATGTGATTTCTGTTTTAAAAGAATAGTAGAGAAAAAAAAAATGTGCACGTTAATTAAATTTCGAATTACTTTTTGAAGAGATTGGGTTTGATAAACAAAAGTTATACATAAACAGCACACCATTTGGTATAAAAAAATAATGAAGTACTTGAACACGACTTTTGCCCGGTTTTAATTAAAAGATAAATCTTGACATTTTCAAGTAAAAGAAGGAAAATGTATAGAAAATAAATATTACCTAACTTGAAACTTTTTACCAAGAAAAATATCAAATATATGAATAAACTGAATAGTAATATATGAATATATATATATATTAAAGAACTTTGTAAAAGAAAAAAAAATGACATTACAAAATTTAAAAATGCGCGTCAATGTGTAAAAAAAAAAAAAAAAAAAAACTTATCTCCATAAGTTGTTAAACCTTCAACATTAGTGTTAATAATGCGAAGTCAAATTAACTTTTAAAAATTGACGTTTATTTTTCACTCGTGATATGTAATGTGTTTGAAGTTTTTAATTAAAAAATCATTGCAATTTCCGTCTTAAAAATATCAGGTATTCCTTAAGTAATATATATCAAGCGAGCTAATTCCTCGGAGAATTGTTATTCCAGTTTGAAAATTTGATTTAAGTCGTTCCGAATTTGCTTTTGCGTTTAATAAAATTTTCATTACTTAAAATGAACTACACATCTTATGAGAAAACTTCATGTTAAGCTTGTCCGAAATTTTTAATGAAATATAAATACTTGCTTAATAACGTTTTTACAATTTGACATGAGAATATTTTATTATTATCTTACTATCTTGAACAGTAATATTTTATTATTATTTATTTATTTTTTATTAAAAGTATACCTTTAAAAAAGTATTTGACTTGCATATACATACTGCAGCAAAAGTATCCGAGCACTAGAAACAATTCCTATATAATAAAAAGTACACTTAATACTGTTTTTTTTTTTTTTTTAAATAAATCCTTGTCGAATCATGATCTTAGGCCATTGGGCATAATTGATTAAAAAGTAATTGAATGACAATTGAATTGCAGTTAAATTACAATTATAATTATTTTACTGTCAATCAATTAACAAGTAATTGATTACAGACAAATTGAATTACTTATTCAATTAATTTGTAATCAATTACTTATTAATCGATTGACAATAAAATAGTTATAATTGTAATTAAATTATTTTTTAATCAATCATGCCCAACACTGTCTTAGGCCCGCTGTACACTGACGAAACATGAGACAAAGTTTAACGCGACATGCGACACGCGCATGCTCTACATACAAGTTCATCTCCTGAAAACTGTTTAGAGCATGCGTGTGTCGCATGTCGCATCAAACTTTGTCTCATGTCTCTTCAGTGTGCGGTGGGCCTTAGACTGACTAAGAACGGGAATCGACAAGCATTTATTTAATAAAACTGCATTAAGTGTACTTTTTTTTACATATGAATTTTCGCTAGTGCTCGGGTACTTTTGCTGCCAACTGTACATATAAATAAAAAACTTAAATTTAAAAATTATATATATATATTGTACATTTAAAAATGATTTTGTATAATTTGTTTAAAACAAAATCATTGTAAGTTATTCGTCTTACAACGAAACAAATTAAAATAACGATGGATTAGAATACAGTGTATAGGTCTCATTCCTAATTATACAAAACTAAATATATATAGTTTCATTAATTAAAAAAATATACGAGTTTTAAGAAATAGAAAATTCTTAAAGTTTACGAATATGTTAAATTAAAAAAATATGAATACGGATTTCAGAAACTTTTTTATTATACAACTTATATAAATAAAAAACTTAAATTTAAAGATTACATATATATTCTATATTTAAAAATGATTTTATAGAATTTGTTTAAAACAAAATCATTGTAAGTTATTCATTTTACAACGAAACAAATTAAAATGTTATTATTATTAATTTAAAAATATATGAATTCTAAGAAATAGAAAATTCTAAAAATTTACGAATATGTTAAATTAAAAAAATATAAATACGGATTTCAGAAACTTTTTTATTATACACCTTATATAAATAAGAAGCTTAAATTTAAAGATGATATATATATTTTATATTTAAAAATGATTTTCTAGAATTTGATTAAAACAAAATCATAGTAAGTTATTCGTCTTACAACGAAACAAATTAAAATAACGATGGATTAGAATACAGTTTATAGCACTCATTCTAATCATGCAAAATTAAATATATATATATATATATATATATATATATATATATATATATATATATAGTTTTATTAATAAAAAAATATATGAGTTTTAAGAAATAGAAAATTCTTAAAATTTACGTATATGTTAAATTAAAAAAAAATATGAATACGGATTTCAGAAACTTTTTTATTGTACACCTTTTCAGTTTAAAAGGTATTACAAGAATACAAATCCAGCAAAAAGATTTTTTTTATTTTTTAACTTTTCACTAGCAAGTAACATTTGTATTTTTATACCACACGAAACAACTAAAAACTTTCTTGCATTAGAAACGTAAATTTGTAGTTAATGCAATTTCTGTTCGAAAAGAAATTTGAAATGGAAAACGTAAAAGATAATAATAATAATAATAAAATATATTAATTAAGTTTCGAATAATTTTTTTTTTCAGATATCAGGTTTGATAAATAAAAGTCACGTATAAATAGCGCAACATTTCGCGTAAAAAAATAATGACGGAATTGAACATGAATTTGGGGTGTTTTGAATTAAAAAGGAAAATCTTTATATTTTCAGGTTACCAATGAAAAGTGAATGGAAAATAAACATAAAAAAGGAAATCAAGAAATTAAGCATTGCACGACTTTTTTAACTTAATTTTAAAAAAGTAATAATATTATTATTTTTTTTATATTTCCGCATGAAAATTATAACAGAATATAAATAATTTTTGCAATTAACTTTTGTTTATTTCTATTGTATTTTTCAATAAGTTATTTACTTTACACAGCACTTATTTAAATTTCAGATATAATGAAAGTTCATACAAATTAATTGCATTAAAATTTTAAATGCATGGTTTAAATTTTCTTAAATTTAATTTTGAAAATATCCTTAATCCTTCAACTAATTTAAGAAAAAAAAATTCTATAAGATCCCTTGGATACAAGAAAAAATATTAGTAAATCATTTAGTTATACCAATTTCTTCATAAAATAAATAGAATATTAGAAAATGTGTCATAGGTTTATTGGTACATTTTCAATGTTTATTACATTTCTAAAAACAGTTATGGGTAGTAGTACTCTCCGCCTTTTGTTTTTTCAGGAAACACTCAGTGATAAGAAATCCCCACCTTCATTGCTACCACTATTTTTGTACAATGATCTCTATCCTATTTAATAATTGCACATTACTATAAATATACAGTCGGCAGCAAAAGTATTCGAGCACTAACAAAAATTCCTATATAAAAAATTTTCACTTAATACAGTTTTGTTCCATAAAGCCTTGTCGAATCCTGTTCTTAGTCAGTCTAAGAACACGATTCGACAAGGATTTATTTAACAAAACAGTATTAGGTATAGTTCTTTTACATAGGGATTTTTGCTAGTGCTCGGAATCTTTTGCTGCCGACTGTACCATAAAGATTACCGTATGAAATAAGCGGTGCCAAAAACAGGCGAGAATTTTTTATGCCTAAAAATGCCCTGAAAGAAAAAAAAAAAAAAAAAAAAAAAAAAGAAAGAAAGAAAGAAAGGCTAACCCTCCTTTAAATTTCCGCAAATCATGATATAAACATACGGCTGGTATTACATGATTAGTAAAAATGTATAGTTCATTTGGATTTTTCTTAGAAGCAATCTATAAGTATAATATTAAAACTTTCATTTTGCGTGTACGTGTGTGATTACTATTCATTCCATCTCAAAATAAAACTATATTACTAGTTTACCTGTATTAATGCTGAAAAATATTGTAAAATCTTTGAAGAAAGTACAAGAAAATGTTGAAATATTTTGTCAAATAAATCTCAGCATAAATCATTCATAAATTTGTTAATTAGCTTTTTAAAATACAGGTTACAAAATTCAGATCATTACATTACAGATAAAAATATTAAGTTCTTTTTCAATGCGTTTTTTTCTTCTTTTTTATTATGCTACACTGAGATTCCATGGTCTTTTGGAAATATTTTACCCTCCTAACAGCATTGATTAGTTGCTTGGCTGTGTAGGGTTAAGACCGATCGACTACGCTAGGGATTTAATGCTTGGATGGAATTACCTCTAAGATCTTCTTAAGTGTTTTTTATTTACGTGAGTTTTGGAGAAAAACCACGAAAAACTAGGAACAGCTAAGCCTACGAGCGCGACTTGGATCCAACTCACCATCTCCTGTCTTCTAAATGAGAGCAGAACCTCTTTGTCACTACTAGTGGTGGAGCATGCTTTAAATAGGAATAAAAATTATTAACTGTACAAATTTTACATTATATTAAAACTATAGATATTTCCTTTGTGATTAAAAAAGTAACTACATAATTAAGAATAAACTTTATAACATTCATTGATGAACTTTGTTCTAACAATTAAGCTAAAAATCTATAATTTTGTGACTTTAAATTATATGTGTATTATAGAAATAAAACAACTTAGTGCAGATATATCAGGGTTCTCATCACAGGAAAAATATGAGTGAGAATTTTTCACCCTTCCTCAAAAACTAAGTGATACTTTTAAAAACTGTGTGAGATTTCTGAAAATTAAGTGTGACCCTGAATAAACTTTGAATAATAATAATATGTCTTTTACATAATTAGGAGTTGCGAGACCAAGAGGTTGCTTATACTTGAGCAGATTAGGGGCCGGTTTGTTTGTCACAAGTTTTTTTTAAATTATAGGACAAACATAAGTCTAAAAAATGATTAAAAGACTTTTAGTTCTTTTTTTTTTTTTTTTCGATTCTTGAAAATGAAAAAATAGCGCCAATTTTTTTCCAGTTTTGAAATTTTTAAGTAAGAAAATGAAAAACACATGCAAGATTCTCGCGGATTCGCACTCTAATAAGAACCCTGGATATTTCTTACTCGAAGAAGGTTATGACAATCAGAAGGTTATGACTAATCCATTGAAATTAATATAATGCTGAAGTAAATATTTCAAATACACATTGGAGAAAAAAATATATATGTATAACACATCTGATGTCAATTTAATTTTGTGGTATAATACTTAATAAAGTATTATTCTGACAAATATTTATCACCTAACATGTAGAAATAACGAATATCCATAACATAGATTTCTAAGATTCATTTTTTTCTCAGTGCTAATTACTTGCATGCAAATTTCAACATTTTAATTTTTTAAAAGAATTTAATGAACTCGCTTAACTGCATTCTTACCATTTCGTTATTAGCTTGGATATATATTTTTGCCAATTTTTTTCCAGTTTTGAAATTTTTAAGTAAGAAAATGAAAAACACATGCAAGATTCTCGCGGATTCGCACTCTAATAAGAACCCTGGATATTTCTTACTCGAAGAAGGTTATGACAATCAGAAGGTTATGACTAATCCATTGAAATTAATATAATGCTGAAGTAAATATTTCAAATACACATTGGAGAAAAAAATATATATGTATAACACATCTGATGTCAATTTAATTTTGTGGTATAATACTTAATAAAGTATTATTCCGACAAATATTTATCACCTAACATGTAGAAATAACGAATATCCATAACATAGATTTCTAAGATTCATTTTTTTCTCAGTGCTAATTACTTGCATGCAAATTTCAACATTTTAATTTTTTAAAAGAATTTAATGAACTCGCTTAACTGCATTCTTACCATTTTGTTATTAGCTTGGATATATATTCAAATTGTAATAATCTATCATGGTTAAAATGATATATGAAGTAATTGCATGTGAATGCTGGAATTATTATTATACATTTGTACTAATGGTCGAGCTGATGAGAGTTTGTCACGAAAACATTTATAATTCCTGTACGACTTTTCAAATGTTACACATTTCAATTGATGGGCTGGTAAAAACAGAAAAAAAAGTAAACGAAGTTTCCATATAAGCAACGTTTATGCAATTTATACAGTATTATAGGCAATAATTTTTTTTCTCTTCGTTTTTTACTTTTAAAAATAAAGAAATTGGAGCTTATTTTGGAATAAATAAAATGCTATTTAATCGTTTCTTTTTCCAGGAAATCGATAAATTTTGTTTCAATTAAGTTTGCTTGCATTTTTGTCATTTAAGTACGATTATTGATCGCTTATGTTCATAGGATTAGTAAAATAAATAACAATAACAAATAAGCATTTTTAATACCTTTTTAATCTTTAAGGGCTACTCTATGAGTTCTGTATAGGGATGTGCCGGATCGTCACAAAATGTTATCCGCGAATATGGGTATGAACACGGATATCGGTTTTTCTGTATCTATGGATATACGGATCTCTTGTATCTAGATCCATGCATTCGGCTACGGAAACAGATCTTTCAAAAATGTTTGATATTTAAGAATGTAACAATTTTTATTTCCACTACTCGACTATCGTAGGTAATGAAAGTATTATTTTCTATCAAAAATTTCAATATCGAGTTTTCTCCTGGTTTACATGTTTTAAGGTTTTCTGAGTTCAAAAATGTAGTTTTTAGAAATTGGTTAGAGTGTATGTGTGTGTGGGATGAACTTCTGACTATCAAATCTCCAAACTGAAAAAAAAAAAAAAAAAAAAAAAAAAAAAGATAAAACGACGAAACTTTATATGGGAGATATATCCAGTGTATGGTTGATTTCTCAAATTTTTAGTAAAAATTGAAAAACCAGAAGTGGGATATGAAGAAATGAAAAAGACAAATCCGCATATATTTTATTCATTGTTTCGGAAAAAACTATTATTTTCTTCTCTATACGTAAGAAAAAAAATAATGGATTTGTGAAAATTTTGGACTTCCGCTTTTCGACGATTTCGCATGTTTTAAAATATTCTGAACACGATTTGGCCATTCTTCGAAAACGTCTGTATGTCTGTGTATGTATTTAGGAATATTTTGTAAGAACTGTATATTACGAAAAAATGCACAAGACATCATGAAACATTATTTGGTTGAATCCTGATAATAAATGGTGCTGATTATACAGGTTTTTTCTAAAGAGTTCCGACAAACTTTAAGGATAGTGTCAGGCATACCAAAACAAACCATTTTTACATAGAAACATATAGGCGAAACGTCATATGTGAGCTATAACAAGACAAGAATATAAAATAAATTAATGCAGATATGGGTTACAGAAACGAGTTTACTAAACACTGTGTGAATAATGTTACAGAAGATGCAAAAAATTCCTGCCATCTGCAACAATACAAGCCTTACAACGGCGAATCGTAGATTGGTGAACACTTTCAAACAATCCAGGTCTGTCACGAACACGTGTTTCTGGTTCAACAACTCGTGCTACGAGGTCTTCAGCAATGATGACAGGGTCTCGTACACTATATCTTTCACGAATCTCCACATGAAGAAACCAATGGGGGACATATCAGGGGATCGCGGTGGTCAGGTGATAAATCCACCCCAGCCAATCCACCAAGCGAAGGCTCGTGTTACGCAATTCAATTTTAGACAAACAAAGCCCTCTAGTGAGCATGTGTAATGTTTCCCTGATGTTATATATGTAAAAATTATTTGTTTCAGCATACCTGACCTACCTTTGAAGTTTGTAGGAATTCTTTGGAGCACAATGTATTTTGGCGTATATTGCCTTATAGGTGGCATTGTTATACTGCCATAAGCCTTGCTTTTGGAAAGGCTATGTCTCAGCTTCTTTAGTATATAAAATGCACGAAATTTTATATATAAGATGGTTTATTTTCAAAAACCATGCCGATTTAATTTGTGTTCATGTCAGACTATAGGTAAAGTTCTATGATACAAATCATGAAAGTAAAGAATGTTTCGAAGTTCGTGCCTCTAAAGGAAAAATTGAATTAATTAAGTGAATTAATGTGCTGCCTTCGCTATCTCAAATCTGGACAGTTTACGAAATAAACAATTTATTCAATGTCACCTTTGTAAGTGTTCTGATAATTTTTTCCCCTAGGCTTCAGAGCATAAGGGTGAGACAGTAGTAAGTGAAAAAGGGCCAATTGCGGTACAGAGTACTGTGTCCACTTCTTCAAGTATGGAATAAGTCATTCTTATGACATTAATAGTTGAGGTCGTTTCAGATGGTTTGATAAAAAAAGTTAGGTGTCCCTTAGATTGTGAATTGCAGAAGTTTTTTTATGTTTTAAGTTCCACAGCCGAAACCTGAAATTTGAAAACTATTTCCTCTGAGAATTTCACTCATACGCTGTTTGGGGGAGCTAGAACTGAATCAAAGAATCATAATCGATATGTTAGGAAACTTAGACCCGTTGTGAGAAGAACTGAGTTCAACTTTCTTAATCAAGACACTATTTGCGGTACAATAAAACGCATATCTAAAAGTCAATTATTGAAGAAATTAAAAAGGTATAAGATTTGGATTTCGGATATTGTCGATGATTATCCTGAAATAAAGATTTTGTTAGGGAGTGATATTTATGGACAAATTTTCACTTGTGAAATAGTTCAACTAAATGGAGGTTTGATAGTCATTAATGCTAAATTGAGATGGACTTTGTGTGAAGAACAGATTAATTTTAGTGTCTAAAATTTTGAGTGTACCCATTCCTTGTCTGTAACAAATTCTCTTGTTCAAAACATGAGAGTTTCCGATATGTGGAATTTAAAAACCATTCGTAATAAGGATGAAGCGCAGACCTTTTCTAAGGACGTAGGAGATTAGTAAGCGCAGAAACAGTTTTTGAAGGATCTTCACTGAATCGAAGATGCTAGATATTATGTAAGTTTACCTTGGGTCCAAAATTTTCCCGTTGACATTCCTTTTAACAGGCACATCACAGAAAAGAGGTTATTTTCCACCAATCGAAAATTGAGAAAATTAAATAATTTTGATGTGAGTATGATAAGGTATTTAATAAGTGGCTTTCCGAAAATGTTGCGGAAATAATTTCAGAATCTGAAAAGTGTAAAGTAGGACACTATCTATCACATCATCCAGTTATAAAAAAAAAAAAAAAAAAAAAAAAAAAAAAAAAAAAATCCACCAAAATTAAACCCGTTTTTGATGCCTCTTTCAAATCGAGTAGTTCGTTTTCTCTAATTAATTGTTTTATGAAAAGTCCTAACCCAGTAGAAGTCTCAGCTATTTTAACACTTGAAGAGAAATATCGATTGGCATAACTTCCAATATAAGGTGAGCTTTTTTACGGATTTGCATAAAGTGGGAAGGTTAAAATTGCTTGAAATTTCTTTGGTGGATAAATGATAAAATTAAAGAATTTCGACGTAAGTGAGTGGTTTTTGAGGTAACTAGTAGCCTATACTTATTGGCGTCAGTCAGTTCATATAATTTGTCAAACGTTGCACTTGAATTTGGAAGTGTGGCATAAAAGTTGGCTGATTCATTTATTTCGATAACTGCGTCACTTCAATTGATTGATAATAATGAAGAATTGGAACAGTTTGTGAGTCAATCAACTGAGATTATGGCAAAGGTCAAAATAGAACTGCGTCTTTGGACATTTAGTCCAGAATAATAATGAAAATAGTTCTCAGATAAGCACTGCGATACGATCTCACCAGTTTTAGGGATACAATGGGATCGCAAATAGTACAAACTTTCCATTTCGATCAAAAATTAAATTAGCTTAGGAGATTAGAAAGCAAATATTAAAAATTTAAATCTATTTAATTGAATAAATATATGGAAAAATAATATAATTTTTGCAGTGAGTGATTTTATTTATGAGATTTTTCCGAAATTAGTTATGTATGCAC
Organism: Salticus scenicus; assembly: GCA_963930645.1. Classification (NCBI taxonomy): domain Eukaryota; kingdom Metazoa; phylum Arthropoda; class Arachnida; order Araneae; family Salticidae; genus Salticus; species Salticus scenicus. Next base: position 177,935,252 of record OZ005650.1, read on the forward strand.
TTTCATTAGGTATGTATGTACTATCACGCAGATGTTCTGAGTGGGAAAGGCTAGTAAATAAATATTTTTTTATGCTGTGTGAATGGTTGTAAATAAAACTACATAAGAAATGTGATTTTGTACACTTGAATAACGTGTATTAAAATTATCAAAGGTTGTACAGAATGGAGTTATTAAACATTTGCTTTGAAGAAGTATTTCACATAGACCATAATTGAACCGACTTTTTTCGTGAGTGTCTATATACAAGCTAGTAGTGGTATATATAAAAGTTTTAATAGAGGAAAATGCTATAAGGAATTCTAATACCATATGTCAGTTTTAAGAATTTCTAAAGACGCTTACAGGAATGATAGCGTAGAGAGATATACAAAAAAATCGAATTCATAAATAGTTTTCAACATTGTTGAAAAATTTTAAGAAAAGACGCTTTCACACGGTATAAAATTCTGACTTCAGTGAAAAAAAAAAAAAAAAAAAAAACGTTTTTTTTTTAAATATTCATAATGTATAACCTTTGCAAACTATTTCTAGAAGTAAGTCATTGGTAAAAAATTCAAATACAAATATTTAAAAGTTCAATATAAGTTCTACATTTTAATTGAATTGAAAAATCCGAAAGGATTTAATATTTACATAATTAACTTAGTAATTAGAAAATGCTTTTAGAGCGATATACAATTTAAAATTATATTTAGGCTTAATTACAAACCGAATTCCGTTTAATACAATTTTTTAAATAAGTTAATGAAATATATTCTGATATCGTTCTAATATCGATATATGTATTCAAAAGCCAAAAGTCGCTGTTTAATATTTTGAAAATGTATAAAGCCAATTTCAGTTATTTAATTTTATAGTGAATCCGTATCTAACGAAATTTCACGATCTTATTATTTAAAAGTATGTCACTTTGTTAGAAACTGACTTGCACGAAATTACGGTTTAAGTAATACAATGCATTCTTAATTGAAGTTTTAAAAGAAAATTAAAACTTAGAACTAATTTGCTAATCAACGTCAACGAAATTTTAACAATTAAATTAAAAATCTATACGAATGCTTCGAGAATCTGCTTCATTTATTGCAACATTCAGCTATTCAGTTCTTTGACAGATTTGATTCTTGTAAAATGCACAAACTTTCCTCTAATTTGGGAGTAGTAATCAAATTAAGTATAAAATATATTAGCCAAAATATTTTATGTACAATTCTGTTTTAATGATTTAACTCTTTAACTATCAAATTAATATTTGATATGCAAGATTTGAAGTAGTACTGTTTCCACTGCAGACATTGGTACTTTGATTCTGGTTTATAATGGTGGCACCAAGTATCGTTGCCCTTAACAATTTTTGACAAGAAATTCCACTTTTGTCTGCTCCAGCTCGTTATTTATTGACTTTGTAAAGGAATTAAAAATTTTCCTACACCCATGAAAATCTTTAGAATTAATTTGACTATGTGACCTTTTACCCTTTTAATGCTCACATGTTTCGCAGAGAAACCGAACATTTGACATCATTTGACATTTTTAATGGCAGTTTTTTAATATATTTTCCTTGTTTTAACGGATTTTTAAATTTTTGTTTATTGTCTGTGGGGCAGATTGCAACACTGCACCAAAATTTAACAAATGGTGTTTAAGAAGAAGCCAAATACACAAGTCACTGAAAATTTCTTAGTAACCCGCGAGTGCGGATTGCTGATTTGATAATGCCCTTATGCCTATTTTTTAATGTTATTATTTATTTTTCCTTAATGAAGGACGGGCTGTTATTTTGACTTGAAACAACTGTTGCGAGTTTTGCAGTTGATAACGTTTACTTACAAAGTTTTTGATCTATTAAACTAAATATTATTTGAATTTAATAAGGTTAACATGCACAGGGTTCTAACGGATACGTCTTTTTTCAAAGACTCTCCCACCACTATTTCATAGCTGCAAACTTTTACGCTTTCTGGCTAACAGAAAGTGTTGATGAACTTTTTTACATTTTTTTTGTAGCAATTTATACTGATTAAATTAAGTAGAAATTTTTGTTAAAACGTCCCTGAGCAAAAGAAAGGGGACGGGGGCGTAAATGTTAATAACTACTGTAGTATTTTTAGACAATGTATTTCGCTTTAACATTTAAGGCTTTTTTATAAAAAAAATTGCTATATAATATTAGTGGTGTAGAAAATCAAGAAAATTTAAGGGACTGTACGAACTCAGTTAAAGATGTTTGAAATAAAAAATTTCTCGGAAATTAAAAATGCTGTTTTTTTCTTTTTATATATTTATGATTAACTATGTGTTAGAATAGCCAATTTTTAAATCGGTTTAGCAATTTCCAAAAAAAGTTGAGTAGTTGATGTTGAAAATTTAAACGTAAGGTAGATCGAATACCTCGTTTAGAGGTTATGTTGTTTACACACTTTTATACACAAATTTCTTACAACTATACACACATATAGACGTACAAACATCACATTAAAAATAGAACAAATGAGTGCAGGTTATATCAAAACAAAACATAGATATTCCAAAATTTCATAGTCAGATTTTTTCATACTTAAAATACTTTCTCACATGGTATATACTTAACAAATAATAAAGTTTCAAAAACAACATTGAATAAATTATTAAGTTCTACATTTTGTTAATTAGATTATGTAAAACAATGTAGCAACAAAGTGTTTAATTCCATTACATTGTTTTTTGATTTATCTCCATTAAATTAAATATTTAATTTGAAAATAATTTAGTTAAGCATAATATTTATCTTTCTTGTAGCATTAAATGATTCTTGAACGAGAGGAATGGGATTTCGTTCTTTACTTAATACAATTGTCAGAAAATTGCATTACTCGTTAAAAAAAAAAAAAAAAAAAAAAAAAAAAGTTAATACACTTAAAGAAGAATTATCTGTATTTTTCAGTTAATGTAGTTTCATCATCGTAATTGATTCTTTTATACTGTCTTAAATATTTGTATTTTTTTGTATACAATTCATTTCTCTCCCTCTCTCTCTTTTTTTATGTTGAAAAAAGTATTTAAAAAATGAATTATCTAATCTAAATCTATTAAATTATTATTATAATTGTTTCATTAATATATTTTCTTTTATCAAATAAAAATTGTCAATAAAATTTTATTAACAAAACTATTTGAAACAGAAATATTTCCAAGGCATTGGCACAACATGTTTAATGATTAAATTTCTAGATATAATTTTTAAAAATGACGATGAATATTGCATAGTTCTGTTGTTTTTCCTAGATGAAAAATTATGAAATGAAATGAAATATTTATCCCTCAAATTTCATTCCATTGAACTAATATATTGTGAAATTAATAGAGATCAATTTTTTTGAAAACTAATTTCTTCATTTAACTTGTTCCTTCAGCGTAACATTAACATCATAATCAACTTTATTTTCAATTAACATTCATAATTCATATTCCTAGAAAAATTATAGGATACGTAAAAATTTGCGATTTCGATTTTTGAAGAATTTACAGGTTATGAGATATCCTGAAATGGATAATTTATAAATAACTCGATATTTTACTCCGCCTATCTGAAAATAACAAAAAATTTCTGACAAATAAAACACTTGAACAAACACGCGAGTTTTATAAGCAATATACATGTCGTTCCATCTAAACAAAAATTGATGTCTATCAACTTTTGGTTCATATAGTCGAACTAACAGTGTGAGCGCTATCCTACGACTTTTCCCATTTACAGAAAGGTTATATTTTAGATTGCGTAATATATTATTGGAAAAAACTTGATACATGAAAGAACCATTGTAAAAACTGTACTGATATTATTTGGGTTTATATCAACCGTTATTTCAGCAGTTTTTCTTTTTTCTTTCTTTTCTTAAGCAGTCTTCGTGTCGTATGAGGAGGCTACATCTCAGTTTATATAATAAATGCAACAAATGTGATAGCTAAGACGACCGTTATAAAACTACTGCTGCATTTAAGTGCATAGCAACTGATATGCACATAAATTAAGTAGTTTTGTCGCGATTGTTGCACCTGATATGCACATAAATTAAGTAGTTTTGTCCCTTTATGCCCTTTATAAACTCGTATAAGTCTTCTGACTTATACGAATTTATAATGGGTATAAATGCACCAAACGTGATATGTGAGATGACCATTATAAAAAGAATGCTGACTTAATTTAGCTATGTATTGGTCGACAGGTAGCGTTGCTATAAAACACATTTTGCGATTTTTTATATAGCTACATCATAGACTATTGTTTTAAACCACACAAAACTACATACGTAAAACCTTTATAGTGAAAGGCTAAGATTAAATTTTGTGCATTACTTGGTATATGCATTTGGCAGGCGACTATACTAAAAGAATGTAGGAAAAAGTTTGTGACGGCTGTAGTTTATCACTTTCTGCGGAAATTTTCATTCCTATTTGAAAAATAATATAAAAACTAGACTCAATTTCTTATAAAAATATAAAATTTTTGAAATTATAGTTGATTTTCCTTTTATTTATTTCACAGGGTTTATTTTTTTATATTGATAATAGTTATAGATATTTCTTAAGTGTAAAGTGAAATTAACTTTCTATCCTTTATTTGCAGTAGTGTGTTTTATTATTCTCATATAATTTTTTCCTCTAAGTCTTTTCCTACTGTAGATACTGAAGCTTAAATTTAGCGAAAGAATCTCGTACTGATTATATATAAATTTTGGCTCTAATCTAAGAACCCGAAAGAAAGAAAAAAAAAAAAAATACTTTTTAAATATTTTATGTCTACGTCCAAAGTCTTTCGCAATAAAATTTTTGATACTAGTGATTTTTTTCAAAACCATAATTGACTTTGACGCATTTTAAGCTGTTTTTCGTTACCTTCTTATATATATATATATATATATATATAGCATGAAGTATTCACTCATTTAAGTAATTTCAAAATTAAACTATAATGTCGAATTTGAATTTAAAATGTTCTACATCATCACTAAAAGTATTCATGAATTTTTATTTGAAAATGTACGAAAAAAAAAAAGTTAGTAACGAAAAAATAAAACAAAATAAAATATGCAGCCAGTTTTAACGGATAACGTTCAATGAATAGAAATTTTAAAACATTTATATGTTCGTCTACAGAAAATAATTGTATTATAACATACTTAACAGTAGTGAAAATTAATAATAATAATAATAATAATAATAATAATAATAATAATAATAATAATAATAAATAAATAAATAAATAAATATATATGGAAAAAATCGTTTCTATTGCTTAAGTATAAGAAGATTTTGCAGTTTCTTTAAACAGTTATTTTGGATATTCATAGATTTTAGCATTTACTCGTTTTGCAACAGCTAATATGTTGTTGCAAAACTATTTTAACATGTTCACGCTGGCGTGACACACCGATGGGTCACAGCAAATGTATCCGAGCACTAGCAATAATCCTTGTCCAAAAAGGGTACACTTAATACTGATTTTGTTAAATAAATCCTTGTCAAGTCATGATCTTAGTCAGTCTAAGAACATGATTGGACTAGGATTTGCTGAACAAAACAGTTTTAAGTATACATTATGATATCGGAATTATTGGCTAGTGCTCAGATACTTTTGAGAAGAATGCGCCGGCGTGAACGTGTTAATGTAACGTAAGTTTTTAATGTTTATCATAAAAAAATATAATGAATAATTTATTCTTAAAATAACATATTTTGCATTTAAATTTACAAATACACACACACACACACACATACACACACACAATTAATTTGATAATGCAATTTAAATTTATTAATGGTTTTAATATTGTATTATTTTAAAATTAGATTTTACTACACAGAAGTAATGGAAATTTATACGTGTTCCTGATAAAGTTGTTTCTTTTACTTTCTTTTTTAGAAAAAATGTATAATTGCATCTACCAAATTTTTAACATGCTTGCGATGATTATTATGAAGCATTACTTGGTAGTAAAATCCTATTATTCTAATGAAAGTAAACTTTAATGAAATTAAGTTGCAGTATGTGAAATAAATGTCAAATAATTTTGACGCCAAATTTTTAAAAAATGCCTTTTATTTTGCATTTTTTTCAACTCCTTCCTCTTCTACTTCTTGTTCTTTTTCATATTACTATTACTTTTACTCGAATTGAAATTTATATTAATTAATGATAATTTCTTTTAATCAAAGGATATTCGAAAAATAATGTATTAAGTCAATTATCATGATTCTTTTATCCGTAAAATTTATTCATGTTTTTTTTTTAATTATTAATAATGCTTTTCTTGTTATTATTACTATTATTATTACTATTATTATTATAGAACTTCAATCTGGTAATAAAATCTTTTTTTGTACAAAATAAAATAATCTTGCGATTACATAAACATAATATAAATTACTATTGTCTTACCGAATGTGACTTATAATTGCATAAAGAATACATACGAAAATTATCAAAATGTACGTTAGTTATTTAAATATTTTAATTCTAATTTATCTACCGTAATCTATGTAATCGGGGACATTATTTTGTTACATTCAAGGAATCCACATCATTTACGCCGTAAGTTTATTGATTACTGAATGTGTGTGTCATTAAGTACACTTACTAAAGGCATATAAAAATATTTAAATCAGATTTTTTTTTTTAAAGTTCTTGTATGCTTACAATTTTTTAATTAAATCTTACAGTAAAAAGTTTTTTCATAAAAAGTTATTTCTACTAAATGAGGAACATTATCATCGATTGAAAAACTAAAGTTTTAGATTATCTAAAAGGTAGGAGAATATATACGAGCATACAGGTAAAAAATAATCTAAGCAGAATAATAATCAATTTTGAAATTTTTCCTTTATGTCTTTTATTACTATCTTTATTATTATTATTATTATTTAAATTAGATTCAAAAGTTAGGATTAGAATCAACGTTTTAGATTTCGTGAAGTTGCAAAAGTTAAGTAAAATTTTAAAGTTTTCGTTTTATACTCATTTTAAAATTTGAATAACTTAAAAATATTCTAGTTTTAAATAAGTTTTTTTTTTTTTTTTTTTTTGAATTTACCAAAATTTGTAAGTATGAACTAAACTTTTATAGCTAATAACACGATAAAAAATTTAACTTTTTGTTGTCATTAAATATTTTTAATTTTTGTGAATCGAAAGCTATTTATGTTTTATAATATTTGAAGTGCCTTAAAAATTTCGCTGTTAAAAAATTTGTTTCTTGTTTTTTTTTCTCTCTTTTTTTTGTATAAATATTACGTTTTTGACTGAAAAATTACAAAAATGTATACTAATCCGTTTGTCTAATAATATGTAACTAGTCTAACTTGTCTAATTCTAAGTAATTATTTCCTACACCGAGAAAAAAAAAAGACCGCCTTCCTCTAGAATGAATAAGTGGACATTTTCTAAATCCCTTAACTAGAAATATAGATTTCCGAGCTATGCGCATAAGGCACGCCAATAAACTGAATTATCGAGAATTTCTAGTGTACACAATTCTAGATGGTGAAACAATATTCTGAATACTCTAAATATTCTAAATCATTTGTTTTGCGAGAAATTCTCGTTTGATTTTCTAGAATTTGGTAATAAACCAAGATTATAGTTGCTGAAACCCGCCTCTTGTAGTCTCATTTATTTGCAGAGATTTTTAAATAACTTTGACCTTGAGAATATAAGCAGACGCTCTAGAATTTTAATAGGGGCTTCTAGAACTCGCTTTCCAAGGGGACAAGAATTTATTAGGATGACATGGAACTATTTTTTCTAGACCCACAATTTAGATTCTAGATGTCAGTTACAGAATTTTTTTTCAGTGTATACAAATATTTGCTGATTATTATAAATACAAATTTCTAAAAAAGTTTGTTATACTTAATTTTATTAACATTAAACATAGAAAAAATATATCATTAAGAAATATTGATAAGAAATAGCACAATACAAAAATTTCTAATTATATATATATTTATTTATTTTCCAAAAATCTAATACTAAAATATTAAAACTATTCGTAAGCGCACAATTGAATTTTCACTCAACTAAAGAAATAGAAAAGATTTTTTTTTGTTTATTACCTTCAGAACATACATGTGTAAGTAAGGTATTGTAATTGTGAAAAAAGTTCAACTTTGAGAGTTTGGTGTATCTATATGTTTTACGGTCCCCTGAGTTCATTATTGCTTATTTTACATTATGTATATGTGCGAGGGTGGATCCAGAAATAAGGTTCCCAAAGAGCTCCAGTCGCACGGGAAAGTGCGAGGTAAAATCTCGCAACACAGCTGTGAGCGACAGTTCCCCCGCTCTCGATTCCGCCCGGCCGCGATTCGCTGCGCCGCTCTGTCTTGGCTTAACAGTTGTCCGATATGGAGGTGCCCATTGTTGCTCGTGCCAAGTACGAGATTCGTCTCGTAATTCGCTTTTTGCACGTGAAAGGGACTCCACCTGTGGATATTCATGGTCAGTTGACAAAGGTCTATGGTGACAAGTGTATGTCCGTTCAACACATCCGAAAGTGGTGCAGGGAGTTTAGTGCTGGTCGGAAGGACGTCCACGATGAAGAACGGAGTGGAAGACCGTCAGTTTTGGAGGCGATTGTCGAGATGGTTCAACGCGAAGTGCTTCAAAACAGGAGGATCACCGTCCGTGATTTTGTTGCTCGGATTCCTAATAGTTCTTACGGTACAATGGAAAGAGCTTTGACTGAAAAATTGTGGTATAACGCTTCCTCAACGGATTGGCGTTGGAGATCTACGACATTGGGATACAGAAAATGGAGCACCGTCTTCAAAAATGCGTAGAAAAAGATGGCTATTATGTCGAAAAATAGAGCAAAAAGTCTTCTTTCCAACGATGTGCATTTTTATGAGAATAAACAATGTTGTCTTTTTGTAAAATTGATGGAAATCTTATTTCTGGATCAACCCTCGTATATGTATGTGTATTATGCATGTATGTGTTTGTGTATGTGTGTAAGTTGACACGATAGTGTCTAAACGCTTTGTTCGAATTATCTGAAATTAGGTACCTATATTATACGTCACAAGCATCGTATCGATTTCAGTGAATTTAGCACTTATAATCTTTTACAGAGACGAAAGAAAGATTCTTTACCATTGTGACCCAAGCTCAAATTATTTAAACTACGATAACGTCTAAACGACTCATTCGAATGAACTGAAAATTTATATGCATGTTATAGGTCACTGTCACACAAACGGTATCGATTTTTAATGTAGCTAGCACTTATATATATATATATATATATATTTTACAGGGACACGACAAAAAAGATTTTAGCATTATAGCTTAGGTGCTGAAATTATTAAAAATGCGACAGCGTCTAAATGCCTTATTCGATTGAGCTTTAAATTTATATGAATGTTATAGGTCACCTTCACAGGAAACATATAGATATTAGTAAATCTAGCACTTACAGATTTTTACTGGAGTACAACGAAAATTTTTTTTATCATTATTATGGGCTGAAATTATCTGAAGTGCAATAGCATTAAATTAAACAACGTAGTGTTCGGAAAACAAATGCTCAAACACTCTATTACGACTTTCTCTTTTGTTTATTTAGAAATCTCCCTTCTTTTACTTTATTTAAACAACGGTTAATTACTTAATTTTGGGAAAGTCGAGTGATTTTATTTCAGAATTTTGGATTCTGAAAAAGGTCGACTAAAATTTTTGCATTGCTTTCAAATATGACACTCAAGACTAGTGCTTATCACAGTTCAAATGTAAGCTCATACAAAATCAAAAAGTATTTGTAGAAAACATATCAATTTTTATTGAAATTGAATCAAATATACGGTAATGCATCTTCCTATTTATTGTTAAATAAAAAAAACAAAACTTTACTATAATCCTTTATTATCTCATACGGACTATGAAATTTATAACCATGCAGACGTGACAAAGTGCACTAAAAATATGGAGTTAAATGATGATAAATAAAAATTTAAAGAAACATCATAAATAACAGAAACACATAAAAAATAATAAACCTCGATCTTTCATAAGGTTACAAAAAGCATTTATACACGCAACTTGGAAGCAGCAGTGATTCTATAGAACTAATTGATGCAAGAGTCGTGTTTCCGGTTTGAAAAATGCTGAATAAAAACTTTCTAAGTAAACAGCATTAATCCTAGAAACATACAAAAAATACCTCTCGTAAAAACAATTATACTTTAGCCATGTAGAGTTTTTTTAGAATATCTGTTTAATAATTCCTAAAATCAATACTAAGTGAAGTAGGAATAAAATATATCAGTTTTTGAAATCTATGGATATTCAGTAATCGTATCTCTCAGGAAAAAACATTATATTTTTCGAAGTTTTGTTACATTGGCCTCTTATTTCCACTATTAAGTGACGGAAAAAGCCGTTTCTATCGGTTAAAAGGTTGACTTTTCAAAAGATTAAATTAAAAGCATTCATAAGTGCAGCTTAGAAGCAGCAGCACATCTAAAGAATTATTGATGTGAGAGTCAGAAAAAGCATTAAATCGCAGATGAATGTGCTGTATTACCAGTGTTAAAGGATGGTGAATAAAAATTTGTAAGAAAGAACCATAAATTGATAAAATTACGCATTAATTATTTCCGAAAAAAAAAAGTACAAACATTCATTAGACTAAATAGTTTAGGCATGAATGCAGCATATAAGCAGCAAGGAAATAATAAAATGAAAAAAGAAAAAAAAGGAAAATTCAATGGAAGGAAAACAATCAAAGTTCTTTAAAACAGTGTGATTATAAATCTAAAGGGCTCTATCACTATAATAAAATATACTATGTCCGGAATTTGTTTTCTTCCTGATTTTTCTAATCTTTAAAATCTATGTATAAAATCTACTAAAATCTATGTATAAAAATCTATGATTCTGGAATAATATACTTAGAAAAAATAATATGTACAATCTTAGCTTTAGTAATTAGTTTTGCACAAATTCATATTATGAATGGTGGCTGTGTGAATTTCTGGATTTCCTTTAATTAATCAGCCTCTTTCAATCTGAAAATCCTTTCATTATTTTCCGATCGCTTTCGAAGACAGTAAAAAGGATTATTTTTATTTTGTCTTCTATTCTTTCCCTTAATTTTTTCTCACCAATCATCATATATTTAGGATTCTTAGAAAGAATACTTCATAAATAAAATAATACTTTTACGTGTATCAGAATTGATTATGATAATTACTTTTGAAAAATGTATACTAAAATTAAAAGTAAAATATTAATATTTAATTCATTTATTAAATTTTATGTATATTGTTTTAATATAAACAGAATAGAATTAACATAAGCATGGAATTAAAAAAAAAAAAAAAAAAAAAAAAATGTTCCTGAATTTTTGTAGCACAAGCCTGTAAATCTGTATATATATATATAAAAATTGAGGTGTGTGTCCCTATATTTCACTTTGCAGCTAAAACTACATATCGTAGACGAATAGTGTTTGTATGTAGCAATAGGTACAAGGCTCCCATCGTGCACTATGGTGGTTGCAAGTCGATACCTCTAAGGGTGTTGCAGATACAGGGGTTGAAAGATGTGAACTCTAAAAATGTGTGATTATCATTGGTCGGAAATGATCTGGATCGTTCTAGAAATTTCTGGAATGATCTAGAAAGTCTTAAAATTTGAGCCAACTAAGAATGTTCTAGAAAATTCTAAATTGATCTAGAACATTCTAGAATGATCAAGAAAGTTCTAGAATGATCTAGAACATTCTAAAATGATCAAAAAAGCTCTAAAGTATATACAAATGTTGTAGACGATCAAAAATATTTTTATTGATCGGAAATGATCTGGATCGTTCTAGAAATTTCTGGAATGATCTAGAAAGTCTTAAAATTTGAGCCAACCAAGAATGTTCTAGAAAATTCTAAATTGATCTAGAACATTCTAGAATGATTAAGAAAGCTCTGGAATGATCTAGAATATTCTAAAATGATCGAAAAAGCTCCAAAGTATATACTAATGTTTTAGACGATCAAAAATATTTTAGAAATTTCTGGAAATCTCTAAAATGTATGTCAATATTTTAATTGGTCGAAATTATTCTGGATCATTCTCGATACTTTTCAAATTTTCTAAAAAATTCAAAAGTTGAAATTTGTAGAACAATCCAGAAAATTTAGTAATTAGTGGGGATAATTTTCGCGACTATATAAGACGAAAAGTCAAGCCCGTGCTTTAGTCGATTTTTTACAAGAATTGCGTAACAAAAGAAAACTTATAAGTAGTGTGATTGTAAATAACAGTGAGTAATAATTTTTACAGTGAAGAATTAAATCTTATTAAGTTTAGTGTTCTTTTTTAGTGCAGTGTGAAAAATATCACTAACGATGCCAAAACGTAAGAGCGTATTCTCGCGTTCTCGAATTGTATCGAAGAGGCAAAAGATGTCGCGAAGAAATGAAACCACGGAAGAAAGAGAACAGCGTCTATCATTACTTCGGGAAAATTATTATCTCAGGCGAAATAACCAGACTGAAGAGCAGTTTAATGATTCTAGAGAGACAGATAAAATCAGAAAAAGATTACAAAGAAAAAGAGAAACAAATGAACAGACAGATGCTAGAAGAATACAAAATACAATAAAAATGCGTAACCTTCGACTAAATGATCAAATGGAAGCTCAAGCGTCAGGAACAACCGTAAATGCTATTCGTGAAAAACGTCGGGGAGGATATAGTCTTGAATATGAAGCGTTTTATTATAATCCCACTAGAAATTATAATCAACATCCAAGTGTAGTAATCGGTAAAATGAATGTAGTTTGTAAATTTTGTAAAGCTAAAAAATTCAAAGGAGAAACACCGAGTACATGCTGTTCGAATGGTAAAATTAAATTACCAGACTTGAAATCTCTGCCACCGGAATTCCTAGAATTTATGAAAGGAGAAACACATAATTCTAAAGAATTTTTAAAAAATATTAGGCGTTACAATGCATGCTTTCAAATGACTTCATTTGGAGCAACTGCAGTAATCGAAGAACCAGGATTCAATCCAGTGTTTAAAATACAGGGACAAGTATATCATAAAATTGGATCATTATTGTCTTTCCCAAATGATACTCCGAAATTTTTACAAGTTTATTTTGTAGGAAATGAAGAACACGAACTGGACCAAAGGCTTTCAACTTTTACAGGATTACATCGAGATATAATTCTTTATTTACAGCGCTTTCTTCATAAAAATAATGAATTAATAAAGATATTTAAAACAGCGATGGAAAATATGGTTTCAGATAGTTATAAAATAATCATTCGAGCAGATAAAAGGCCAATTGGTGAGCCCGAAAGACGATTTAATGCACCTCAAGTAAATGAAATAGCTGTAGTCATGGTGGACAGTGAAAGTAGCTATAGAGACATTGTGGTACAACGAAGAAGTAATAAGTTGGAACGTATCGCTGAAACTCATCACATGTATGACGCCTTGCAGTATCCATTAATATTTTGTCACGGTGAAGATGGTTACCATTTTAATATTTATCATATTAATCCAGAAACAAATAGACCAACAAACAAAAAAGTTTCTTCTAAGGAATTTTATGCATATCGGATAATGGAGAGAGAAAATAAATACAATCATATACTCAACTGTCGGCAGTTGTTTTTACAGTTTATTGTTGATATGCAAGCAAAAATTGAAGCAGAGAGACTGTTATTTATCCGCCAAAATCAAAATAAATTACGATCGGATGAATATATTCATTAACGGGATGCAGTAGCCAATGATGGAGATATAGAAAATTTGGGACGATTAGTAATTTTGCCCTCTACGTTCACTGGTAGCCCTAGGCATATGCTTGAATATGCACAAGACGCAATGACGTATGTAAGGGAATATGGTCGTCCTGATTTATTTATAACGTTTACGTGTAATTCTTCATGGAAAGAAATTCAAGATGAATTACAGTATGGACAAAAGCCACATGACAGACATGATATAATTGCGCGCGTGTTTAAACAGAAACAAGTAAAATTTATTAATACTATTGTGAAGAGTTCTATTTTTGGAAATGTTATCAGTTGGATGTTCTCCATTGAGTGGCAAAAAAGAGGATTGCCACACTCACACAATTTAATTTGGCTGAAAGAAAAAATTCACTCAAATCAGATCGATGACGTTATCAAAGCAGAATTTCCAAATCCGGATGAAGATCCTGTTCTGTATAGAATAATCGTGAAAGACATGATACATGGGCCTTGCGGAGCGCTTAATGTGCAATCACCCTGTATGAAAGATAATAAATGTTCAAAACGATATCCAAGATCATTTTTGAGTGAGACGCAAACAGGAGATGATGCATACCCGAAATATCGACGTCGACCACCGAGTGAAGGAGGATTTACAGCAAAAATCAGAGTACGAGGCGAAGAAATTGAAATTGATAATCGATGGGTTGTCCCTTATAATCCTTTATTATCAAAAATGTTTGATGCTCATATTAATGTAGAATATTGCAGTTCTGTCAAGTCAATTAAGTATGTGTGTAAATATATTAACAAAGGAAGCGATATGGCTGTTTTTGGAATTACTGATGAAAATCGAAACGATGAAATTTTAAGATATCAAATGGGACGGTATATAAATAGTAACGAAGCAGTTTGGCGTATATTAGGGTTTTCGATTCATGACAGAGATCCAGCTGTTTTTCACTTAGCAGTTCACCTTGAAAATGGACAACGAGTATATTTTATTAATCAAACAGCACAAAAAGTTGCAAACCAACCTGTTAATACAACCTTGACGGCATTTTTCGAATTGTGTCTCAATGATCCCTTTGCTAAGACTCTTTTTTATGGAGATATTCCCAGTTATTACACGTGGGACTCATCACGAAGAGTATTTAATCGACGAAAGAGAGGAGTTTCGGTTGAAGGATTTGAGGGTGTATTTAAAGATAATGCTATCGGTCGAGTATATACGGTACACCCAAAAAATGCTGAGTGCTTTTATTTACGTTTACTACTCCATGAAGTACGTGGACCAACTTCCTTTGAAGATCTTCGAACGGTAGATGGTTACATTTGCGAGACATATCGTGAAGCCTGTCAGCGTCGTGGCTTATTAGAAAATGACAATCAATGGGAACAGGCAATGAAAGAGGCTGCAGAAACAGCAACAGCAAATCAATTACGTGAACTCTTTGCTATAATTATAACAACATGTAATCCTTCAAATCCGAATAGACTATGGATGAAATATCGTGATAGTATGAGTGATGATATTCTAGCAAGAGTGCGTAGAGACAATCAAGATATGAATATTGGTTTCAACGATAATATTTATAATGAAGCTTTAATAATTTTAGAAGATCGATGTTTCGCAATGTGCAATAAAAATTTAGTTGCTCTTGGGGTGCAATCTCCTGAAAGAGGCGGATCAAGCGTGTTTAATTCAGAATTAACAAAAGAACTTAATTATAATGTAGAAGAATTGCAACGTTATATCAATGAAAATAAACCAAAATTAACACAAACTCAACGAATAGTATACAACACAATAATAAGTCGTATTGACACAATTACAGGAGGGATTATCTTTTTAGATGCACCAGGAGGTACAGGCAAAACTTTCCTTGTCAATTTAATCCTAGCTACAATCCGAGTAAAAAATGAAATCGCATTAGCATTGGCATCTTCTGGAATCGCCGCGACATCAATGGAAGGTGGAAAAACAGCCCATTCTGCATTTAATTTGCCATTAAATGTAGCTGATCAAGAATTCCCAGTCTGTAATGTCACAAAATCTTCTGTACGTGGCCAAATTTTAATACGGTGCAAAATTATAATATGGGATGAGTGCACAATGGCTCATCGAAAATCACTTGAAGCACTGGATAGAACACTACAAGATCTTCGGAAGAATACAAAACTAATGGGCGGAGTTTTATTGCTACTATCTGGAGATTTCCGACAAACATTACCAGTTATACCAAAATCAACACCAGCTGACGAAATAAATGCGTGTTTAAAACGATCAATTTTTTGGAATAATGTTGAAAAGTTATAACTAACCGAAAATATGCGAGCACTAATAACTGGAGATCCAAAAGCACAAGAGTTTGCCGACAATCTTCTGAAAATTGGAAATGGCACCTACCCACTAGATCTACAGTCTGGTAAAATAATTTTATCAGAAGAGTTGTGTCATGTAGTAGATACTGAAGAACAACTTATAGAAAAAATTTATCCATCAATAGAACAAAATTACTTGAATAAAACATGGTTGTATGAACGAGCAATTTTGGCTACAAAAAATAGTGTAGTACAACAAATAAATGAAAGAGTACAGGATATGATACCGGGAGAGGAAAAAATCTATAAATCAATAGATTCAATGATGAATCAAGATGAAAATTTGAACTTTCCGATAGAGTTCTTAAATTCATTAGAGCCACCTGGTATGCTTTCTCATGAATTGAAGCTAAAAGTTGGATCACCAGTCATATTAATGCGAAATCTTAATGCGCCAAAATTATGCAATGGTACAAGATTATGTGTAAAACAAATTTTGAACAACATCATTGAGGCAGAAATTCTAACTGGCAAAGAAAAAGGAAACTTGGTTTTTATACCAAGAATTCCATTAATTGCGAATGACTTACCATTTTGTTTTAAAAGATTACAATTTCCACTAAGATTAGCTTATAGTATAACTATCAATAAGGCCCAAGGTCAGACGTTCCGATTTTGTGGGGTTAATTTAAAATAATCCTGTTTTTCCCATGGCCAACTCTATGTAGCTTTTTCACGCGTGGGACAGAAAGATAATTTACTTGCTTATGCACCAGAACACAAAACAGTAAACGTAGTGTATAAGAATGTATTTCAGTAGAAATGTTTAGCATATAAATTGATTTAAGATAATTTAAGATATTAATGTATACTTAGTCATAAGATATTTATGTATAATTTATGTATAAACAAAAAAAAATCAATAAATTAATCAATTTAAAAAAAAATGTGTCTTTTATATAACACATTGTCAAGTAAGTATTGATGGATTATTAATAACAAATAACTGTGCTATTAAAAATGACCCAGCGAAGCGGGTATTCACAGCTAGTTTTATATAAAAGAATACAATAAAAGAAGAACATAAATATATATATTTAATTTTTCTGTACATATAGCGAATTACTAATAAACTACAACTGATATTTAAAAAAAGATGCCTCTAATTAAAAATATATTTATTAAAAGCATTAGGAAAGTAACATTAAAACAACCACTAACTTTAATTTTAATCTGTTATAAGAAAATTGTACATGACTCGATATGTTTAACCTTTTGAGAGGGGCTCTTCCGAAATCCTATGGTGAAACGTGACAGATGCTGTCACAGCCCCTTTCAAAAGGTTAAAGAAATATTATTCCATTAGCTCCTCTATACATACACACACACACACACACACACACACATACACACACAAAAAAAAAAAAAATTCTATAAGGTTTATTTCTAATTTTATGGTAGATAACGTCGTACATGCACAACAAGTAATATAAACAGGGAGAAATATCAGCAGAAAAATTTCAAACCGATAGGAGTGAGTGAATCAGGGGTTTTACTTCACACAAGTGCTATGCTGTGGGTAATTCACGACGATCTGAGACACATTATTAAGGGTGGTCTGGGGATATGCCGTCACAATTTTCCTCCTCGACGGTAGGGACCATGCCGCTTGATAAAAAAGTAAACCGTAGGTATAAGTCATCCGTTCTTGAATGGAATTAGATACTGAAATATTTGGCAATCGACAGTCAGTGCACACTTACAGCGCAAGTCGATTTTGTCGAAAGCGGTTCTGTAAGAACTACAATCGTTAATTGAATATGTAAGTGCCAAAGGATGTTTGTTTTATGGTGGTGTGAGTACATTGAGCGTAGTCCCTATCGAATATTATAAAAGCTTGGACACGTGTTTAGAGTGTCGGTGAAACTACTAGATTGCCTCTACTCAAACTTGGGAAGATTTAAAGGCTCAAATTTTGATTTTTTTAGTTTTGGTCGAGGAAACAATCTTCAGGGGTTTTTCATTGCTTTTCATTGCCAGGCTACATGGTATCCCTACTACTGGACCAGATATTTATATGAACGAAAAATTTGGAGTAACTGCAGAAGAAACTATCATTGATCATTTATTGGTTCGGTTACTTTTTCCCTGAAACAAAACATTCATCAGAATAAGATACTGCTCTATGTTTAGTACATCAGAATAGTTATTGTGCTCTTTGAATTGCTGGATCATGGCAAAACCTTCGCAAATGAAATATATTTTTTACAGTTACAAAGAGATGCAAGTCCGTCAAGAGATGTCAACAGTGAAGGAGACATCCATCTCCAAGATGACACCAGACCTCCTACTGCGAATGCAACGTAGAAGATTATCAACACACTTGTTTAGGAAATTTTTACTCTAGCCTCCTTAGTCCCCGGATACTTCTTTATCCCACTAACTTTCTGTCTCTCGCTCACTGTTTTTTTTTTTTTTTTTTTTTTTTTTTTTTGAGGTTAATAACCATTTTCACAAGAAACAGTTCTAACACTTAGGGGGATGATAAGGACAAAGAACAATTTTTTTTTTTTTTTTTTTTTTTTTTTTTGTACTAGGAACAAGAAATTTTTATAAACTTGTATATACTTGGAAACACGTAATTGAAATTGAAAGAAATTACTCTTCTCAATAACATGAATTAGCATGGATTACCGAGTTGTTATTACTCATTGAAAGAAACACCACGAAATATTTTGGATACTAAATATATATATATATTGATTATCAATGGTCTTAAGATCCTTTTTATTTATCAGAAATAACTTTTTTTTCTTTTGTGTGTGTGTGTGTGTGTGTGTGTTGTTACAAATGAAATAATAACACGATTTTTACTTTTTTTAAACTTTGTATATCTTTTTAAAATACATTTTAAAATCTAATTTGTTTTTTAAAATATGTATAAAACTATTTTCGCTTTAATTAATTTATTTCTTCTGTCAACTTGAATTTGTTTGTTTTATAGGTAAATTGGACGTATAAAACTGTTATATCTCAGATTTAAGCTGAGAATGTACAGAAATTTATTTAGATTTTTGTACAATACGCCCCTGGTGAAGTGTCGATTACAGTTATGTTTATATATATTTGGATTTTGTTTATATTTTCTTTTTTATTAAGACAGATACTTTTTTTAACGCAATATACTATATACATAGGAAATATATATGTATAAAATACCTTAAATTTTTAAAAACGACCGGAAACAAATTTAAACTTACTATCTATTTAAAAAAAAAAAAAAAAAAAAAAAGATTTAAAGTTCATTCTTACAGCATTTAAACTCAATTTTAATCAAATAAATAA
This sequence comes from Salticus scenicus, assembly GCA_963930645.1. Taxonomy (NCBI): domain Eukaryota; kingdom Metazoa; phylum Arthropoda; class Arachnida; order Araneae; family Salticidae; genus Salticus; species Salticus scenicus. The sequence continues at coordinate 177,954,661 of OZ005650.1, forward strand.
ATCTTTTATGAAAATCCACTCTTTCATATTTTTCGAAAAAATAAAAGAATAATTAAAATTTATTATTATTATTATTAACTAGCAGGCTTTACCCGCTTCGCTGGACATTAAACTTAAATGAGTTGTCAAAATGCCATATCTTTATTAATAACCTAAGTTCTCGCTGTGATTGGTAGAGGTTTTCTCGCTCCCAATGTGAGGAATCTGGGTCCCCACTGTCTTCGGCACAACTTACCCACTTCTTACTTCCCCACCCTCATCGGGTGAGTTCGAAGTTTTGCAAAATCCCACTAATGTACATAATGCGTACACTTAATCAATATCCACACACCAAAATTCGCCATTCTAAGATAATTCAAAGCGAATTCAAACGGAAAAACATGTTTATTACCCTTTTTTGCGATGAACTGAATTGGCTATCTCAATTGTGCAATTAAAGATCTTGGCGAGAAACGTCCGAGCTACTTCGGTGCCGAATTTCAAATTTTGCCAAAGGGATCGAATACTAAAGCTGTTCCATATCGAATCTGGGTTGAAAATGGAAAAAGGGTAAAATAAATTAGAAATATCAGACCTATATTTATAAATTTGATACCGAATGAAAGGGGTGATTTTGCTGAATCCAGGGGTTCAAACAGTTTTTCGATGCGACAATTAGATTTTTAAAAAATAACTAAAGTATGAAATTTAAGTGACAACGGAAAAACGGATAAAGGGAAAAATAAATTAGAAATATCAGACCTATCATTACAAATTCAGTACGAAATTAAAGAGGTGATTTTTCTGAATCCTGAGGTGTAAACAGTTTTTCGATACGACAATTAGATTTTTTTAAATTAACTAAAGTATGAAACTTAGATGACAACACTGCATTTCAATCTTTTCATAATTTGTAGTGCGAATCACGCGAATACAAAAGTCTTTAACTTAAAAAATTATTTTTATAATTTATTTTTCCATTCAAAGCATTTTAGTGAAAAAATATTTATGGCGCATGTGCAGGCGTTTTTTACCCACAATTTAAACACTAATCATAATTTTGAAAATTTCTATAGATATAATTTCAAGTTGGGTGAAAACCTAAGTTTCTGCCAAGCGCCGTTGAATTCCGTGCAGCCGTTCTCGAATGATGCCCGGACAAACGTGTTTTAGACTTTTACCCCCTAGGGGGGAACGGGGGGGGGGAATTTCTGAAAAGTTGATAGCTATAATTTTAAGTTGGGTGAAGACCTAAATTCCTGCCAAGCGCCGTTGAATTCCGTCCAGCCGTTCTCAAGTGATGCCCGGACAAAAAACCCGACATTCGGACACGATGACACACACACACACACACACACACACACAGAGGCAAAATTTTCTGAAGTCATTTTCGGCTTTCATGGGGTGTAAAACGTGAAGATATCACAAAATTTTTTGGTTCCGACAAATTTACAGACAAAAGTCTGATTTTATTAATATAGATTGTTGTTGTTTGAATCATAGTAATTGATACGTTATGATATTTGCGGTACTTCAATATGTATTCAAAATTTTATAAACGATAAAAAGAATTTATTCAAATATTTCAAAAGGGGAGAAATTAATCATCTTTTAAAAGAATATATTGAGAAATACTTGCTTTGATGTTTTCATTCTTCTTTATTTCCTAGAAATATTAAAAAGTAAAAAAAAAAAAAAAAAAAAAATCAAACATAACGTAGTTATTAATTTACTGCTTACCTTTTAAGAAGTTAAAATAGAAGACAAAATCTTTTGATAATTTAAATATATTACAATACATTTTCAGAAGTTTTCCATATTTATGCGATTTATCCTAAAAATTACAAATTAAATGTTGGTTTTGCAATATAATTTTTAAAAAAGATTTGTGCGATATAATTTTCAAATACAGTATTAAAAACTAATATGTAGTAGTCATTACAATACCTTCGTCTATATTTTCCTATACAAATTCACGCAGTACAAATTATTTGTTAAAATTATTATTAATGAAAATGGTTTTCCGTGATGGAAATGTGGAAGATTTCCATATATATATAATGATATATTTGTTGTAAATTATAACAGGTCAGTGGTTCAGTCCTTCGTTTTAAATGCATTGGCGAGATTGTTTAAAATATATCTCTACTCCGCAAATTTGTGCTGTACCCTATGTTTTCCACCATGCTTTTTAATTGAAGCTTGTTTTGGTTTCAATAGCAATTTTGCTGATTCATACTTCCCTTGTTAGTAAAGGGGTTGAATGTATTTTTAGGGCCCGGCTCAATAAAGACTTACACAACAACAATCTGCTTATGCCACAACAATTTGACTTCCGGCCCAAACACTTCACACAACACCAACTTCTCCGCGTTTTTGAATATTTTTCTGAAAACTTCAACGCGAAGATTTCTGTAGCTTCCAAATTTTTAAACGTTGCTAAGGCGTTCGACAAAGTATGGCACGAAGGACTTTTTTGCAAATTAATTAAGCTCAATATTTCTGCCTACCTCATACACCTTATACACAACTACCTTAGCAACCTTGTCGTCCGTGTTAACAACATACTCTCACACCTTTAAAAAAAAAAAAAAAAAAAAAAAAAAAAAAACACCAGGGCTGGCAACTTTATCGGTTCCACACTCTTTAATATATACTTTAACGACATTCCACGTCATCCACGTCTTAGCCCTTTACGCGGACGACACTGTACACTACATGTCTAGCAACTACATCTACACCTTACAGAAATATATGCAAGAACACATTGACACACTCCTGAACTGGTTTACCATATGGCGCGTTGAAATCAACGAAAGTAAAACCTATGCTATTATTTTTTCTAGGAAACTGACATACCCCAATAGACATATCCCAATAGTCATTAACAACACAACCCTCCCAAGGACGGATGAGACCAAGTACTTGAGAGTCTACGTTGATCGACGTCTCACTTTTAAGAAACACATTCTTTATACTAGAGATACTACCACTGGTGTGAAGAAATCACTAGTACCTCTTTTTCGTGGCAAAACTTATCAATAAGAAATAAACTTATACTCTATAATACCTGAATCTTACCAATTCTTATTTATGCATGTCCCATATGTGGGTGTGCCTGCGAATCTTCTTCAAGCTTCTCACACAATAAAACTCTACGTCAAATCCCTAACGGCAACAGTTTCTACGCAATACAAATATAAGAAAAGATCTCCGTACAACTCCGCTCCCTCAAAGTGTCAAACACCTTTCCAAAAACTTCTATAGCACATTTAAAACGATCTTCCTAATTATATAATTGCCGAAATACTTGATTATAAGATATCCTCACCTTCCAACCGTAAGCGTTCTCGTTTCTCCCTTATTTTAGACACTTAACTTATCCTAGTGTATTTTGTTTATCTTAAACCATTACCTTAAGTAATATTCTAACTTAATTGCATATTTGTTAGTTTTCATTTTACTGAAATGTTGTTGGATAGGACACGTAAAGACTCAGCCCATGGTAGGGGCTCTTTTCAGGGCCTACTGGCTTGACCAGAACTAAACGGACTGAACTCTGTCACACGCAACTCTAGCGTCGTGACATCACTTTAAAAATTAAAAAAAAAAATATGCTTAGAATATATTGTTAAAATATAACACTGTGAAATCCTCAGAAAAAATAAATTAATTATCAGAGAGTATTAAAAAAAATTAAATTGTTTTAATTTAATTCAAAAGATTTTCAAGAAATTTTAATATACATGTGTGCAAATTTTGATGAAATTGTAAGACAATAATTTGCAATGAACATTCATAAAGGCCAAAATTTTCACAAGTTCGACCTGAGCCCTTCCATTAATTTGGAAAACTCTTCGCCTATAGTCAGAAGGAAAATCGACAGCTTGCAAATTTTAAAATGTATGTGCAAATGGCCTAGAAAATAAATATGACAATAAAATTTTAATTCATTTTGAAAGTTCCCTGGAAAATCCCCCAATTTTCAATTGAATTTACAGATTTTTGGACTCTGATCATATCCCAATTTATAACTGCTTTTTAATTTTCTTTACAATTGGATTAAAATTTGAAAATCATAAAAAAAAAAAAAAAAAAAAAAAAAAAAAAAGTGTAACGGTTGTAGGTAAAGGACAGAAAAGAACTGATAATTGAAGACCGCACGTAAAACTTACGTACTACAAGTGTTCTAGGATGTCGACACTTGAGACCTAGACCTGGGTGGTATGAGATATGTTTTTAAGAGGTTCCAGCGACAGAAGAAGGGAGGTAAAAAGACAATTATTCAAATAAAATCAATTGAGGTAGTGAATCAATGAATGCTTTGCCAGCTTCGCTGGTCACTATATTTAAAGGGGACTAATGTGCAAGTTGTACCTGACGGGACTAAAGTGAAAGTTGTACCTCAAGGGACTAATGTGAAAGTTGTACCTCACGGGACTAATGTGCAAGTTGCACCGAACGAACTAACTTTTTCTTTCAACGAAAATGCCTACTAACCCTGGACGACAGATCTAATATATCGTATCATATTATATATCGTATTTATCGTAATATAACTCAATACTTATTTCGCTTCCTTCTTCGACTCGTTTTAATACGCTTTTTTTATATGCATGAGCAGCCCCCGAAAAACAAAAACATTAAATCATTAAATTCATTTTTTTACTTATTTTTATTTCATATTATTTCACGCGCACTTTTTATTTCCTAATTCAAAATTATTAAAAAAAACTTTTTCGATATCGCTTGTAACGATACTGATTATTATTATTTTTTTTTTTTTCTTTTTCTTTCAATAACAATAATAAAAAAAAAGATTTTGGTGAAATTCTGGCAAAAGCAGAATTTAGTTTAGGACGGAGGACTATTAGTTTTTTTTTTTCTTTTTTCAAATTATAACATCGCTTTCAAATTATTCAATTATATTTTCGATAAATTTTAGATTTAGACAAATGTCCAACTATCGAAAACGACAACGCTAAAATCCCAGATTGAGACTAATAGGCCCTCAGTCCTAAAAAAAAAAAAAAAAAAAAAAAATCAAACATAACGTAGTTATTAATTTACTGCTTACCTTTTAAGAAGTTAAAATAGAAGACAAAATCTTTTGATAATTTAAATATATTACAATACATTTTCAGAAGTTTTCCATATTTATGCGATTTATCCTAAAAATTACAAATTAAATGTTGGTTTTGCAATATAATTTTTAAAAAAGATTTGTGCGATATAATTTTCAAATACAGTATTAAAAACTAATATGTAGTAGTCATTACAATACCTTCGTCTATATTTTCCTATACAAATTCACGCAGTACAAATTATTTGTTAAAATTATTATTAATGAAAATGGTTTTCCGTGATGGAAATGTGGAAGATTTCCATATATATATAATGATATATTTGTTGTAAATTATAACAGGTCAGTGGTTCAGTCCTTCGTTTTAAATGCATTGGCGAGATTGTTTAAAATATATCTCTACTCCGCAAATTTGTGCTGTACCCTATGTTTTCCACCATGCTTTTTAATTGAAGCTTGTTTTGGTTTCAATAGCAATTTTGCTGATTCATACTTCCCTTGTTAGTAAAGGGGTTGAATGTATTTTTAGGGCCCGGCTCAATAAAGACTTACACAACAACAATCTGCTTATGCCACAACAATTTGACTTCCGGCCCAAACACTTCACACAACACCAACTTCTCCGCGTTGTTGAATATTTTTCTGAAAACTTCAACGCGAAGATTTCTGTAGCTTCCAAATTTTTAAACGTTGCTAAGGCGTTCGACAAAGTATGGCACGAAGGACTTTTTTGCAAATTAATTAAGCTCAATATTTCTGCCTACCTCATACACCTTATACACAACTACCTTAGCAACCTTGTCGTCCGTGTTAACAACATACTCTCACACCTTTAAAAAAAAAAAAAAAAAAAAAAAAAAAACACCAGGGCTGGCAACTTTATCGGTTCCACACTCTTTAATATATACTTTAACGACATTCCACGTCATCCACGTCTTAGCCCTTTACGCGGACGACACTGTACACTACATGTCTAGCAACTACACCTACACCTTACAGAAATATATGCAAGAACACATTGACACACTCCTGAACTGGTTTACCATATGGCGCGTTGAAATCAACGAAAGTAAAACCTATGCTATTATTTTTTCTAGGAAACTGACATACCCCAATAGACATATCCCAATAGTCATTAACAACACAACCCTCCCAAGGACGGATGAGACCAAGTACTTGAGAGTCTACGTTGATCGACGTCTCACTTTTAAGAAACACATTCTTTATACTAGAGATACTACCACTGGTGTGAAGAAATCACTAGTACCTCTTTTTCGTGGCAAAACTTATCAATAAGAAATAAACTTATACTCTATAATACCTGAATCTTACCAATTCTTATTTATGCATGTCCCATATGTGGGTGTGCCTGCGAATCTTCTTCAAGCTTCTCACACAATAAAACTCTACGTCAAATCCCTAACGGCAACAGTTTCTACGCAATACAAATATAAGAAAAGATCTCCGTACAACTCCGCTCCCTCAAAGTGTCAAACACCTTTCCAAAAACTTCTATAGCACATTTAAAACGATCTTCCTAATTATATAATTGCCGAAATACTTGATTATAAGATATCCTCACCTTCCAACCGTAAGCGTTCTCGTTTCTCCCTTATTTTAGACACTTAACTTATCCTAGTGTATTTTGTTTATCTTAAACCATTACCTTAAGTAATATTCTAACTTAATTGCATATTTGTTAGTTTTCATTTTACTGAAATGTTGTTGGATAGGACACGTAAAGACTCAGCCCATGGTAGGGGCTCTTTTCAGGGCCTACTGGCTTGACCAGAACTAAACGGACTGAACTCTGTCACACGCAACTCTAGCGTCGTGACATCACTTTAAAAATTAAAAAAAAAAATATGCTTAGAATATATTGTTAAAATATAACACTGTGAAATCCTCAGAAAAAATAAATTAATTATCAGAGAGTATTAAAAAAAATTAAATTGTTTTAATTTAATTCAAAAGATTTTCAAGAAATTTTAATATACATGTGTGCAAATTTTGATGAAATTGTAAGACAATAATTTGCAATGAACATTCATAAAGGCCAAAATTTTCACAAGTTCGACCTGAGCCCTTCCATTAATTTGGAAAACTCTTCGCCTATAGTCAGAAGGAAAATCGACAGCTTGCAAATTTTAAAATGTATGTGCAAATGGCCTAGAAAATAAATATGACAATAAAATTTTAATTCATTTTGAAAGTTCCCTGGAAAATCCCCCAATTTTCAATTGAATTTACAGATTTTTGGACTCTGATCATATCCCAATTTATAACTGCTTTTTAATTTTCTTTACAATTGGATTAAAATTTGAAAATCATAAAAAAAAAAAAAAAAAAAAAAAAAAAGTGTAACGGTTGTAGGGAAAGGACAGAAAAGAACTGATAATTGAAGACCGCACGTAAAACTTACGTACTACAAGTGTTCTAGGATGTCGACACTTGAGACCTAGACCTGGGTGGTATGAGATATGTTTTTAAGAGGTTCCAGCGACAGAAGAAGGGAGGTAAAAAGACAATTATTCAAATAAAATCAATTGAGGTAGTGAATCAATGAATGCTTTGCCAGCTTCGCTGGTCACTATATTTAAAGGGGACTAATGTGCAAGTTGTACCTGACGGGACTAAAGTGAAAGTTGTACCTCAAGGGACTAATGTGAAAGTTGTACCTCACGGGACTAATGTGCAAGTTGCACCGAACGAACTAACTTTTTCTTTCAACGAAAATGCCTACTAACCCTGGACGACAGATCTAATATATCGTATCATATTATATATCGTATTTATCGTAATATAACTCAATACTTATTTCGCTTCCTTCTTCGACTCGTTTTAATACGCTTTTTTTATATGCATGAGCAGCCCCCGAAAAACAAAAACATTAAATCATTAAATTCATTTTTTTACTTATTTTTATTTCATATTATTTCACGCGCACTTTTTATTTCCTAATTCAAAATTATTAAAAAAAACTTTTTCGATATCGCTTGTAACGATACTGATTATTATTATTATTTTTTTTCTTTTTCTTTCAATAACAATAATAAAAAAAAAGATTTTGGTGAAATTCTGGCAAAAGCAGAATTTAGTTTAGGACGGAGGACTATTAGTTTTTTTTTTTTCTTTTTTCAAATTATAACATCGCTTTCAAATTATTCAATTATATTTTCGATAAATTTTAGATTTAGACAAATGTCCAACTATCGAAAACGACAACGCTAAAATCCCAGATTGAGACTAATAGGCCCTCAGTCCTAAAAAAAAAAAAAAAAAAAAAAAAAAAAAAAGTGTACTTTCGCTAATAAGCGCCTTTTTTTCCCCACAGATTTTAGGCCTTCCTTATTCTATCCTTACCCTGAATTTGGTTCTTTTTTTGACCTGTGAACTTTACCTACGCATAAACTATTAATAATTTATATACTTACATTTTTCTGTAAGGACGGGCAAAGGATTGGCATATGTGTACTAATTAATAAATTATACATTACATATGTACATTTCATACACTAGCCATTAATCTGTGCTTTATTTAAAGGTATATAAATTTTTAAAAGATGAATTTTACATAAAATTAATCTTTGTTTTTGATTAATGTTGTCTATTAGAGACGAATCTAAAGTCAAAATATCTAAAATATTATTTAATTTAATAAAATATGCAATTAATTTATTTATTTTATCTTTTAAAATAAATTTTATCTTTAAATTAAAAAATATATAAATGAATAAAACTAGATAAATAATTTCATTCCATTAAAGCCAATAACTTTGATATTTAAAATAAAGTGATTTAAATCAGCGATTTTTTTCTTCAAAAAATCAATTAATTTAACTTCTGATTTACATCACTCGAACCCTGATTTTACGTTTTCTTGAAAAACATTATAGCATTCATATTATGATATATAAAATCATTATATACACTGAATATTTAATTTTTAATATTTGTTTCTTTCTAATACTTCCCCATATTTTCGCCGAACCCCTGTTGAACTGTTTGACTTATATAAAAGCATATGGTTAAAAGACAAATCACTCCATGTTCTCTTATCAAAGATAATTAGTTAATGGCCTATTTTAAAAAGTATGTAATCAAGTTCGAAGATTATAAGACAGATTATTAATTTGCGGAAGTCATGGTAAGAGGACCGGGACAACGTAACAATCAAGGGAGTATAAAAGTGATGGAAAATTTTTGCACTGAATGCTGGCGTAAATTTTCTTATAAAATGTTTTGGTATGGATTTCCAATATTTGCCAAAAGTTCGAGAGAGGAAGACTAGTTGACACGATAGGAACAAATGTATGCAAAAATATTATAAGTATTTTGAAAGGTATCCCATAAAGAACGCAACTTTTGAGTGCATAATAGCATACAAATTTGTTGTTAAAATTAAGTAATTTACATATTTTTGAAGTTGTATGCTACCTGTGATTATGAAATACATACTAAATGCTACTTGTGATTATGTACATATATAATCAAAGGGGAATATTGGAATAATATAGGAAAATATTCCAGGAGTAATTTAATAATATTCCAGGAATATACTAATATTCCTGGAATATTAATATATAATATTCCAGGTATTAGTACTACAGACAGTATGTTTTTAAAATAATTTTGCACTTCAAAGATATGTAAATTATTTAATTTCATCAATAAATTTGCATGTTGTTAGGTGCTGAAAAATTGAGTTCTTTATGAAACAAACTATATGATTGCAATTAACAGCATTAATTGAGAACTCTGGTGCTTTCGACAATTAGGATACCTTGAGTTAAATAAATTTTAAATTTGTAGATTCAGCAATTTTGTGATAAAATGTATTTGTAACCAAATAGGGCAATAATGTATAACAGGAAAAATCTGATATATTATTGATCATTATGTTACTGAAAAAAAAATATTCATCGTACACCTTGAGGTTCTTAACAGTCTGTTAATTTGAATTTATTTATTAAAGGATGCACTTTAGAAATTAAAAATACATCTGCATGAAACTTTCACAGACAGAGGTGACAAAGTTGTGTCTTTAGACGGAACTCTTCAACCAGGAACTCTTTTTTAATCTCAGTCTTATTTAATTTCAGAAGATGAATATAAAAATACAATTAATATTTCTAAATAAAAATAATGGTACCGATAACACGGAACAATTTCATCTCTGCTCATATATTAAAATAATTACACACAGTTTTCTTAATACTTATTCTATTGATATCCGTAAAAGAATATATAAGTTCATTCTGTAGTTTAGTGAAACTATTATCCTGAATTTAACATTATATATCCCACAACCTCTATTTTATTTCTTAAAATATTATTTTAAGTTTATACTAACTTTTTAAATTTTATATGAAATTAATAATATAAGTGAAATACGTTTAACTCGAAAACGCTTAGCAGGAAAAATCGGCTAACAGGAAATGATACAGCAGTTCGGACAGTATAGTAAGCAATTTAATATATATATATATTTCAGTCTTTTTCTTTAAACAAAAATCAAATACCTTTTAATACGAAAAGTATTCGCTTTCAATCTCAAGTGGTATGTTTGCTACAATATGTAACAGTTGATGATGATGTATGTATAGCACCGATTATGACAAGAGATCCTTCATATTTTAAATGTTTACACCTATGTGAATTCCGGCGGCGACGAATTTGACAATGCGACGAATCTACAATCAACTATGCAGTTGCTGTCCCCTCTATTTCAGAAATGCAGAAAATTATAAGAAGTATGCAAAGTTATTTAGAATGGGGAGATGAATAAAACAATGGATGGTCTCGAATAATTTTTGGAAAATATGCGACTGAAAAAGACACTTTAATAGCCCCCCCTCCCCCCCCCAAAAAAAAAAGAAAAAAAAAAAAAAAAGAAAAAAAAGTTTTTTATTCTAACGAATGCAACCTGCTAGTAGTTTAACAGGATATCTAAATAAAATTTGACGACATGAAAAACATTAGTGGGTTTATATATATATATATATATATATATATTTACGAATTTTTCAAAACGAAATCCTTTTAACATAAATACTATTTTGGTACCTCGTTGAACCTCTTTCACTGTATATATGCTTAAGAGAATTTCATGCATTATTTAATCAACATGCACTAAAAAAAAGTAAGAGTATGTTTAGTTTATTCCTGCACGTCTGTTATCTTAAACTTCTATTTACTTCTTGACAAAGAAAAAATGCCCGGTAATAATTATTGATTTGGTACTTAAATAACAGAAAACAAAAATTTATACTGTTTAGTTTATTGCCAAAAAATATTTATATGTTTGTGAATTTAGAATTCAAGTATATTCCTATCAGTTTATTGATCAATCAATATCGTTCAAAAGAAACAGTATCTTTAATATGCATCTAAATGTATACTTTCATATTTCGATCTTTTGATAGGACATCCTATACTTACGAAATCATTTTTTTCACTGCTACCATTTTCCTTTTGTCGAATATTTTTAAAAAATATAGAAGCTGACTTTGACAAGAAAATTGTATAGATTTTAATTAAAAATGTGATTGAATGGATAAATATTGATAACGTTAGCACAAATTTGAAAAAAAAAAAAAAATGTTTGTGCTAACATACTATAAAGAATATATAGGAAAAATGAATAGAAAATTATTGATAAGCATGAATAAAATAAGATTTTTTGTTTAAATAACCATTTTTAAAACGCAAAATTTATTTTTGAGGCGAAAGAACTGTTTATTTTGTACAGAGAACAAGAATGTGGACTACCACAAAAAATACCAAAAAAACGTTGTCACCATTTTATTGTAGTATAATAATAAAATAATTATGAAATTTGTGAGAAATGAATTACATAAATTTATTTTACTGGTTTCTTTGAAAATTTTGATTCAGCATATTTTGCTTATATATATATGAACTTTATATACATGTTGAGAGTAAATTAAAGGTCTGTCCCGAAAGTAAGGCACCCATTTTTATTTTAAGAAAGAAATTTATTGAACCGATTCGTACAATTACTCAATATTCTTCGAAATACATTCCTCCAGCTCCAACACACTTGCTCCAACGCGATTTCCATGCTTTATATGCGTCCTGGAAGTCCGTCACAGGGATGTCGTTTAGTAACCTCATTATAGCCGCCTTGATGTTCTCCAGGGTCCTCAAATGTTGTCCTTTGAAGTCGGGCGGGTACAAATCAGGACTGTAAGGCAGATGGGAGAACGTTTAGATGCTGGCATTGTTCATGTAGTCGGTCGTCATAAAGGCGGTGTGTCTGGGATCGTTGTCATGGTGTAACTTCCAGGAATTATTGACCCCCGCGCCTGACGCGGTTGACCCGTTGCTTTAGCCTTTTCAGTACTTCGACGTAGAATTTGACGTTGGCTGGTTGACCAGGTGGAACAAATTCAAAAGGAACCACTCCCTTGGAATCGAAAAAAAAAAAAAAAAAAAAAATTGCATCGCTATGACCTGCGATTTGCTCATTCTTGCCTTTTTTTGGCGTGGGGATGACATCGTGTGCCAACTCTGCGCTCTATCTTTTTTTTTCTCGGTCGTACAAAAATATCTAAGATTCGTCACCACTTACCACATTGTCCAAAAAAATCGGATCGTCCTCACAACACTGCAACAATTCTGCTCGAGAGTTTTTTCTATGTTGATTTCGACCGAGCACTCACACAAGGGTTCACTGAAACAGGCACTGTCACTCTGCAGGAACTCGGAGCCGACTGGCGCTGGTGGCGCTGCGTTCCCAAGACTCCACCCACCCTTCCGTGCAAGCGGCAACCCTGTGCGACGGATAGATGCGGCAGAAGAAAAAGGGCATTACTTTCGGGACAGACCTTGTATATCTTTTAAACAGTGAATCGTGCTTTTACTGCCATTTATGCAAATATCACAGTTCATAAAAAATATTTTGACAAGAACTCATTTTTTAGCGTTTTTAACTGAATCACTTATTTTTTATTTTTCTGACATACGTTTTATAAAGTATTTCGTTAAGTTTTAGTACCTTTAAAAAATATAATATTGATAAATATTTTTGAAACAAATATATCAAAATAATTTTACTATAAAAATAAAACAAACGTAAAATGCTAAAATTAGAAAATTTATTTAGCAATCAATCATTCTTGAAGCAATTAATTATTTTAGTAATGATAATGCATTGTTTTCATAAAAATCAAAAGTTTGGCCATATCACAAATGAAAGTGTGAACATCGAACAGCATTCAAAACTATGATAAAGTAAATTAAGAAAATATCTTTATAATCTCTGTTAATCCGACGTGTAGCTTTATCCACATGAAAAATTGTAAATAAAAGAATGAAAAAGATGTAGACGATTTGATAGGTTCGAAAGTGCCTGTAGTGTTAAAGCTAATTTTGGAAATAACAATGTTGAAGTGGCGAGTACAGATGTATCAGCATGACTTCACTTCATGTAAAACAATGTTCCAAAATATAAATGAAATAAAGGAAGGCACATCCTAAAATTCATTAAGATTAAACAACGATTTTTTGGGGGGGTGGGGGGATAGGAAAAACAAACGCAAAATGCTATTTAAAGTAGTTCAATCAATTTAAAACTTCGATATTGTAATTTTTTTTTATCTAATTAAAATTGCATTTAACATTAAAAATAATTTAAAAAAATTAAGGAGTTATATGTTTAAATGTGTTTATAATATTGTTCAATATGCCGCTTCTTATTCAAAAAATATTTGCATAATAGTTTACAAAATAATTGTATAAATAAATATAGTATTTTAATTTAATCTACCTATCGAGTAATATATAATAGGTGTTTCGGTTGGAATATTTCTCGCATTTTTACGAAAAGTGATACTCTGAATTTGAAATTTATTGCTTGAAATTTCATTTAGAAAATATATTGCTCCTTCAAAATCATCGATTTGCGTTCAAGTTATACTTAGGTATACGTCATTAACTCATATCTACATACGATAAATATTTCTGCACTTCAGGTTTTAATGAATAGTAAGGTATTATGATATCCAATATAAATTTATAGTTAGTAATTTACATCAAAGTTTAGTATTGCAAGATTATATTTCCTATAAAGCGTCCTATACGATGATTAAAATTTATAACGATTTATTGATATCATTACAAGATAAATTATGCACCAATGTCCGCCTCTAAATTTTATCCCATTTAATTTAATTTTGCAATTATGACATATTCGCCAACAAGATTCATTTTGCCAATATTATACGCAGACAAAATATTTTAAAACCTGTGACGCCACAGAGATAATCTTAGTTACTAAAGCCATGATGGATATTTAAAGTAAATAGAAAATAGATGTACTACCTAATATATAAAATGAGATTTAAGCCACAAAACTTTTAGTATTAACATATATATGTAGGCAACATGTATTTTTTTTTTAATAGCATACACTAAAATGGTTTCATGACCATTTGTAATCTGAAAGAATATGCTATACAATAATATTGCAAAATGTTAATAAAACATTAATGAAAACTATGGATGCATAAAAAGAATAAATTAAACATACTATAATTAAAGAAATACGCACTTGGAATTTATTTTTTGATTAAAATAATCTGGCGTGTCACTCACAGTACTTTCTCTTACCCTGAAATGTAATACTATAAATACAGGTTGGAGATTAAGAGGTAAGGTAACGAGTACTGTTATGTAAACCTATGTTGAACAATTCAAATTAGGCTTCGGAAGAGTTTTATATGATAATTAGTTCTGTTTGAGGGGGCCTACAACCCACTTGAACCCCCCCTTTCATTAATGCACCTACATTTATATAGAATATAATTATCTTATTAAAATTAAAAGTTTACTTAAAATTATACAGATCATTTTCCCACACAACATTCATTGAAACTTATCAATCAAACTTTTCCAGCAACAATCTATATTAACTTCAAAATACAAGATTTGAATCTCCTAAAATTATTCGTTTTTAAGTTACTCTAAGTGACACAGACAAAGATCAAACGTTAAAAAACTTGACTACGGTAATCAGGAAGCCTCAAAACGTGTAAATATACAAAAAACAAGCCATGAATATTTAGCTTAACCCTTTCAGTGGCAGTGTTCCCGCTGATGGAACACCTAATTTTAATTCTCAAGTGCAAAAACTCATCCCGGAAATTTTTTAGCAAAAATTTACATTTATAACATAGGAGAAAAGTCCCTTTTTTTAACGTTAAAATTTAAAATTTCTTCTATTTTAATTATGTTCGTAAATTCCGGTGACAGTATAATTTAAATGATCCGAATTACCTTGCGCCGCAGGGGTTAAAATACTCCGGAATAATTTGATATGTTGGGATCTATGCAACTTTTACGAGTTTTTATTGTCGATAATGTTTACTTATAAAGTGATTTATTTATTAAATTAAATATTATTTGAATTTAATAAGGTTTACTTACAGATGTTTCAAACCGAAAATTTCTCGAAAAGGAACAATGCTAATTTTTTATTTTTTAGATATTTATGATCAGCTATGTGTCTAAAAGCCATTTTTAAAATTAGTTTAGTAATTTTTAAAATAAATTAAGTAATGAACTTTAAAGGGTTAAAACATACATTATTTACCATATCTCTATGAGGAATTTATTTCAATTCCCGAACAACTTTCCTGGAAATGATAAAATATTATTAGTAACATCCACCAACAACAAATAACTAATGTGTTGTGGCCCACATGACTTTCTTCTATATTTTCCTATACAAATTCACTCAGTAAAAATAATTTATTAGAATTATTATTTAAAAAAAAATACCTTTCCATGATAATGCAGACGATTTCCATATTACAGAAGTAGTATAACACTAAATATCCAAAAAAAAAAAAAAATTGATTTTATTCTCAATATTACATTATTATTATTATTGTTGTTGTTGTTGTTGTTAAAAATGAAAAAAAAATCGATAACTTTATTTTAAGTTATCGCAGATCGATGGTTCAACCATTCGTTTTAAACGTATTGGCGAGCGTTTTTGAAAGATACTCATTATGAAAATTTACTCCCCTCGAGGGGGACTTCCTCCCAGGAGGTGAGGCGAAGCTCCTACATACACAATTTTTATTTCTCAGTTAACTATCTCTATTACAAAAAATATATATTCGATTCATTTGGTTTAGTGCAGTATATATGTGTTAAACTCTAATTACCTACAATTTCCCCCATAGACGTAATGTATTTGAATACTTTGGAGTGTCCCTGTACACGAACCATTCGATTCATCTCAACAAAAAGCTTAGTGCAGCATCCCTATATAATACACATTTAGAATACCGAGTTGGGAATTTCTGCTACTATTTGTTCTTGAGATATGCTGATCACAGACAGACAGACACACAGGCTATTCGCTAAAAACATGATTTTCGTATTCAGGGGACCTCAAAACATGTAAACATAACAAAAACTCACGTTCGAAAGTTTGACCCTAAAACAATACTTTCTCGACCCTATGGGTAAGAGAAAGTAAAAAAAAAAAAAAAGTCTCACAAATATTTTCAATATTTATACAATAAATGATTTGTTTTCTTTGCTAAAAAATGGTTAAAAGGTTGAGTTTAAAATTTTAAAAAATTTAATAATAATAATAATAATAATAATAATAAAAGAATGGCAGAAAACTGATAATGACCATAGATTATAACTTCATTAGGAAAACGTATTTCGTTCAGTTAAATAATTTTATTGTACAGCATTATTTAAGCAATAAAATGTAAAAAAAAAATAATATTTCCTGTTACACTCTTTTGAAATATGCCATATATAGCTAAGTCGCATTCGTCATTCGTCATTCATTACAAATTTCTACTTTCAAATTTCAACTCTTTTTAAGATTTTAACAGTTTAACGACAAATTCGTACTGTATCAATAGAGTTGAAAGTTATAAAATTTAAACTAATATAATTTTAATATTTATGTATTTGGATAACCAATGTCATTATTTTCAGCATTACCCAATTATGGGGTGTTAGACTAATATATTTTTATTTATTTTTTAAAAATTATTATTCATATTTTTCTAATAGCCATATAAGGTTTGTTTTATGTATACATAAGTGCACTAAAGAATTATTATTTAAGAGGTATTTTAAAGTTAAAAATGTACACCTTAAAATATTTAATTTATTTTTTCTTAAAATTGATTATTATTATTATTATTATTATTATATTAATAATAATAATATTACTGGGTTTATTACTGGGTTAAAACATTGCATATGTTAAAGACAATACACATTTTTTAACAATAATAAAAATAAATAAATTGAGCAAAAATTTTAAAATTACTTTTTTTTTTTTTTCAAATTTCATAGGATAGAATGGCGAACATTTTCCCCAAATACTTTCACAAGTATTTTTCTTTCGAAATCTTTAATAGTAAGTTTCCTCGAGTAATTAAGTGAAAAATTATCGTATAACTATATTAGTGGAAAAATCAGGGAAAAAAGAAAAAAAAACGAGTCTGAAACTACCTAGTAGGATTAATTTTAAATTTCTTTCTATGTGTAAAAAAAAAAAAAAAAAAAAAAAAGAATAAATAATATATTTTATTTTTGGATTCAACTTAAATAATGATTTTTGAAAATGTTGAACGAACATACAAAAATGTAATAGCAAGTTTCAAAAACTGAAATTGTTCTGAAAATTGCAAGCAAAAAATCAATATATTTCAACTTGTCTACCGTAAATCGATGCTTTAAAAGAAGAATTCTGCAAATGTTGCTATTTTGAAAATTTGAAAACAATAAGTTTGCGATTTCAGATTTGACACATGACTCATGTGAATTTTGAATTTCAAAAACTTGTCATTCTTAACGTCTTATAAAATGCAATTTCATGTACATTTCTTTGGGGTTTTGTTGCCAACAAAATAAACTTTTACAAACTATAATTAAGAAAAGTTGTTGACAGACATATAATTAAAACATGATAGTTTTTTCTACTAAAATCATACTTTTAATGCTTTAAAAGGAGAATAACATATTACTTAATTAAAATGAAATATTTACTCATCAATTCAGGCACGTAGGTTTCCTTTTCTTATTCCAGAAAAGCTCTTACATTTAAATAGCAACACTCATTAACATTTCACTGTTGAATTATGGGAAAACTTGGTAGTAAAAACACTTGCATTTTCCTCTAATATTACACCGTTATCTATTTGTAATGTATTAGGCTGCAAATGACTGTATTAGGTCGCTGCCATTTCGCTTAGATACTGTGATCCACTGTTCTGTCATGTTTCTGTCGCTAATAACAGTGATTTACTAAAATACTCTGTGATCTGCTGTTAAAGTCTGTTAAAGCCTACGTTTCATTTTCTCCTTCAGCGTATATGACTGTTGGAGCAAGGATGATTATAATGAAAAAAAATCTGGAGTGACTCCACTCGACTTTCCGAACATTGAGTAACTAACAGTTTTGTAGATAAAATAAAGAAAGAGGAGTTGCTAAACAAACAAAAAAGAGAAAACCATAACAGAGTGTTTGAGTATTTTTCTCCATATATCACACGAGGTTTTATTTAACGCTACTGAACTTTGAGCCCTTAGATCATAAGGATAAAGAATTTTTCGTTGTGTCCCTGTAAAAATCTATAAATGCTAGATTCACCAAAATGCTTATAGTTAGTGCAACAGTGATTTATAATATTCATACATATTTTCAGCTCAATTGAATAAGGCGTTTAGATGCTATCGCTGGTCTCATAGGCCATAAAGATAAAGAATTTTTCTTTATCTCCCTGTAAAAAAACTGTAAGTGCTAGATTCACCAAAATCTATACAGATTGAGTATCTGTGACCTATAATATGTGTATAATTTTTTTGCTCAATTGAATAAGGCGTTTAGATGCTATCGCACTTTTAAAAATTTGGCAAAGAATTTTTCTTTGTGTCCCTGTAAAAAAACTATAAGTGCTAGATTCTCCAAAATCTATACAGATTGAGTATCTGTGACCTATAATATGTGTATAAAGTTTTTGCTCAATTGAATAAGGCGTTTAGATGCTATCGCACTTTTAAGATTTTGGTCCCTTGGCCATAATGATAAAGAATTTTTCTTTGTGTCCCTGTAAAAAAACTATAAGTGCTAGATTCACCAAAATCTATAGGGTTCGTACTATGGTGACTTACAATATACGTACCAACTTTCAGCTTATTCGAACAAAGCGTTTAGACGCTAGCGTGTTCACTCACAGACATACACACATACATACACACATACATACACACATACATACACACACACATACATACATCATCGTAAAAATAGTGAAAACGGACTCGTTGGACCTCGAAACGTATATAAACATCAAAATGTCGAATTCGGATTTTTGACATGATTACAATTGTTGCGATTTTTTCTTTATGCTTAACTTAAAACTTAACTTAATGCATAGTAATATCTTACATTAGTATACAACTTATTTAATCCTTCATTTAACTCTGAAATGGCCTGACTCGTATAGGATACATGAGTTTTAACACTTAATTAAATTTTTGTTAGACTCTTACGGTATCATGCGTTGTGTTCCTTAATTTTACTTGGTGAGTGATGCATAACATAAATCACACTTAACTAAAATTTCCCTTTTTAATTTTCACAGTTTAAATTTCCTTCAGATTTTCAGCTCTTTTCAATCTACATATGTATGGCTTACTAAATTCAGTACAATTCTAAAACAAATTTAACTGGAATGAAACTCCAACCCTTAGGTATAGCAAATCTATTCCACATTCGCCGCTTGTTAAATAAGGTTTGCAGCCAATGCCAAATAGATAGGTCCTTATACTGTTGGAGTCACCATAAAATAAATTGAGTATAAAAACCACATTCAAAGTACCATTCACCCCCTCATTAATTTACATGACAGCCAAACCATGAAAAGTTATGGTAAACATCCCCATGGGCTAACTGTCATCATTCATTATAGAGGTAAATGAGACTTCTAAGTTTTAAATGTCACTTAAAGAATGGTTAGATAAATTAATACATTTCTAGGGAGTGACCTGGTCTTTCACAAACAACTTAAATATACATTTTTTTTTTGTTTCTATACTCTTAATTTTTTTAACACCAAATACTCTGAGTTGCACACCCAAAAATGTTACAGAACCAAAATTTAGATTTATATACTCTAAGTCAAGTAGCGACCAAATCACTTCCTTGTACAGCCATACATATATTTCTAACTAAGACTTTTTTTTTGTTTAAACTTCTCTTGATTGCATCACTCATTGATCATTTAAATTTCCCATTAAACCAAATAATGTATAACCCCAGGTACTTATGATTATTCAATTACCAAATGGTAATTAAAATAAAAAAAAAAATGATTAAGATAGTTAAGCTTCATATCTTCTTCTCTAAACTTCACTTTAAAAAAATGTTCTAAAAGTATTTCCAATTAATTATCTTCCTAAGATTTACTGTAGGAGGGTTAATCATGTCAAATTACATGAAAATTTTTCTAGTATAAACATACAAAAGGAAACAAAAAAAGGACCCTACACATCACAAGGCTTCTCTAGTACAAAAATTATTCCTTTATTTAAATTAATAGATCACAATTTTTAATTTATTGTTAATAACATACTAGATAAATGCAAAGTGTCATACTTAAATACATTAGGCCTACACCAGGCTGCACATTCCTTATAAGCTATAAATAGGGTCTAAAACAAACACAGGTTTAAATATACTATTCCAACGAATAAGAGTTACAAATTAATATATATATAGAAAGTAAAATAAATATTGTAACACTTATCTTAAAACCATTGGAGACATCTCACACTAGCACTTTCAGACTTTGCCTGTTCTGAGTGGTGACATCTTAGGAAAAGTAAAAGCAAAAGGTGCACTACTGCTTGGCATTCGCCGCACTGAAGAGGCCTGTACTTTCTCGTAGCTGAATGTAAGGGATGACGCTTACTCCATACCACAGACAACGTACAGCATGGTAAGGAATCAATCCACCACATCTGATTTCTTTAAAAAGAAAGATTCGCTGTTTCCCTCCGCAAGGAGCTCACTCCGCTACAGATGAAAAGGGCATCTTTTTAAACTTTTGGATTCACTGCCTCGACTTAAATATATTCACTATGAAGTGAAGTACGCCCTATTCAAAAACCTTTTGACACTTAAAGATTTCTCTTAAGAGGTGGGGGCCATGGATCAACGCCACAGTCATTATAGAGGATCGCCCCTGCTTTTGGCAAAAACCCCACTATATCACTATCAACACAAAACTTCCCTGGTCCAACACACACATGACCACTCCGCTCCAACGATAATAAAGATTTCATCGCAATATTTTCTTCTTAACCAACAAATCCATTTTTTTCCTTTCCAGCCTTCTTTTCGACTAACTTCGCTCTCTTTCTTTTCTCTCTCTCCACCCCACGCTCCTCGTTTCAGGGAGGGGGAAAAACTGACCAATCCCACACACTGCGCTTCACTCGCAAAACCACGCCCTACCACGCACATTCGCTGAAATTCGTCTTTTTTTTGTTTTCGTTACTTTTAGAATTTTCTACTCCAAAGTTCCTAGAAAATACGCGTTCCCTGTTTTCGCATAAGATACACAAACCCAATACTTCTTGAGGGCCCTTACATCTGCAAGTGTCATAAAACTTTATTGGCCCAATTTTCGCAAATTTACAGCAGTACTCTCTCAACTGCAATTACAATGACATATTCCTTTACGCTTTTCTATTCACCATTTCGTATTCTATTTTCCAACCGAGAACACAATGATTTGTTTATGTTGCAGTAAAGTACTTACTGATATCTGGGGCCATATGGGCAGCACCTGTTTTCTGCGTGACGATAAGATCTACGTTTTTCAGCTTTGAGCAGCTGTTTTGCGAAGCAAGCTTATTTTTCTCTTTTTCTTTTTCCCTTTCATTACCTCAAAGAGTGTTGTTGAAGAGTTTTCCGCAACTGTGTAAAATATTTAATAAGGAAATAGTTTAATAACGTAATTTAAAATAAATTCCTGGAAAAAGAGAGAGATAACGGCTCTTTGCCGCAGATGAGAGAAAAAGAGAAAATATCTTTTCGCTTCCTTCTGACTCGGGAAGGGGAAGATTGACCTTGGAGGGTCAGGGAGGCAGATATTCTCTCTCCCCCCTCGCGTGTCAGGAAAAACCCAAGAGAAAGTAACAGAGTATGGTACTTGCGGATTTTAATAGCGTATCGGGTGAATGAGCCAGGGTTTTTCGGGAGTTTTAGTTTGTGGCAACAGCCTACAAGGCGGGAAGAATTGAGGCACGCTATCGTCTCGGGGAAGAGAGCGTCGCGACAAGGGATGTAAGTAACAGGAAAATTTCAGGAAGAAAGGGGCTCTGGCCCCCTTTTTGGGCCCCTGGCTGTAGGAAAATTGTTCATGGAACCTCCCAAAGAGTCAAGAAAAGGACCGTGGAAAATAGTTGAAAAAAAAAAATGTGTTTATTGTGACCGCCGGAGTAACTTATGGAATCGAAATCGTGTAAGACAGCAAGTTTGGACAATCCTGAGAGAACGATGGGGACTATAAAATGAAGGCTCGTCTGGGTGGATGCTATTGAAGTCTCTCTATATTGGAGCCATTATGAAACAGTTATTAACAGTAAGCAACACCCGAGGTGGAAGAGATCGGTGTGATACAGCTATTCCCGAAGACCTTAGAGCCTGTGAGACATTTGTCATATTCTGTGGAAGTGGATTACTCCGGGTTTAGTGATGCTAATTCCCGACGGCTCCGAATAAGTGAAAAAGCAATTTCGTCCAAATAAACATTCCGAAGAAGTGCCATACCCTCTACCTGATGCTGAATGAATCACAATATTCCTTGGGATATTTCTCCATCAGCCCCTGGGATCTCAAAGATGTTGAGTGATGCAAGTGAATGTTTTTTTTTTTTTTTTTCTTTCGTGGAGACCCAATCGCTTCTAAATTTTATCAAAATCGTGTTTCGAGATGTTGAGTGATGCAAGTGAATGTTTTTTTTTTTCTCTTTTCGTGGAGACCCAATCGCTTCTAAATTTTATCAAAATAGTGTTTCGAGTGCCAAGAGGAAATTAGTGTACTTCCGAATCATCTGGTTACTCATATAGGAGAAAAGCGAAAAAATCACATGTGTAAAGAGAGTATCGAAACGTGCAGGGTTCAAATATTAGATATCTAAAGAAAAGAAATTTCTAGAGGAAAAATGGAACGCCAGTCATTCGCATGACATCCCTGGTTGAGGAATAAGCATGTGGTAAATATATTTTTTTATTTCTCTATTGTATTAATATAGTGTGCTCGTCGTTTTTATAACTGGTACTAACTGATTTAATTTATGAGTAAAATGACTTCAGATGCGCTTGCAACACATAAGTGATTTTATTTTTACGTAATGAATCAAGTTTCCATAAGAATGATTTATACAACAAGGAGGCCACTGTTTTGTTTTGTGTTTTTGTAATTCATCAACCTAAGTATATACTGTTATGAGACTGAGATAAAACATTTGAATGTGGAGCTAATTGACTCTAACTTTGAATTTACCTGGAATATTTCAATAAAGTGTAAGTTAATTTTATTTCTGGACTATTTATATATTTTTCTTTCCTTTAGTTTAAAGATATATTTTTTTTTATAGGATTGGTGTGTAAAAATGAAAATTTAATTTAGTAATAAGCTATACCTTTCCTGATGTTGTGAGCTGCTGTCTGGTGAAGTTTTGAGCTCATAAGCAGGTTTATGAGAAAGTAAATAAATAAAGTGATGAAGGTTTAAAGTGACCCATCACCCAATAAGGTCTATGTAAATTAACAGACAGCACCTCACAACATGCGAGTTAAGTTGAAAAAGACAAGAGTGTATATTTCAATATGTATATATATATATATTTTTATATTTTGTGGGCAATTTAGTACCCTGCTGCGAGAAAAGTTTTTGACTAAAAGTCCTAGGATTTAAGAAAAAAAAATATCTGTATTGTTGTATAATGAGATCTATTTTATATGTTAGTGCTGACTATCCATAACTCACAGCAGGATACATGACTAATTTTTATTTTTGTTTATTTTTGGGGGGGAGGCAATTGCCCACTAGGTATTTTTTTTATATTATTATTTTTGTAGTATGTATTATCATGCATAATATTTAAAAAGGTTGGCTATGAGAGTCTCTGTCTGTTCGTAATAACATAAAGTTTAAAGTGGGTTGTGCTGGGATAGAGGCTGCCATAGACCATAAGGTAGGAAAAATCATTTTTACACCTACCTTGTGTAAAAATCACAACAGAACTGGCACGAGTTCTAGGGTGCAAGTTCATTGCACAAACTTTGGTTATTGTTGGGGAACCTGGGTATTGCAAATTTAACACAACGCGCTTTAATGTGATGTAGTAGTAGGATGAGGAAAATTTTAAAAGATAATAATAAATTAACATAAACCTACGATGAGAGAGAGGTAAGAACAAAATCCTTCTTTCTCATCGTAGCACAATACTTTCCTCACTATAGTGTTCGGAAAGTAAAAATAATACTTACAGTCAATCACATATTACTATTGCCAATGACAGATATTTAGGGGGAAAACGTAATATTTATAGCAATACAATAATTTACACTGTTATTAAGCAGTAAAAAGATGAATGTTGGATTAGAAAATTTCATTTACTAATTTACTTTACATGAATAATTAATATTCAAGAACATGTTACATTAATTTCCTAACTATCATTACTGTTTTAAATTATGAATGTTTAATCAATATGATTAATATTTTTGTTACCTGATGGTGTTGAAAAAGTAACCGCTTCTCATAACTCAGCTTAAATAAACGAAAAAGTGATTTTCATGAACATATTGCCTTAATTTCATAAGTTTCCTCTTTGTTTCAAATTAACAGTAAACAGTCAATAGAATTTATATTTACAGAGAATGATCGAAATTTAATCATCTTATTATACATAATATTAATCAGAAGCTCTACTATGTACCATTTGCTGATATGCTGGATATTATCAATATGACACTAACTAAAATAAATTCACATTGTCGAATTTGATAACAAGAAAATTGTTTCATATTACAGTTATTCATTATTTGTAAGCTGTAAGACTGTGAATAAACGAAATAAAGCCCATTTAATAGATCAAAAATACTACGCACTAGAATCTGATTTTGTGTTTAAAATTTTAGTTTCCTATTCTTTATTTAAAAAGACATATATATTTTCAAAGAATGACCTTATATGCTTCTACGTTTCTTGTAATTTGAAAATTGCTTAAAAGAATGTGATAAATGTTATTAGAAATAGCCGAATTTAAGTTAATTTTTCTATATATGATAATTTTTAAAAGTTATTTCTGATTTTAGCGTGAATTAGTAAACAACGGTTGCTCAAAATTTGTATTTGATGGATTGCAAATATTATGTTAAGCAAATAATTACAATTATTTAAAATGTTTAAAAATGATTACGTCTCGTACAGCTGTATTAAATTTTAATTACAATAAAAATCGAGACAATATACATTAAACAATATACAATTTAAGACATTAAAACACATAAAACATAAATTTAAACATTTCGAGCCTTTTACAGGCTCCTCATCAGTAAAAAACATCAAAAAGCAAACGCAGAGAAGAACAACGGATCTCCTTTAAGGTTGTACATCAGTCACATAGCTCCCTTTCTCCCTTCCCATGTTATCCAATGAGATTTTTGTTTCTTCGTTTTATAAAAATATCTCATTCAAAAATGAAGTTTTTCAAATTCAGTTTTTTGAACAGGTCGCCTTTTAGCTTAGTGGGCTATTTTTCGAAAAAAATAGTTTAAATATTTTATTTCAACAAGTAAATTATGGAATCTAAGTTTGGATCTCTAAGTAAAATATTTAAATTTATTTTCTCGAAAAATTGCCCACTAAGCTAAAAGACGACCTGTTCATAAAGTAATATTCAAAAATCAGAATTTGAAAAAGTCATTTTTGAATGAGATATTATTATAAAATGAAGCAACGAAAATCCTATTGGATAACATGGGAAGGGAGAAAGGGAGCTATCTGACTGATGTGCAGTGGGCACTGCGCATGCCTCATTAGACGGTGAAAAAAGCTGTTTCGTATACCAACCTTCCAGGAAAATTCTTGAATCATAATTTGAACAGTTAGATATGATTATTTCAGTATTGTTAAAATCAGGTAGATGGTCGGTTTCTATGCATGCTGCACTATTTTAGAACGTATATTACGGTTTTTGAAATTTCTTTTATGTTCTAGAATTCGAGTATGAAGGGAACGGCCAGTTTCCCCAATATGAACCGAACTGCATGTTTTATAAGCGATATTGTAAATAACACCTGTGCGGGAAAAAGGGGGAGGGGATAACATGTTTAAAATTAGAAAGGAAAATATAAATTAGAAATTGAGGTTTATATGATACAGATATGATACAGTACGTAAAACTTTGGCAATAGATTCCGAAATTTTTTTATAGTAAGGAATAGTAACGAAAGGTTTAGGTGATTTTGGGGAATTAAATTAATTATGTTTTTAAAATCAACCTTGCAAAATAATTTGCTGATTTCTTTCTACTCTGGTGTATTTCTTTGTTCTGGTGCAGGGACAAACATGCAAAAATAGGCAGTAATTTATAAAGTTGTTATTTGTCATTATTTAACAGCTTACCTGGTGTTCAGTTTGAATCCCGGTGCAAACATGGATTTAGATAGAATCTACTTTAAGTATTCAGACCTGGTATAATGAGCATTAATGACCGTAGAGCGACATTCCAAAAACCAAATTCAATTCAACGGCAGTATTTCGGCATACTTTTTATGCAAGTATTTTGCGATATATCACACAGTAGTCCAACAAAATTCAAAGTAATAATGTTACGAATTTGTAAATAATAGTACTTATTTTTATTTAACTTCATTCGACAAGGTTTTGTCATGTTATAAAATTCTACTTTCCTCCATTTCTAGCTTGCTTTAGCGTCAAAATAGATAATTTTTCTTTAAAAAACCGTTAAAAAACTTTACCACGGCAGGTAAAGGCCTTTGTGATGAATTTGGAGACTTTATCATCCCTTGGTGATTTTTTTGTCGACCTTGGCGAGAAAACTCTTATTATCGATATATCGATTATCTAAGCTCTAACTCGATTATTCGGTGAGATACTGGAAATTTCTGCATTTATGGGAGGAATCACGATTCGACCATTCAGTCAATTTTCGATAAGACGTTGCGAAATGAAGAGCTCTGCTTGACCAATACTCTGCTATCGATTACAGCTCATATGTTGTGTGCCATGCTTTTGGCACAGTTTATGCTGTGAGTTTTACGTTGTCAGCTGTTATTTAAGATGCGTTTCCTGGTGAAGTTAGAGTTGATACGTGTTTGTCTGACCTGTAATCTTCTGTAAATAAACTTTTAATCCTCTGAAAGATCCGTTATTTATTCTCTGATAAATCACGAATCCTGATTATGCAACACTAGATTCTCAAATTCTGACCCAGAATGTAAAGCTCTAAGCTTATTAGCATAAATTATATTTTGTATAGATCGCTTGGTTATGTATCTGTAGGGATTTGCGCATACTTTGCAGAGTTTTCAAGCTAAATATGTATACATAAACCAGAGAGCTCTGAGGTAGGATTTTTCTAGTCAAATCATTTTTCTTGAGGGTCGCCAAGTGGTCGTCAATTTACAGGAGCCATTAAATTGTATGCTTATAATGTTAAAACCTATTCTTTACAATTTGAAAATTTTGAAAATGAAATGTAAAATAATCACTTTCTTTTTAACTGATTTATATATTAACAAATATTCATTCCAAAAATGAAAGTCATGCACTTTAAGAAGTAATCGTTTATGTGGTTTGTATATACTTGAATATATAAGGCAAAGCTAAGAGAGATGGTGCGATCGGAGAAATTACTCACATGTCGGAAGGAAGAAGTAGAGTGTGCGCGAGGCGATTCCAAGTAATTGTACAAAAGTAATAATGAAGTTTCTGATTGAATATGAAGGCTTATTGTTTAGAGCATCTAGGATAAGTATTTTTATTTTGTTTTGAATTCCCAAATATATGCTTGAATTTTCGCAATACTTCCTCTGAATTTTTATAGAACGTCAGAAGTACAAAATATTTTAATAGTAAATGGTTTCTCATAAGCTGTCAACTTAGATTATCAGTACGAACACCAGCGATTATTTCTAAAAGCGGCTTTGTTTAAACAAAAAGCCATAGTCTCTTCTACAGAAATGGACGAGTTTGCGTACGTGCTACTTAGGAGAGAAAGCATGTTGTTCCAATTACTTTCCATGCTAGAAGAGATTAAGCAACTTTTTGATAATGGCAGGACAATGAGAATGTATGCGAAATTTGGAAATGCACCAGAAGACAACATCAAACAATAGCTTGATTCAATGTGTTACTTGCGTCAGGTGTTTCCCCGTAAGCTATACCTTTACAGCAATAAAAGCATTGATTGGAGACAACTATAACTTCAGTTACCAACAAGAAAACATTAAAACTCGGAATTACTTATGTATTAATTTTAGTATAAGCATATTATTTTGTAAATTAAAGCCATTTTTTTTAATCTTGTCTGGGCTTGTTTTTATCGAATCTTTTTCTTTCGTTAATAAACATTCTTTGTAAAATTATTTCATTTTCTTAGTCTTTAAGTAATAATATAGATTATTTATTCCCAACACAATATTTGTTTCAAAAATCGTGCAAAAGTACCATTTACTTGAAACTGTTTTTGTTGGCAGCTTAATTGTAATTATTGTTAAATAACAATCGCTCCTACCCTTCCGCGCAATCAGAAAAACCCTGTAAGGACAGATTGCGCAAAACTGCTTTCTTGTTTTTACTTTTCGAACATACATATGTGAGGAAAGTATTGTAATCATGTCAAAAATCCAACTTTACGATTTTGATGTTTCTATACGTTTTGATGCCCTCTGAGTTTGTTTTCTCTATTTTTACGCTGATATATGTATGTGTTTGTATGTATATGTGTGGGTATGTGTGTGACTGAACATGATAGTGTCTAAACACTTTGTTTGAATGAGCTAAAAGTTGGTACGTATATTATGAGTCACCATAGCACGAACCCTATTGATTTTAGTAAATCTAGCACTTAGAGTTTTTTAGAGGGACGCAAAGAAAATTTCGCAATCGTTATGGTCTATGTGACCAAATTCTTAAAAATGCGATAGCATCTAAACGCCTTATTCAATTGAGCAAAAATTTTATGTACATATTATACGTCACTGTTTCACGAAGTGTAGGTTTTGGTGAATCTAGCCTCTAAATGCCTAATCCGTTTGAGTTTAAAATTTATATACATGTTTTAGGTCACCATCATAGAAACTATATAGATTTTGGTGATTCTAGCACTTACAGAGTTTTACAGGGGCACAAAGAAAAATTCTCTAACATTATGGCCTATAGGTTCAAATTATTTAAAGTAACGTAGCGATTAAACGCTTTAGTCAAATAGATTGAAAATTTATACACATGTCATAGGTCACCGTCACACGGACGTTATAAACTTTAGAGAATCTCACACTTATGGCTCTTTTTACAGGGACACAATGCAAATTTCTTTACTATTGTAGCATATGGGCTCAAACTTTAAAGTGCGATAAGGTCTAAATGCCTTATCCGATGAAGATGAAAATTCATATAAATATTATAAGTCACTGGTGCACTAACTGTATGCGTTTTGGTGAATCTAGCATTTATACGTTTTTACAGGGACATAACGAAAATGTTTTATCATTATGATCTATAGGCTCAAAGTAGAATATCATCATTGCAAAATGGGCTAAAATAAATAGCGTTAAATTAAACATCGTACTATATGTAGAAAAACAGTCAAATATCCTATTATAATTTTCTCTTTTGTTTACTTAACAACTAAACTTACTTTACTTTATCTAACAAACCGTGAATTACTCAATGTTCGGAAAGTCGAGTGAAGTCACTCCAGATTTTTTATTGCAGATGTTGCATTAATTTAAATCTTGACGACAAAATAGTCAAGAAAATGCATAAAAAATGAAGGAAATTCAAAATTATTCATGGATATTTTATCAGAGATATAATATTTCGATTTTTTTTTTGTTTTTATTATTCTGTTGAATTCTGCACAGACTCTCTTAGCTTTATGTTAAGGGTTACAGTAACTTCTCGTGTATTAAGAAATTATTCAATGTTTTCTGTCCTTAACATCAGATTTGTTGTACAAGAAAATTCAACAGCTTGTGTTTATTTGATAATTTTTTTTTAATATTTGTACAATTTCTTAATAAACGTAAATTTCTTATATTTCAAGCCATTTACTGTATAATAAATAATTATAGAAGAAGTAAAGATAATCTGGTTAATTTGATAGAAATAAAGGAAATCTACTTGCAACAAAAACATTACCAAAATAAACTTTTAAATTCTGTTTGAATGATAGTAAACAGCATTTGTAATTAACAATTATTTATGCATGTAGAAATTTCAGAAAAGCGTTATCATTAATAAAAATAAATAAATAAATAAAAAAAGAAAAAAAGAAATTGCGTTTATAAAGAAAAATTAAACAGTATTCTTCATAATTCCGTTAGTATAAAATAAGCCTGTATAATTACTGTCTCAATCATTTTCTACATAAATATTATTTTGAATTTTAAATGCTTATGACTAAATGTTACTAACATTTTATAACGTTACTAGCTTTGTAATTAGTGAGGGAATTATTGACGCGTGTAGAAAGCAAGTGCCGTATTTTGTAAGCGCTTTCAAGTACTTTTCGTAATAATACAGGAATTTGTAATGGTTTACTTAGTTCGAATCGTTCTGTTGGTTAAATTAAGTATTTTGAGGAATCGGCTCGTTATGAAGAAAGTTGTAAATGAAGCTACCAGTTTTAGTAAAACTGGGAGTTTTAACTGAGTTATAGCTTTCGATGAGGTTTTGATTTTAAATTGATCATAAAAAGTATTTTAGGTGAAGTTTATTTACAATGGTTATTCAAAGTGATTTTCCTGTATGATTTATTTAAGTAGAGATACATCCCCAACAGAACAAAATGTTTCAGAAACGCAACAGTCATATAACATGGAAACATTTTAAATATTACAGAAACGTTCAGTTAGCTATCCGATTACTTTCATAAACGTAGAAATATCTCGATCGTAACAAAAATATCAGATACGTAACAGAAACGTTTCAATCACATAATAGAGAGAATATAGAAAAGGGCGAATGTTTCAGAAAGGTATCAGAGAGCATATTATAATAAAATGTGTTACGTTTTTGAAAGTTTGTAAGCATTTTGCAACATAACTGAAACATTCTGTGCTGTATGGGATTTGACACAAGGGAAAATATTACGAATAAGTTTTGCAGCGCAGTTTTAGAAGTCTACAAAAGAGTTAGTAAACTCAAATTTTATTGCCGCCAGTAAATAAGTTGAAATCTTGCTCTACTCCCTTTTCATATCATTCTGTAAGGGAGACTGGGAATAACAAGTATAAAATGCTGATTGGCACACCGTTTTTATTTTCTGCCAACATGTAGGTAGGGTTCTGTCTGTCTTCTTACTAGTGGTAAGTGTATATATATGTGCACCATTCACCATAATTTCAGTCTCTTGAAAGCATGATCATGGAAAAATCTGTCATCGTTTATCTGACTTATGAGTTAAATTTTTCATTGCAATTTTTTTTTTTTTTTTGTGAACATGTAGATTGTATTGAGGTGACACTTATGACTGTTTTCTAAAGAGTTCTTAATTGAGGTTGTTTACATGTACACTGCCTACCAATAAGTATTTGGACACTTTCGTATTTAGACATTTTGTTTAATATCTAGAAAAATTCTCATGGAATCATCTTAAAACTTTGGTAGCGTATAGAACACGTTATACCTCATATATTTCAGCAAAAGGTGTATCCTAAAAGAAGGAGGACAAGTAAAAAATTAAACAAAAATTAAAATATTTTGGATCACCCTGTAAAAAATAATTCCTCTGTAGCATGTAATTAAGAGGAATTTTTTCATTATCTGCAAAAAAAAAAAAAAAAAAAAAAAATAAGAGGCTAACACATAAATCCATATAACGTTTTTTTTTTTTTTTTTTTTTTTTTTAACACTGAAAAAAAAAAAATCCACTTTTTTAATTATAACACGAGGGTATTTGACCTAAAGCAAAGACATTTTCAGAAAATCTGGCATGCTTCATTAGACACAGCATACTGCAGTTAGAATGCAAAAAATATTAAATATCTTATAAAATATGAACATTTTTACTGAACAATTTTTTTCAACGCTTGTGCTAGCTTTTTAAAAAATTCATTTGCGTAATTTTATAGCCAAATGTATTGAGCAACCTATATGAAAACTCCAAACAAATATCGTATAAATTTATAGAGTTATGTGAGATAGAATGAACAGAATTTCACTTATTCTTAAAAAAAAAAAAAAAAGAAAGAAAGATGATAAGGGTTTCATCAACATTTATTTAGAATCAGCGGACACTGTATTGCTATTGGGCATTGACTGAATCAAAATAAATATGCGAGTAAAACCCCTTATAGTTTAGCTTTCATTTTGAGAGAACTGAAATTCTGTTCATTCTATATCTCATAACTCTTTAAATTTTACACGATATTTATTTGGGGCTTTCATGTAAGTTGCTGAATACGTTTGGCTATTAAATTATGCAAATTACATTTTTTGAAAGCTAGAGCATGCGTAGATAAAAATTATTTAGTAAAAATGCTCATATTTCATAAGATATTTAACATTTTTGCAATCTGGTTGAAGTATGCTGTGTCAAATGAAGCATGCCAAAATTTCTGAAAATGTCTTTGCACTGGGTCTAATACCCTACGTTTTTTAATTAAAAAAGTGGAATTTTCTTTCGCAATGTTTTAAAAAGACCATTATTTCTCCCTGAACATATGTGGTAGCCTCTTAAAAATTTGTACAGATAATAAGAAAATTCCTCTTAATCAGAAGCTTTAGCCAAAATGCATTGCAAGCATCACATTTTACAAGTGTTAAAAAACATTTACATTTATCGTTAATTTTTTACTGGTCCCTTTTTTCTTTTCAGGACACAACTTTTGTTGAAATGTATAAAATGTTTTTTATGCTTCCAAAGTTTCAATATAATTCGAGAAGAACTTTTCTAGATATTTGACAAAATGTCTAAATTTGAAAACTGTCTAAATACTTATTGGTACACTGTTAAAAATTTCAGCAAAAAACTCTGTGTAATGTATTATCTTACGTAAAATTACAGAGAAAAATTAACGAAGATGT
Source organism: Salticus scenicus (assembly GCA_963930645.1). Taxonomy (NCBI): domain Eukaryota; kingdom Metazoa; phylum Arthropoda; class Arachnida; order Araneae; family Salticidae; genus Salticus; species Salticus scenicus. The sequence continues at coordinate 177,988,086 of OZ005650.1, forward strand.
TAAAAAACTTATTTTATATATTCAATTTAATAACTAATATTAATTTAATTAATTATTGTTGAGACTATATTTCGGTCTTAGAATGCTTTTTCTTAAGCAGAAACAGTCATTTTTAATTTTAATTAAAAATTTAAATAATAAAATTAGGTAAAAATATACAGAATAAAGATTGAGAATCTTAATTATTCACTTTTAACTCAGAATTACTGTAAATTTACAGAGACTTTGGATAAATGTTTACATTAAGTTTACAGAAATTTTTAACAGTGTAGGTAGTGTATAATGATTTTTTGTTTTTGATGTATGGGATTCTGTGGTATCCAACACATGTTGACATCCCTAAAACTTAGTTAGCATTATTAGGAATTCGATCAGTTGGTATAGGTTAGACTCCTGAATGTTAGTTTAAAAGATGAAAAAACATATCCATAATAGAGAGCTTTAATCCTTATCCTCCTGCTAAGGCGATGTTGAAGTTTGAATTGGATAGTTCGTATGAATTTTGGAGAATCTCTAAAAGATGCCAGCAGCTCACATCGAACAAGTTTAACAACGAATTCTCCTCAATATCTAGAGCTTACTCAACACCTTCATTTGAAAATAATCAAATTGATCAAATTAAAAATTGTGGAAAAAATTGAGTCCACCTGTATGAATAAGACATTATGCAAATCCGACATTCTAGGCTGTTTTTAAACATTGAGCTAATTATTAATTTGAATGTTTATAAATAGCTATAATAATTACCATATTTATGTTCTTAGTAAATTCTTTATTTTTTATACTTTTATAATGTATATTTGTTCGTACAAAAATATTTGGGGAAATGAAATTAAAATAAAATTTTTTGATAAAACAAAATGTTGTTCTACGAAAAGTGCTTCAGTTCTGCATAACAATCCTTATCAATATCACATTATGCTAACTAACCTCAACTAACCTCGCATCCCGGCTTAATTGGCCTACTTGTAGCTTTTCAGAAAAGTGCTTTGGCGATAACCTAAACAAGTATTTAACTGATGAGTCCTACATGATTTTGCAGTCAAATGGTTAAACTTTTCGAATCATTCATCACAATTTTTTTTAAGTATTATACACAAAAATTGAGAAATCAAAAACCAAAATCTATGTCAACTAGTCTTCATTCAAACACTTCAGTTCCCTTGTAGCAAGTTTCTCCTATACTAAAGTTATTAATAAATTGTTCTATTTTAAAATTCTTGTCTTCCTTGTTAAATGCATTGACACATTTTCAACTGGAGGAATGTAGTTTAAGAAGTTTCTGAAAACAACGTAACTTAGAGATTTAGTTTCGATTTTGTTGTGCATTAAACATTTTATTTTTTACAATTTTTAGTGAAAAAAATAAAATAAATAAATAAATAAATAAATACAGTTGAAAGAAAAACTACAATATAGGATCTAAAAATGATTTTATTCAGTGCAAAATTAAATATATACATAGTGCTGAAATGCATTTCATCTAAGTGTAAAAAGTTCATAAAATCCCATAGCGTATAAAATATTTCTCACTTATGACAGAGTAACACATCAGTATACGACATTGATATGGGTTTCAATTTATCGAAGTGTTGAACCACAATAGCATATCCAGTCTTCCGCAAAATGGCAAACGCTTTTTCTTGTTCTTTTATTCCATCGTTGTACTGCCTCGTCTGCAAAAGCTTTATCTGCAAGAGAAAAGAAAGCTTAGGTTATAAAATAATATAATGCGCATTAGCATTAAATATTATAATACACTGCTAGATGTGTGACATACATTTAATTTCAGTTCTTGTATTAAATAAATAGAAAAATAGAAATAAGTATTCTTATTAATAAAATATCCTATGTAAAAAAGCAAAGCAAAAATATTGATACGATTTATGTAATGTAAAACTAAAGATAGTAAATTTAACTTAAATAATTTTTTTTTTTTTTTAATACGTGAACAAACTTGAAACTTCCTTGTTTTATTTGTAAATGGGTACATAGCCGACTAATTTTCTTTATTTATTTTCTTTATTTTAGCACTACATTTACCATATGTGCTTTTTTTTTTCTTTAGTACTGAGGACTATTAGCCTCAATCTACTGATTTTTACGATAGTTGCACATTTATCGAAAATATAATTGAATAATTTGAAAGCGATGTTATAATAATGATAATAATAATAAAAAAAAACCCTAGTAGTCCTCCGTACTAAACTAAATTCTGCTTTTGCCAGATTTTCGCCAAGTACTTTTTTTTTTTTTTTTTTAAGAAAAAGAAAATAATAATAATATTAATAATAATCAGTTTCGAAATGGACAGTATCGAAAGAGTTTTTTTTTTTTTTTTTTTTTTTTTTTTTTTTAATAATTTTGGTCTGGGAAATGAAAATTGCGCGTGCAAAATGAAATAAAAAATAAAATAAGACTTATAAATGAACAATATTTAAGCACGTGGACTCAGTTCAATGATATAATAAGAAAAAAATGACGACATTAGTCTAATGAGATTAATTAATTAATTAATTAATTTTATTTATTTATTTATTTATTTTTAGACATATTTCTAAAGCATGAAGTAATATGTCAATAAGCTAATCTTATAAATTTTATAAACTAAAAAAACATTGACATTTTTCCTGAATTGCATTTCATTTTAACTTTTGACTCAAATAAGGACTATACGAATAAATATTTAGCTGCACAAGACAATGTAATGATGCAGATAACTCAAATGGATATTAAAAGAAATCTCATTTAAAAGACTTGTGCGACGAGAACTTCTTCACATCATTTTGATTTAGAATGTTTTAATAAATTTATTTACTATAGAAAACTCAACAATTTTTTTTTATAACATTGTTAATAATGACATATTAGAGCGAATGAAGATTGATAAATGAAGATTTGATAATAATATTTACAAATCTGCTTTAAGAATCGGAGTTTTAATATTTTTAATATTGAATATTTCCCGGTTGCGTTGAATAGTGATTACGTTATGGTCCATATTAGTGTTTGTAATTTTCAATAAATCTTTCGTCTTGCCAGGTGGGAGTATGTATGTGTAGATGGGTAAATGGGAGGATTTGCGGTCTGGGATGCCTCCTTTGCTCTGAGAATAGTATTATTTTATTATTTTTCATTCAACTATGAAAGAACACTTGAAATTTACATAGGCTAATTTACACTTTTAAAGTACCGGTTTCAATATATACGTCATGTATAATGTATAGAATTTTTTTTTCAAATAAAGCGTTATGCAAGAAGAAACGAGAAAAATATCAAATAATTGGGATAGATTTTAAACATTTTCCAACCGTACTATCCCGTTCCATTGTTTAACTTTCAAATGCATTTTAGTTTCGTAAGTACGCTTTAAATTATATTTTATTTTTTATTATAGAAGAAAAAAATTTTAAGAAATAACTTTACAGCTTTACATTTACAGAAAAACTATTCAGTACATTTTTTGTTTAATTCTGTCAATCGTCAATAGATATATTTTAACTCTGAAAGAAAGTGTCTTACAAAATCATTTTTAATGTTTATTCCTATAGAAAAGCAGAAAAAGGTTGCGTTTGTGTAGCCCTGTATATTGTCAAAATCTTTCTTATCAATTTTATAGGGTACTAAACATGTATCCTCTTTACACTACAAATTTACAATGAAAGTTTTCCATGTATATCGCAAAAATGTACGTGGACAAGTTTGTGAGGTCCTGTAAAACGATAAATTACACTAATAATACTTTATTGTATAGTGAAAAACGGTTTCATGTATCTGAATAAAGTATAATTAATGTATATTTAGCGAAGTATAAAAATATTAAAACGTTTAAACAAATACTTCTAGTAGACCATAATGAATTAGAAAACTTTTATGAGTCTTTTGATACAAATCAGTTGCACTATATATACCATTTTTAAAAGAGAACCTGCAATATTAAACTTAAATTGTACATATTAATTTTAAACCATTCTATAAATTTTAACGGAAATTACATCGTTAATAGATGGACAGACCGACATATGACGGAAGTCATTGTCATTCTTAAACATTGCTGTAGAGTGTTAAAAACTCTTAACACAATTAAAAATGAAACTATATCTTTTTCCTATTATAGTTTCTAATGTATTTGAATATTTTGGTATGTCCCTGTAAATCTTATTGTTAGTTATACCATATTAAGCATATATCAGTACAAAGGTGTTAAAATAACCTGTATAGAAATATTTATGATAGAACGCAAAACATAGGAATTTATTTTGATGTTTCTTTACACAAACCTGTGTTGTTAATTGCACCATTTTTATTAAGAAACATGCCATATTGAACTTGAATAACATATCACTTTGAAGAATTTTTAAGAAGATTTACAAATGTTAGAAAGATGACAGACAGACAAACCGAAACATCAACATTTTTCAATTTTGTTGTAAAATGTTATAAAAGTCATCTATTTTTTCAAATTTATGTTTCACGAATTTATCATCACTAGCCTATTCTGAACGATATCTTTATATTTTTACAAGATAAATTCCTTTAGCAAGAAAATTATGTGTTTAACAAATCTATTCTTCTAAAAATATATGATTTTTAATATTAGTATATTTCTCGCAAGGAGCCTAGCACTATTAAACCGTACGTTTCTCACTTTTTAACATTTGTTACATAAAAAAATACAATAGTAATATATAGTACTGCAATAATGCGAGAAATGTTTATATGATATAATGTTTCAAATATGTTCTAATTTAACCTCGGCAGTTTTTTCTCTTTTTTGCTATAACGCGTTTTTTATTACAAAGAAAGAGAATTTTAAATGAATAAAATATTTGGTACTCAGCTATTTTTCACGTTTTCACGTTTTCACGTATATATAAACGTTGTTTTATAAAACGATAAAATCTACAATTACCTAGTTTTAGTAAATCCTTTGGGAAATTTTGGACCATTTTACAAATGGAATTACTTTAAACATTCTCTGTCATTATATCGCTGATGGATTCAGGTATAGATACAACACATATCATGACAATTGCAAGTGTTATTTTGTTTCTGTTTCTCAACGATTAGAGTATATTTCAAAATCTTTCTATATTTTCAAACGCTTTTTGCTCGATTAGTCTATAAAAACATTCTGTAGCTGAATTTTTTCACAATGAAGATAATTTGTTAGAAATGTTCTCCTGGGAAATACTTATAAAATGATACATTTAAAATGCTGCAAAGAAACAATATTTTAAAACATTTCGTCTCAAATTTTCTTTTGTTAAATTTTTCCGCTATTTCATAAATAACAATAAGTCTTCCCAGTAAAAGTATTTTTGAAATTTTTGCATTAATCAATGGCTGTAATATTTTTAAATACAAACAAAAAATCTATACATATACAACTTATAACAATGTGGTTGTTTCGTTCAATATATTTATATAAAAAAGAATACATAAAAATTGAACTCATTAAATACAATTCAAATATATTTTCTGTAAGAATTTTTTTATACATAACATAGCATTTTATTTAACAAATAATTTAACACGTTAACCAAAATCTAAATAAAATCGAACTTCAAATATTTCTGAGAATTTTAATACAGTAGTCCGCATTATTAATCCAATTGTTACTCACAACCTCCCTCAAAACCTATACACACGACCTCCAGTCTTGCGTTGAATAGTGGTTATGATGCATTAAAATTTTATAGGGGATAATGTTTTGGCAAATGTTAGGCTTTATGGTTCGGGGATGACAATGTTATTGTCTGTTAAGGGTGCGGTTCTGTTTGGTTCTTGCGGTGACACGTGATTTAGTTCTTGCTTTACGCTTCCGTAGCTTTTGATGAACGCTTTTCCTTTTAGGGCGGACGGCGTTCGGACATGAGATTTTGATTTGTGCCCGAATACTTGCCGATGTTGGATTGTTGTTCTCTTCTTATGGGGCAGACTTTTTACTTACCAGACCGTACGTGCTTAAAATAACAGGAAGAGGTGTATTTAAATGCTCCGTAGTGAAGGGCTGTTTTGAGTACGAGCAGAGCCTCCTTAAGTAGATGCCTTCCACGCGCGGCGAATCTCAATGTTAAATTAGGCAACATTTAAAAACAAAACTAACGCTAGGTGACAGCACCTACGCAGAGCAACAATTTTCTTCTGTTTCATAGACAAGTTATATTTTTCATCTAAAAATCTAGCTATTAATTTCAATTTAAAGTCCAAAATTGTGATGTGAAAGTGCTTTATCGTAAATATTTTCAATAAAATATTCAAATATTTATATTTTAAAAAGTATAGGGTATAATTTTCTTCGAAAGTGGACAAGACCTATTTTAGCTTTTCAACTAATTGAATTACAACGTATCAAATAAATAACACCTTTTTTTTTTTTTAATATACTATTAATTAAAAAACGAAATTTAAAATTAAATAAGGAAAAACATGGCATATCTATCACGCGATTAAATTATTCTTTATATATTTATTCAATAAAAATTTCAATTTTTTTTTAAATTTAGATACCAGATGAAAGTTTCGTTTATATAAATTAAAATCTCTGAACTTTAAATGAGTTTCAGTTCAGAATGAATAATTTATAATGATAAATTATTAAAATCATGTCTTATTTTTTTTTTATTTTATTTATTTATTTTTTTTTGGTCATGTCCTTTACGTTACATTTTTACCTTATTAGGTGTGAATTATTTTTCTTAAATCGAAAATTTTATATTATTTATAAGAAAAATTGACCAGCACGTTAACAAGATAAGTTAACATTCAGCAATAAAAATTGGAGAAGAAAACAATCTGTTGTCTAGTCCGTCAGAAAAAGTAAATAAATAACCATTAAGATTTAAATTTTTAAAATTAAGGATTTCTTGAGTATAAGTTTTCTCTCGCACAAAGTTTTTTTTTTTTTTTTTTTTTTTTTTTTTTTTTAATTCAAGATTTTATTAGCTCCACCAGTTGCGAGAGGTATGCTTACCAAACTGATAGACATTTTCGAAATAAAGTTGTGTTATATTTACATGTTTTGCGGTCTCCTGAAACGAAAAATAATGTTTTTAGCGGTTGGTCTGTGCGCGTCGGTTTGCCTATCTTGGATATACTTGGAAAATGCTGAAAGTGTATTTCCTTTTGTGTTAGGTGTTTTTCATATAAGACTAAATTTAAATGCACAATCTAATGTGCACATAGTTTATTGAAAACATACAGGGCTATCCAAAATTAAGCTAAACGTTCTTTTCTGTAGAATGTAATTGACGGAAGTGCTTTGGTACACTTTTTTATGTCGACGAATACTGTTGAAGAAGGAAAATTAATTTTTCGAACGTATAATGTAAACAAAGTAATTTTTTTTTTGAAGTTCTATTTTCAACTCAGGTTTTTGAATAAAGTCACGTTTTGAGGTTCCCTGAATACAAAAAACTTTTTTTTTTTTTTAGTTTTTAGCGATTGATTTATATGCATATTTATTATCAGAATAACTTAAAAACAAACAAATGCAGGAAATTCACAATTGCATTTTAAAACTCGTATTAGGTTTCAATTTGAAAAAGATTGGCAAATTTAATGACAAATTAATAACATCCTTGAAATATTTTTACTTCCATTACCCTACTACCGTAGGTAATGAAAGTATTGTGATCGGTCCAAAAATAATTCGATATCGAGCTTTCCCCTGATTTATATTTAGCCAGTATATGTGTTTGTGTGTATATACATGTGAGTGTATGGATGTGGGGATATTTTTCATTTTTCTGATAATTTTTCAAATCAGTACTCATGATATTTAATTTTTACATGAATTTTTAATTCAATATTCCATTTCTGTGGTAAAAGGTTAATAAAAGTAATGTTTTGAATCTTAAAACTTAATATTTTTAAAAAGAACAAAAGTAGAAATAAAAATTTTCTATTTTTTCTTTTCAAGATTCCCAACACTTTTGTTTCGATTTAACTGAAATAATCAAATTTTTATACGCATTTACACAAGTCTTTAAAAAACAGTGGTATTAAAAAAATATAAATCAATCTTGTTCCTATATTGGAGTATTTTATAGTTTTATTCATTTTATGAATAAAACTACAAAATACTCCAATATAGAGTGACTTGAAAGTAACTAAGAACAAGTTATTTTTCTGTATTCCTACATCAATAAATAAAAATTTTATTTCATTTTGTAATAAGCATAACTATTTTTATTTGTTAAATCTAACTTACTAACAGAGAGGTGTCAACCCTTCGAATTTTTATATAATAATTTCTTTTAAATTTATCTTCGTCTTAATCACACAATTTACGATAATAAAGAAAAATAATGTTTTTTGTGAAAAATATTATTGATATTCAAAAATCCGGAGGGTTGGTAATTTTGCATTAATTATTTATGCAGTTTACATACCTTGTCTGGAAATATTTGGAAGCAATTTTTTACGCTGAATTCCATTGCTTGGTATTTCGTGGAAACATATTTTCACGGCTACTGTCTGAATTAGAAAATGGAACGACGCAATACACCATATAATAAAAAAAAACTCTCACATTTGTTAAATTAATAAAACATAAACCAGAACTCATGAACTCAATTGAAGCTCAATTGCATCGCGCTCGCGGGAAATAAACATAACTTTACGTACGGTATCAAGCGCCATCTACTGGCTATGTTCTTCTTGTACTGTTGCCAAGTTTTCGAGCGACTCGCTAGGCATCTACTTAAGGAGGCTCTGGTACGAGCAAGTAGTACCTTATTTCCAGTGCCTAATTTGTATGTCAATCAGAATCTTAACATATCGTATTTCTTCGAAATTAGATTTTTCGATCTAATTCCTTATTTCGATTGTAGATATTTAATTCATGTCCTTTTATAATGACATTGATAAAACTTATTGTTGATGTTATTTTGGTTCAACGAAAGTGTTTTAATTTTGTATTTTTACGTTTTTTTTGTCCATCGTAAAGATTTTTGATGATATCATACGTACTTACAGAATTCACTGAGAAAATATATATAGATATATACTGCCTTCATTTAGAAGGAATAGGTAATCATTTCCTTAATCCCTATACTAGAAATATAGATTTCCGAGCTATGCGTATAAACAAATAAACAGAATAGACGAAATGATTGAGAATTTCTCATCTATGCATTTCTAGGTGGTGTAACGATACATTATATCGTGAATATTTTGTATTGCGACAATTTTTTTTTATTCAAAATTGATTCATAAAATGGAATTACAATTACTAGAAGTCGTCTCTAGTGTGTGGATTTATTTGCAAAGATTTTTAAATATGTTTGGCTATAATAGCATGGGAAATCGCACCAACATTTGCGTCTGTAGCTCGCTAGCAAAGGGAATTAGAATTTATAAGAGTGACATGGAACTATTTTTACTAGAGCCATCATTTATTATTTAGATGTCAGTCGCAAATTTTATTTCAGTGTAAAGATATGTGCTTCAATCCCATAGCTTAACACCTGCCTAACCAGTCCTAAGAAAACGTAAATTTTTGTGTTTAATATCCTAACATTTTATATCATTTTTAAGTTCTTCTAAACCCCATTTGCTCCAAGTTTTATTTAACCAAATGTTCCTGTGAAAATCAGTAAAATATCCTAACTCCTTCACTAAATTTTGAAGATTAAGACTAATATCACAAAGATAAGAAAGTATATACGTGGTATAAGATAATGAACAAACCAAAAATACAAATATATAATGGTTGACATTGAACCTTTAAAATGATTGAAAGTAAATTAAACGAAACAATTTATAAGATAAGTTTGGAAGCGTTGACTTATAACGAACTATCACTTTTAAAATTCGTGGAAATGATAATATGATTACACTTTTGTTTAAGATATCTATGTTTAAGTTTAATTAAATATTTAATTCATTAAAAATTAGTTTGTTGGGAATTAAAACTTATCTGATTCTGACATAAAATAAAATGTTTCTGATCTTTAATAATCAAGCATTATCGAGTTTTAATTAATTAAATTTGCTGAAAAGGGATTCAATTAAATACCTTATCGAAAATCTAACATAAAATAATAATAAAAATAATAATTAGTTAGGAAAATTAGCTTACGAAATATGTAAGAAAAGTAAGTAAGAGAAATAAATCTTACTACTCTTTATAAAATATATTTGTTTATATGAAAATGTTTGTTTCCGATTTCATTAATTTTTAATTGTTTCATTAGGACTTTTCTCACAATTATAAAAAGCCAGCAAGGAATATCTTTTTAATAAAAGTCTTACAAACGTATCTAAGAAAAGAGGATCACATTATTTATCAATATATTTAACAAATTAACAAAATTATGATTTTTCAAAAGCGTAAAAATCAAGCTTTTATGGGATAATGTCAGAAGTTTCTGGCATGGAAAAATCATGACAAAGACCTATAATTTAGTTTTTCAGCTCAGTTCAGTAATATGTATTATTTTAGCGTAATACCAATACAAGGAACACATTGCATGTTATGGCGCAATTATGGCATAACTTTCCTTTAACGAGAATATAAATATTGAATTAGTATAATAGTAATTTCAAACCTTTAATGTATTACTCTAATTTATTTATTTATTTATTTATATTTTTTTTATGTTAAAAATACAGAATTTCAGAGTATTATCTTGATGAATAAAGACTATCTCGTGAAGATTTAGACAATTATCTTCACAGATATGGGTCCCGAAGTCACGAAGAAAAAAAAAATAAATAAAGCTGACTTTAAAAAGCGATTAGTTTAAAAATGTTGAATCTTTAAAGATACAGTAAAATGTGCCGAGAGAAGAAGAAATTTTGTTTTACATGAGTTAATATGGAGAATTGGAATGTATTAAACAAAATTGCTCGCATAAAAAAAAAAAAAAAAAAAAAAAAAAAAAAAGTCCTAAGCAACATTTTTGTTCAAAATATTAAATATTATATTAAACAAGTCCTTCCGGCTTATTCGGAAGGGTAGGTTGATTTCTTTTTCCTTATCAAGTATCCGTCATTTTGCTTCAAAATGGCGGCTGCAAATTATTAACGAATTAGTAGAAATATTGATGTAGTCTAACTCCATGGAGTTTTAAGCAAATTGGTTCATAAATACCGTTTTATGTGAATTTAAAATTTTCAAGTGGTCGGCGCTGGAAACAAGATGGTGGGCCAAGTTCACAAATATATCAAATGCATTTGTGAGATAGGACTACTGTACAAATATAGTTGGAATTAATTCAGAATCTCAAAAGTCATCGTGTTTAAAAATTAAGTGGCTGCCACTTGGATCAAAATGGCAGAGAAAGTTGCTCAGTGAACTAATTAATCTAAGATATTGTTGCAAATTTGAAAATAATTCAATCTTTTTTTCTTTTATTTTTTGGAGAAATTCTTTCAAAGAGGCTTAGTAAGTTGATTAAATGTTAATTTTCTGCATTTCTAGTTTGTTTTATCGTTAAAATTGCCTAATTTTCTCTTTAAAACGCATTAAAAAGCTCCAATATGGCAGGTAATGGATTTGGCACCAAATTTGGCGACTTTTCCACTTGGCGACTTTTTTGGCAACTTTTGGCGAGAAAATTCATAGTTTATGTATACATCATGTCATTATGTATACATAGTTTATGTATAGTCTATGTATACATCAAAATTCAAACAAATTCTTTCAGAGAGGCTTAGTAAGTTGATTAAATGTTAATTTTTTGCGTTTCTAGTTTGTTTTAACGTTAAAATAGCCTAATTTTCCCTTAAAAACGCATTAAAAAGCTCCAATATGGCAGGAAATGGATTTGACGTCAAATTTGGCGACTTTTCCACTTGGCGACTTTTTTGGCGACTCTTGGCGAGAAGATCCATAGTTCATTAATAAACTTCATTGAGACACTTATATAGTCTATGTGTACATCAAAATTCAAACAAATTCGGAATACGCCTTACAATTTGAATTTGAAATTTTCAAATGGTCTCCACTTGAAAACAAAATGGTGGAACAACTTAGTTAAGAAACTCATCCAAGACATTCATAACACAAGTTAAGACGCTGTCCAAATTTGGTTCGATTTGGAGTATTATTTCGGAAGTTATCTTAATTTTAAATTTTCAAGTGGTAGCCTGATTTCAAGTGGCCCCACTTAACTTAAGATATCCGCCACTTTATTAAAAGTGGCAGATAAATTTCATTAATAAAGTTCATTTAGACCCTTATGTAGTCTAGATTTACATAAAAATTCAAGCAAATCTTGCTTAAATACACTTTTTACAATGTAGATTAGAAATATTCAAGTGGCTACGACTTGAAAACAAAAAGTCGGAGAAACTTGGTTAACGAACTCATCCAAGATATTTATAAGATCAGTTCACTGTCCAAATTTGGTTCGATTTGGAGTATAATTTCGGGAGTTATCGTGATGACAAAATTTTCATTATATATATATATATATATATATATATATAGATAAACGAAGTGATTGCAATAGGTCGATTTCTAAAGAAATCAACCTAAAAAAAGTATTAAATGCATGAATAGTCATTAAAAAATTATCCTTTTAATAATAAAAATGTATATCCGCTTAATATAAAAAGTGTAATAAGTAATATGTAATTAATGCTATAGAAGATATTAAGATAGTAATCCCTTCAAAACGAAAAAGATTGCGAAAAAATTTTCAAAATATTTTTACAAATTAATCTAAAGTGTGTGGTGCATCTTTTTTTTTTCTTTTTAATGAGCATTTAATTGCCAATACAAAAATTTCCCTCTTTTAAATTTTAAGATAATATAATTTCTTGTTAACTATCGTTTTATTATAACCTAATTAGAATATAATGAGGACATAAAAGGGATAATTAGCAAAGAAAAGCAAACTGTAAATTAGAAAAGTTAATAAAAAAGATGAAATATAGTCGAAAAAGTAATTACATATATTTTCACATCTTTAATATTTAATAATATAGATTACCGTTACTTTCACATGGCACAAACTCTTTCATTTCTTTTAGCAGTGCAGCTGTTTGTTCTGTATCTCTAAAAAATGAAAATAAGAAATAATTAATGTGAAATATAACTAAATAGAAAAATAAAATATATATTTTTAATTATATTAGTTGCTGTAAAACAATAAAAAGCTTTCTTATGCATTTTTAATAGCGTTTTATTATTAAAAAATTAATATATTAAAAAAGCTACATATTTTCATATTTTTTTTTTTTAATAAAGTTTAATTAACGAAAAGTAGTAAATTTTCCATAATGTTTTACATTAAAAAATATTCTAATTTACATCCATTTTTTTTTTAAATATATTTTTATAAAATTTATTGAATAAAAATAATAATAAAAGATTATTACAAACTTTACAAAATATCTGGAAAAAGAGTTCACATTTTATCCATGCATTGTGAAAATTTTTAAAAAATAATTTCTATATCAAGCAAAACTGACTTAAAAAACTAAATATAATTGAATAATTGCAAATCCAAAAAGATATTAGTTTAATTAAATGGAGTTTTGGAAAACAGTTGTTTAAACAACATATTTAATTAATTGAAGTTTTTGAAGACACTTGTTAAAGTATACGCGAAAAGAACGCTTTCAAATGCGCAACGGTGGTATACAATCATAATTGTCGTGTCCATGACTTTCCCTTGGTCTGTCAAATCAGCAGCGGTTAACGTTGTTTGCGGATGATGATGAGTTCTTCGTCCAATAAACTTGCAATAGAAGAAAGATGGGTTGATCTTGCTAGCCAATGCAACACATAGTAAACTGCGGCATACTTTGGATGATAACAGCGATATAAAATCATGTTGAAAAACACCCCCTTGTATACTGCTCATAAATGACAGTTGGTTTTAGTAACTAATATGATGTACAAGTTCGATGTCAAAGTATTTGGTATATTAGAGAATGTTCCTACTGTCATAGCCAGTCACTGTCTAGAACATAATAATTGGTGGCTGTCCAGTGTGTCTAGTCCGCAGACGGCTCGGCTTCAAGTACACATCTACAAATATATAGTCATCAGTGACACTAAGACAGAAACGATTTGAATCTGAAAACGCAATAGACTAAGTACTAAGTACTATAGACTAAGTAAACGCTAGACTAAGTACTCTTAAGAACTCAAGAGATAACCATAAGTTAAATTATCAATTAAGTATTTTATTTAGACAATTGTTTTTTCTAAATTTCAGAATGTGAACAGATGGACAGAAAGGCAAACTAACTGATGTCAAAATCGCTCTTAAACATTGATGAAAAATGTTAACAACGCTTAACACAAACAAACGAAAGTAGAATTTTAGAAATTTCAAATTATAGCTTTTAAAAAATATTTGCGTGACCCTGTGAACCTAGTGCTAATCATGCGATATTCTAGAAAAATAATTTTGATGAATATTAAATATAAAAGGAAGATTGCTTTATGATTTCCGCCGCATGAAGATATTTAAATATGATTTATAGAAATGGCTCTCATAATTAGGCATTCTTTTAGGTTGTCCAATACACAAATTATTCAAGCAATGTATAACATTTTAAAAACGAAAATTCCACTGTGAATCTGAATAACATATATCAGTTTAAAAAAATTCTTAAAATATTTGCTGACGTTACAACGCGGATAAACAAATGGATAGAAAGACAGATTGGTAGATTAATTGAAGTCATAATCACTCTTAAACGTTGTTAAAATGTGTTAAAGATGCTTAACTCAAACGTAAATGCAATTTCAGCATTTTCGATTCAGCTCTTAATGTTTTTGAATCTTTTTTGTGAGGCTCTGTAAAGCTTAATACTAATCATACGATATTATATATATATATATATATATATATATATTTATTTATTTATTTATTTATGATAATGAATCATAAAAGTCAATTTAATTCTGATTAATACCATCTAAAATTATTTAAATATTATTTATGAAAATGCTTTTGATAGAATACATTGTTGTAATATCTTTGGATGTTCCTATACTATTTTTTAATGTCAATTTCAGTAGGAAACATGTCATATTAAACTTAAATAACATATATCAGTTTGAAGAAATTCTGAAAATATTTTCAGAAATTAAAACACTGAAAGTCAGATAGAGAAACAGACAGAAATACAGATAGCAAGACAAACAGCCAACCCGAAATCATAATCATTTTTTAACTTCATTAGAAAATGTTAAATACAAAAGTAGTAGCAAACATATGCCTCTTAATAGCACGTCATGACCAAATTTATCTACATTTACTTTGCCCATGAAAAATAGCGCGATAAGAAGTCAAAGGATTAATAATTTTAAACTGTTTTAGTCTACATATCTCCTAAAATATCTAAATAAATGCACGCACACACACACAAAAAAAAAAAAAAAAAAAAAAAAAAAAGAAAAAGAAAAAAAAATTAAGAAGCCTTTTAAAATTTTGGCCAGTTTTCTTTTGTTGTAATGAGTAAGATAATTGTTTGTTTATTTTTTTCTAGGAGTTAACAGCCAAAAGAGAGATGATAACAGTGTAGACAACGCATCCAGGATATTTCTTCTTTGTAAATATATATTATACCCTGACATTTTGCAGGCACGAAAAACGTTTGCTGAACAAAGTGCCTTTCAAAGAAAAGAAGCAGAAATTTCCCTCCATTTCTATCCCTAAATCCATAATATACGAAACACGAAATACGATAAATGCCTCTTAAAAAATGAAATCCATTTCAATAAATAAATATAAGTGTTTTGTGATACAATTTTGATGTTTCTGAAAAATAACAAAATACTCTTAGATATGTCTCATTGTCATTTATTTAGTAAAATATTTTCTTAAACTGCATATTTTCTTTCAATATGCATTTGTCTGTTCCTTTAGAGTTTTGTTTTTTCATTGTTCAGATTGTTTTAAACGCGGTATTATGTACCTTGATAACCTTTTTTCCATACAAAGCTTTTTATGTGATACTATAATTTTTGTAGCTATATGCGTTTTGAAAATATTAGATTGCACTGTAAGATTACGAATGAACAAATATATATATTTTTAAAATTTCAAAATATATTAGTACATTTTTGAAAATTGCGTGATTTATGAATGTAACTTATTTTCATTACTTTTAAACACAGATAAAAGTTCACATGTTGCTAGTATCTGAAACATCAATTTAGATGATTTATGTATTATAATAACACAGTCATTTTTTTTTTTAAATCTATTAAATAAATATTTTTATTAAAATAAAATTTTTTTTAAATACAAACTACTAAAAGAGCTAAAACAAATTTAAATAATTATTTTATTTTATTTTATTAAGGAAATATTAAATTACCTTGCGGACTTAGTGGAGAAGCTATGGGGACTAGCTGTGTAAGTTGTATTTTATATGTCTTTGTACGTGTGTCAAGTTTCTTTTGCCAGAAAAATTTTTGGTGTCTACTTCGTTAGGTCAATTTTATGTCTTCTGATCACGATATATCCAAAAATGCAAATACTGCGCATAATAGTGGGCAGTGGAAGTCGTGTGGTTGTTCCACACCAGATTATGTCTTTTATAACATAGCAGAAAAGGTTATTTATTTCTTATATATTAATTTTGTTCGTAAATTCTGGTGGCAGTATAATTTAAAGGAGTGTAATTACCTTTCGCGTCAAAGGATTAAAACTAAATTATTTTTTGATAAAATCTACTTTTGGTTGAATAGTTTGTCACTTGATGGAGTGTTACATTTCATTTAGATGCTATTATAATTTACGCACGATGCCCACAAATGTCCATCCCCACCCTTTTAATTTCCGAATGTCTGTAGATACAGTACGTAAAAAACACAATGTCTATAAATAAAGTAAAATGACAATGTGCTACTGTATATGTCCACTTACAGTGCCATTTGGTGGAAAATGGCGAAGTTAGCGTTTCTATCTTAGAAACAGTACGAGATTTGAAAGTAATGTGAATTACAATGTTATATAACAACATTGATTTTATACGATCAGACAACCAGTAAAAACAAACGATAAAAATAGAACGTTTAAAACATGCATTTGTTTGTTCGAGATTTTCTTTACTGTGATGTGTTGATACGATCTAACAAAGAAAGTTAACAATTAGTAATGACAATATATCTTAATTTTATATATTGAAATTTTTCTGCGTCAATTTCTATGCACAATTGGATCCTTGCCTGAACTTCACTTTAGAGTAGCTTTTTACTTTTTCACTTTTTAGCGTAGCTTGTGCTACATGTGCTACGTAATTGTTTAAACAAGTGTCTCAAATATGTTACATAGCTGACAAAGAGAAATTTTAACATAAAAAATTAAGTTATCTCAGAAGAGCGATTGGTTTTTCTTTCTAAAATTGTTTTGTCACGCCACAGTATATAGGAAATCACAAACAAATACACATTTTAAGTGTTCAGTTTTTAGCATTCGTGTCAACAGTTATCTTTTCGTACGAAATCGATGATACTCTACGACATTTTCTATTTCATCTTTTCCTCTTATTTCATATCATTTTCATAATAGAAACGTTGACATCATTTCTCACCAGGTGGCGCAGTATGTTGTCTTACCCATTAGAGCACACTCACTTTAATATAACTAGATACCAATTTAATATTTATATCTGAAGCTATTCAGTAATTAAAATGCTGGTAATGGACCTTAGCGGACACCCTGTATATTCGACAATATTAATTTCATCAATTGTTTTACTTAATTCTTTTTTATGACCCAATGGAATATTTTATTCCATATTCAGTCTTATGCTTTTATTTCTGTGTTTAATGAGAATAAGACATATCCCACATTTTCGGCACTCACTGTTTATCAAATCTTCTTTACAGAGATTCTTAAGCATTCTGCGAAAATGCTTCCAGCGTAATTTCAAAAGCATTTTCTTACTATATTATAGGAAACATTCCCCACTTGTTTTAGTTCATTGGACTGCTTTTATGTCAAGAAAATGTTGTTAAGTTTGATAGTTTTAAAATTTCTGAAGCTAAATTAAATTCATATTTTATTTTATTTAAGATTCTAACATTTACAGTTATTTATATATTTATTTCTTTTTTAAAGATTAAAAAGACTTATTTAATTTATTTTCTGATTTTAAAGACTTTTATTATTATCATTAATTTGTAAATATTTTCAAAATGGCTGTTTATGTTAGTTAAATATAGCAAGAACAAAGAATCATAATAACAAAAATAATTAAAGCTAAATTCTATATGTTTATAAGAATTAATATTTATTGCCTTAAACGTAAATTTTATTGATTTTTTTTTTTTTTTTTTTTTTTTTTTTTTTTTGACATTGTCGAAAAACAATCAATGTGTGCACAATTACTTGAATGTGTTACTATCGATGCATTCAGTTATTAGTTAGAAAATAATCATAAATTTTATGAAATTGAGAATTAATACAATGTAATGACACATTAAATAGTCGAATTCGTGATTATTTTATTTTATTTTTATTACAAATAGTACTGAAATGTTAATATAATTATTGTATAATTCATCAGTACAAATTTATTGGAACGTTTGAAAATTCGTAATTAAAAGAAAATATAATATGGATATCTTTAATAATTTGTTTACCTTATCACTGATTTGGAGTAATCATACTAGTAGAAATAATTTAAGTATTAATAACTTTTAAGTGCAAATATTATTTTTATCTGATTGGTCTCTTTAATTTTATTGGAAATAAAACTTAAAATACGAAATAGAGAAATGTGAATAACTATGATTGTTTGCTTACCTGGTGATACTTTGAAGTTCTTCTTTATGATAATCTCGTGGTTGAAGCTTGAAAAGTACAAGTCTATCTAGCACCGACATTCCAGAAGAACGAGGCCTTTTCTCTGCAGTAAATATAATTACAAACTGTTTTTCATTCTTTGCAAATATTTTTGTTTTTTAAACTTTAACAAAAAATGAATAACGCATAAAATAATTAAAAAATCATTTATAAAAAGTTTAATAAATAATTAAAAATTTACAAATTAATATCATTTAATATTTAAAATAATTTTCTTATGAAAGTGGAAATAATTAAATGTGTTAAACTTTGCTCTTCAAAGAAAAAATATAGATTAAAAAAAAAAAAAAAAAAAAAAAAAAAAAAAGTAAATTTTCATGGCTTTGTAATCAAAAATTTTATTGGAAATTGATTCTTCACTAGTTTCTTTTTAAAGCATATGAAATGAAATACACTTAATTTATTTGGTAATTGTATTTAAAACATACTACATAAACTTGTAAAAATGTCAATTTTACAGGAATTTATTGTTTAAGATTTTCACCATACTTGATAATAAAGAGATTTAAAATACTATGCCCTGAAGAATTAAAAGATATTAAGATTTTTTTATTCATATTAAGGATAAATTAGAATTTTGGTAGCTGATACAGTCGGCAGCAAAATTATTCGTGCGCTAGCAATAATTCCTACATAAAAAAAGCATATTTAATACTATTTTGTTAAATAAATCCTTGTAGAATCATGTTCCTAGACTGTTTAAGAACATGATTCGACAAGATTTTTTAAAAACAAAATAGCAGTACGTGTACTTTTTTTTACATAAGAATTATTGCTAGTGCTCGAATAATTTTGCTACCGACTGTACTTTATCACACCGCAAAAAGTCCACTATAAGAAATTAAATCACACATGTATGAGAAAAAACATGCATTTATTGAAGTTTGGTTTGACGTTTCACTATTCAACCTTAAGGATGATCTGGAGACATGCCATCACAGTTTTGATCCTCCATGGAGGGGATGGTTCCCCCGCTTCGGTGACCCCTAGATGTATAATTTGGATAGGAACATGGAGGACACTGTGACTCCGACGGATTTTACGTGCACAAGCCACCATTAGTGTACACGGCGATCTTTGGCCATCTCGAGTACCGATCCCGCAATCTTCCATTTGCGAGCTTTGCGCTCGATGGACCAGGCTACCGTCACTGCATTTCATTGAGATTTTTAGTATAAAATAAAAGATACACAAATTGCGTAATTAGGAAAATTAATCAAAAGTGTGTAATTTTTCGACAGAAAAATCCATTTTAATAGACGGTGTGATTTATTCTAGTAGACAGCGACCTCAAATACTTGTTTCTCACGGCGTCTGTCAGACTACCAATAAGTGATAAGGTATACCAATGAGTGTTGGATATCTCCAACACCTTAAGAAGAGCTCTTTCCGTCTGTGGAATAATTTGTGGGAGAAATATGCAGGCAGCATATCGTCAGCTAAACACATCTCAAACATATTCTATTGAATTCATGACGGGAAAACATGCTGTCCAATTCATTCGAACGATTCACTTATTGCAAAGGAAATCGTCCATCAGCTGAGCACGATGGGTTTCAAATTGTCATCTATTAAAATGAAATTATCTTTTGTCGATCCAGAGATTACAAAAGGTAAACTTGAACGCCTGTTAATATCTATACCACTGGACCGCCAGAGATTTATTTCCAATGATGTGAAGGTCACTATAGGCATTAACTGAAATACTACCGCAAATCAACAAGCCACTCCTTATACCTGACACTTCTTTGTATAAATTCAGGATTATATCAAGTTCTTCGTTTCCTCCAGACAAAATGTGCCTTTTATTCGGAGCAACTTTAAAGAGAAAATTCTCGGACAGGAGAGAATTACACCATTCATGTCTTTTTCAATTGATATTCTGTGATACTCTATTGATACTCTATTGGTATTCTGTGGGCAGCATAATGATGTTCTGTTAATGTCGTACGTACATATCATAGGTTTAAAAGTATGCAGGCTTATAGCAGGGAGTCTACATCGAACGGTTTGAATCCAAGTTGTGGTGCTAGTAGCCATGAAATAGTGTTGTTGGGGAAGAGTGGTACTCATTATTTATTTACTCTAACCGTCAAGTTATTGAATAGTCATTGTTGCTTGCCCACAAACATTGCATGGTATTGATTGTGTTTGCAACCTGCAAAACGATTTTTGTTCCTGGAAATCACACTTTGTAATACTTCCATAGACTTCCAATTACAGCTTGTGTTTAGACTTTTTTAGAGCAGCAAATCATACACCAGACTTTCTATTTAGATAAATAGTTGAAACATCGATTTAGTAATACTAAAAACTCAAAACATTCAATTTTTTCCTTTCACCTTTCCTTTTATGTATGACAGCTTAGTTTTATTTGCTTATTCGCACATATCATTTTCGAGCTTACAGACAAATTTTGCATACATCTACATTTTTAAGAATTTGAATTTTTAACATTTTTTCATTTTTAACGACTTAAAATATGCATTTATAATATTTTAGCGTTTTTTTTTTTTTTTTAATTACATTTTTTTTTCGGGTAGGTGTCATAGCCTCCTATTTTTGTCTTACCATTTTTTTTTTTTTTTTTTTTTTTTTTTTTTACTGATATTTTTTCTTTATTCAATCTCAGAAATTCATCTAACTTCTGCAATTAAATATAGAAAAAATATAACAAAAATGGTATGCAAAAATGGTAGGACGCTATGACTCCTGTACGTGTGATATGGCAATTTCTGTATTAAAAAAAAAAAAAAAAAAGAAAAAAAGAAATTATTTTAGCAAAAATAATATAAAATCAGCAGAAAACTCAATAATATATTTTAAAATAATTATCTGTTGTGCTACAGATAATTATTTCAACTATTTTCAGAATAAAACTGATATTTAGATATTTAGAAATATTGTTTTTTCTAAGGCGGAAATAGATAATTTTCATTTAAAAGAAAAGAAAAGAAAGGAAAAGAAAAATGTAAACTGAATATGAGATATAATAATTTATACAACTTTCGTATATTCAGATAAGGAAAATATTTTACTCTGATTATTTAAAAGTAAAAAATATATTTAATAAAAAATTATAACATTATACAGAAATCTGAATAATTGTAACTGAATCTAGAAGTGAACAATTAGCCACAGCACAGCCATCATTTAATGAAAATAGATTATTCAAAACCCGTGGTGATTAAGTCGGATACAGATCTAAAGCTAAGATTGACGGTAAATATGACAAACCGTGGACGATAATATGGCAGAATGCGTCTGCTCTCCATTAAAGAACATTAGTGCTAATGATTGTCTCTAAACTCGCAAGGAGATCGTTAAATATTGATACAGAAACCAGAATATTCAAATGCACAGAAATTTATACAGTTTATAATATTGCATTTCGAAAGCAGAAATTAGATAATTTGAAATTAAAAGGGCTTTTTTCATTCAGCTTCTAATCAGTTTTCATGATTTAATATTTTAAAGAATGTATTCGTTGAAATTAATCAGGAATATTTAGAAAATATAATCACGTAATTTTCTTTAAATAACTAGTGCTAGAACCTTTTTTGTCCTTTTCAAATGTCATTTGATTATTTAAATATAAAATGTTATCAGACATACTTTAGACACTAAATGAAAGTTTAAAGGCTTTAAAATTTGCTTTAATTGCATTTCTGATTTCTAACGAATGATTTTTGAAAGAAAAAGATAGATGCTTTAAGATAAAATGAATAAAATGCTTTACCATTGTGATGAGATGAATTTGAAATCTGTAAAAAAACATAGGGAATAAAAATTAACGCAAATACAGAAAGATTTACTATCCATCCACTTATTTTTAATTTTTAATTTTTTTTTTTTTAGAAATTTTATATCTTTAAAAATCATCAATAACCTGAATTTAACAGAAACAATAACAATAAAAAAATCATTAAATAATAATAAAAATAAAAATAAAAATAAAATAAAATAAAGAATTTAGACACTGGCGAACAAAAATAAAAAATAAATAAATAATAAATAAATAAAATAAAATTAGAACAAAAATTACATTGCTCAATGAATAGGAAACCGTGCATGTAAGTTATGAACATAGTATTCATAGAAACAATCTTACCGTAAAATGCTGTCATATCCATAGGATTACTTTCAACCAGACAATGACATTTCTTTAGCTCTCTCAGAAACAGTTGCGTGCAGCACACTAAATTAACAAGTTGTTGACTATCTACAGGAATTCCTTCAGCAACATCACTAAATATAAAATATTATGCATTGAAACAAAAATTTTAAAAAGGACAATTGTTTTATTTAAAAAAAAAAAACTTTATTTTTGCTATTTTTAAGGCAAATTAATCATACAAAAAACAAGAAACGCTAAGCATACAATTTCATAAAAAAAAAAAAAAAAAAAAAAAAAAAAAGTTAAATAAAATATTATTTAGAACGTAATATATATATATATATATATAAGAGAGAATAATTGGAAAGTTAATTACTTTATCGACGATTTTTTATAATGTGTTGTCTGTGATTAATGATATTTTGAATTAAATTGACTTTAAGCATATATCTCTTCTTTAACATAAGAAATAACTTAATTATTTGATGACAGAAATTAATTTAAGTCAGACAACGTCACACACACACACACACGCGCACACACACATATATATATATATACATAGAGATATAGATAGATAGATAGTCGACGATATATATATATATATATATGCATAGAGAGATAGATAGATAGTCGACGATATATACATATAGAGAGAGATAGATAGGTAGGTAGATAGTGTCGTGCTCTTTCTCTCTATATATAGAGAGAGTACGTAATGATATTTTTATGAAAGTTGCCGACATTTTTTACTGTAGAAAGTAATTTTTAGTGCATAAGCAGATTTTAGTCGACGAATGCACTTCATTTTATTTTAGTCTTGTTTGACATATAAAGAATTTTTGAAGAATTTAGCTCTATAAACCAATGAATCTTTCCGGAAAATTCCAGAATTCTCTTTTTTTATTGAAATTAGAGCTTCCAAACTTTGGCGAACCTAAACTACAAAATTTTGCCAAATTCGGTCCCCAAATCGCCAAATTCATTGCGAAATCGCCAAAATCGAATCGATGCCAAGACCAAAATTAGCGTTGGCTACAAACTTTGCGAATAGGCGTGATTGTGATCAAATTTCGCGGCAAATATTGCTTCAGGGTATCCAGAAATAGTAAATTCCTTTCTCAATTTCAACTGCATTAATTGTTTTAGTAAAATGTTTCGCCTCTAATTTTCGGAAAAGTGAACAAAAATAGATCATCTATACTCGAAGGATTTTTGTTAAATTCTAAGCTATGAATTTGTCAATGACATATTCTGTAATAAACCATTCCTGAAAAAACAAGTATATTTGTTTGGCGGTATATATAATCCTATTATTATGACTTTTGTAGTTAGAGTAGCAGTTTTTCAGTTCTTCTTGTTGTTGTTGTGGTTTGAACCTGTCTGTTAATTTACGAATCAGTTACCTCACACAAAAATGTCAATATTTTCATAACAATATGTATATCCCAAAGGGTGTATAAGGAAGTCAAGTGGTGTCGACATTTTTTCAGTGCAAGTTTATTTCTGTGTACATGGAAAGCTGTATTGTTACATGTGATCAATTTTTATTCCTTAAAATTTCTAACGTTTTTGTTATGTGGTCACAGGACAAGAAAAATATAATTTCATGAAGAAAAGCTGCTTAAAATTTTTTTTTCGAACATCAAATATTTTTACAATCAATGTTGCAATAAACATTAAGTTTCTAAATTAAAGATTATTTTAAGGAAAAACAGAAAAAAAAAAAAAAAAAAAAAAAAAACAAGATGTACGTTATTAAAAGTGTTTTAATAACGCAATGATAGCCCCCGTTGAATTAAAGTAATTTTCGTTGCCGAATCCATTTTTGATTAAATTTGGTGACCATTTAAACCATTTTAGAACATTAGCTCAATGTCAAACAAATCTATTATTGTACCTATCCTAGTTTTAAAATTTATTTATATTTTTTTGATTAAAACGTCGCGTGATACTTACGAAACTTCTATACAGTTTCTTTTAATTTGATTTTCACTGTGATGGATTTATAGAATATTCTATACAATTAACAATACATACACTCCTGAATAATTAGTCAAATTTACAAAACGATTTATGCTTTATTAAAAATATTATACGAATTACTATATATAATGTCTGGCGATTTTGGAATGGAGATTTTATGTCCCAGACCTGTAATTTTTGAGTAATTAAATTTCGTAATACAGTTCGGTAACATGTTCTACTTTAACAGTGCACCCCATGAGGTAAGCAGATATGTTTAATAAAACTAGGTTTTACTGGCAATTAAGAAACGGTTTCAACTCGTCGCTTGGAGAATTTCCAAAACTTTGCACAGCGTTAAATTTGCATGTCGAAGTGTTTCAAAAAAGTTATTTTAATTAGGCCGGTGTTTCTACAAAGTTCCATATTACATAATAAAGATAACTGCATTAGTTAAATGAAACAATTGTATAATTTACCAGAGGTGCCATTTTTTACATATTTTTTATGTTGTAGGACAAATGGACCAGAAACACTGGGGCAATTATAGTAACATTCTTTTTCACAAAAAATGCAAATATTTAACTGTAGTAGGACCAGAGAAGAAATATTCCATTACTCTGATGAATAATGTAAATAGGGGAAGCCGGGGTAATAAGAGACATGGGTTATAAGAGACGCAGTCAAAAAAACCACCAAAAAATATACTTAGACAGCATTAAAAATATGTAATATTAAGTATCATGCGTATTCTTTACTACAATACACTTATTGAAAAGTTTATAACACATTTTGAATTATTTTTGATACATGGGACTTGGTCTAACTGGGGATAGTTTAAGAAATTGAAAGATAATAAAATTTCGGAATTTAGGTTTTGGAAAATACAAGTTAATGAAACTGAGAGAATGATCTCTGAACAGTTACTAAATATCAAAAATACTATATTTAGAGCTAATATACATAATGAATTTAAATCCCCTCGTAATAAATTTTAACCAAAATTAGATATAAAGAGTGCCATGATCGTTATCAACTTTTAACTATAGTGGAAGTACAATTAAAATAAAGCTCGAGGGATTCAACCTGAAATTAAATTACATCTTGAATGAAAAACATAAAAGGAATCATGCAAAAATAAAAACATGAGAGAGTGACTTACCAAACCATCTTTTATTGATAGAAACAGGTAAATAAATCCAATAGCCAATCTAGTTGTGGTACCACACTAAGATTACATATTCACACACTACACTAATAAAACACAAAAACACAGATCATATTCTGGACTAGCATATGAATACTATAATAGGTGCTGCACATTGAAAAGCGTAAGCGATAGAGCTATTTAATTTAATACTTATGAAAATGAGTCAACATCAGTTTTTCAGATGTTAGTAGGATATCCTCAGGATCAGTAGTGATTAAGTTCCGTATGAGAAATTGGATATTCTTTTGCAGGGTAGACTGGTTTACAGACGCATTAATTCATCTCCATACTTAATAGGCAATTTTATGATTATTGGGTCTGAGAATTGGATCTTTCATAAGGACCAGTTTTGGACTAAAATTTCAATCAATCTCTATGGACACTAGAGCTTCATCGGAAGTCCTTACAGACTTTTCAATGCTGTAGCAAGATTATCAATCATTATGCCAGGATGTGGCATTCGGTACGGAAGGCATTCATATCACTTAGCACCGTAAGCACAGGAGAAAGTCAGCTTAAAAAAAAACATTATTCATGGTTGATATATTTAAGAAGATTGCTGCTTCAAGCACCGACGTAATGATTGCAGTAATTCAGCATAAGGAAACATTATACACAGTTGATATATTTAAGAAAATTGCTGCTTCTAGCACCGACGTAATAATTGGTGTTATTCAGCTCAAGGAAACATTATACACAGTTGATATATTTAAGAAGACTGCTGCTTCTAGCACCGACATAATAATTGGAATAATTCAGCTTAAGGAAACATTATACACAGATGATATATTTAATAAAATTGCTGCTTCTGTTCCTTGCATTGATAGTTATTTAGAAAACGAGAAGTAATTTTCTTCTTCTTACATGCTGCTGAAGCAAGCTTCGGCGCGGGAAGAATCCCGGCCTCGGCTTAAAAAAACGACCTTCTTGTACGAAGACCACCTACTGTTCTGCCCGAAAGCTGTGTGAAATTCGCGCTCACTTCCGAGTAGCCAATCAGCTTGCACGAAAGGGACGCTGTGACGTCAAGAACGGACGCCGTGAACATTCCGGAGTATTCTAGAACATTTCTTCCCCCTCTGAAAGCGCGGGAAAGTCGAGCATTTTAAGCAAACATGGCTGACCGCTGAATTTAAGAATACAGTCAAATAAAAAAAGGTATTTTTGGACTTATGATTTTTTGAAGGGAAAACAATTAAATTTTAAGCTATTTCTATGAGCGATGGCTCAAATTAACGGAAATAAAATAAGCTATCTAATGAAATTAATGTTACATATAAATAAAGCTTGGAAAATTAATTTAAAATGCAAAATCGGGACACTGATTGCTGACCAGATAATTTAGGGTTTTTCTGATTTTATACATTTTAATTTTAATTTTGCACTTTTAGTAATTTCTCTACTATTATTTTCTTAGTGATTTATGCATAGAATATCGATTACGATATTATATTAATACGGAATTTCTGTATTTGTTTTTATTTTATTTTATTTTTGAAAAAGGCAAATTTTTCAAGTAAAAACGGAAATGTTTTAAATAAATAGATCGCGATCGATTTTGATAGAAATTTTCGCGGAGTATAAAATAAATTTCGAAAGAGAAAGCTTTTTAAATAAAAGGCAACTGAAAACCTATAATTTTAAATAAAATAGTGTTGAATTATTTGAAACTTAAGAATAAAGTAGTGTTATGTTTTTTAAAACATAACATTTCCCCCCACCTAAAGGAAGAGAAAAAAAAAATATTTTGCCTGTAACTTTAAACTTTTACGTAAACATAGAACCGACGGAACAGGAGCAGCAAAACCAACAACAAATTTATACATATTAAATGGTAAGTCATGTACATATTAGAGAAAAAAAAAATTTCACTCAAGATATATTTCAACAAATGTCTCAGACAATTGAAAAAGCACACATAAATACATATATATATAATAGTAAACACAAACAATTGGAAAAAATATAAAATTCTGGACTAGATAACCAATATCACATATCGTAGGAATTTAGCAACACATTTGTTAGACTTGGTACACTTTGGAACAGGCATATGGTAAGTATTTAGATTAAAGTAAGTATCTAAAATTTTCTATACTTTTGCTATATTAAATAAGAAGAATTGGAGAATATTTATCCTAACATGTATAACCTTATTTAAAGACGGTTGAAGACACTATTGAATAGGCTCAACCCTTTTTAGTCTTTGTAAGGAGTAATAGGAATCCAAATAAAGCGTAATTCTGTGCACAGAGAATTGAGATAAAAAAAAATTTGATATATCTCTTAATTTTCAAATTGATGTCAAATTTAGTTTGCCTGAACTTCTCAAAGTATTTCAACAATTTATAGTGACCTTGTGCGTTATATTTATACCGAACTCAAATATGCAAGTTATAGGTAAGAAAAAAAAAACAATTTTCCTTTGCAGAATCCCTCGTCATAATATTATGGTGTGAATGATCTACTTGTTTAAGGTAAGATTATCAAATGAGTGCAAATTAAAAGAGAATTTCAGTTTCTTGTCATGATGTGATGATGCTTAAAAAAAATAAAATCAAAAGTTTTCAATACAAAAGTAGCACTGAATGCCAGGACCAGCCTGAGCACAAGTAAGAGATCCCGCCTAGGCCTTTGACAAGACTCTCTACCCAAATATTGTCAACCTTTTCTGTTTCCTCTCTTTTTTTTTTTTTTTTTTTTTTTACACTCTACAAAGGGAATATGTGCAAGGATTGAATTCAATAAAACTGCATATGGCACAAAGTGTGGTGGAATTTTGCTGTTGCTGTGTATTACTAATGTGAATAAATGTACATAAATCCCTAACATAAAGTAAACAATGTTTGTACTAAATAAATGTGTATAATGTAAAAATGAATAAAATAAAGATATATTTTGCAAACAGTGGACTTATTTTTTCTGGAGTAAAATTTTGATTTAACACACAAACATACACCAGCTAAAATAGAAGAAAAAAAAATCTATATACAAATTAATGTTTTTTGAAAAGTTTTGAAACATTTACTTTAAAGGGTCTTGCCGTATCATCATCTGCATCACGTATTTGATAGTTGTTATTTCTGAACTTTCTTAGAACAACATAGGGACCAGTGAATTTTGGCATAAAGGTAGAGGGTGGGTGTAGGGCTTTCAAATACACAATGTCATTTAAATCAATTTCAGGGTTTGGAATACCTTTCAAAAATTTCTCATGCTTATCAAAGTAATTCTGTTCATATTGTTTGACTAATTGTTTTGATTCATGAAAATGTTGTTTTTGTCTAAGCCAATATTTAGAGGGTGGTTCAACAAGGTTGGGTGGGTGATTTATGTCAATGGGGAGGTTTAATCTTCTGCCAAAGAAAAGTTGGGCTGGTGTAAAATTTGTTACAGAGTGCTTCGCATTGTTGTAATGTAGCACAAAAATTTTAAACGTTCTGACCATTCAATTACTCTATCCGACAAAGAAGCTATAGATTGTTTAAGAGAGCGATGTATCCTTTCAAGAAGACCATTTGACCTTGGAAAATAAATAGAAGATTTTCTGTGTTTAATGTTGAGAGATTTCAAAAAAAATTCAAATTCATCGGAAATAAAATTCGGAGCATTATCAGAGAGAATTATCTTGGGGATGCCATAACGTGAAAAATAATCATTAAGTGTTTTAATTATAGTATGTGAAGTAATGTTAGGTAATGGAATTGCCTCAAGATACCTGGAATAATGATCGACAATGGTCAATATGAAAAATTTGCCATCATGTGACCTTGGCAGTTTGCCAACTACATCAATTGCTATCATCTCACCAGGGGCAAGATTAGATTTGGGAATGCATTTAGGTTTGGTTTCAGTTGGTTTGGATTTATTTTGTAAACATCTATGACATGAGTTACAAAATGATTTGACCTGTTCAAACATTTTTGTCCAAAAATAAATTCTTTTTAAGTTTGCAAAAGTTTTTTCTATGCCAAAATGAGGTTGATGGGCAATTTCAATAGCTTGAGGTTGTAATGAAGTCGGAATTACAATTTTATCTGTAGAATCGTTCTGGCTTTTATCTCTATACATAATTAAGTTAGTTTGCTGGTCGATGAAATAATTAGATTTTGATAATTTGTTTTTATTAATTTTGTTTCTGATATCTGCTAATTTTGGGTCCTCTAATTGATTTTTTAAGATGTTTGAAAAAGATAGTAAGTTTTCCTCAGGAGCAAATAAATTGATAGCATTAACATTTAAGTTTCTTGATTCATCACTGTCAAAAACTCGTGTAAGAAAATCTGCGGGGTTTGACATGCCTGGGATATGCTCAATTGTATAATTAAATCCTTGTAAATACATTAACCATCTAGCAATTATATCTGGTTGTTTGGTTAAATTTAAATGGTAAGTTAAGGCTTTAGCATCAGTTAAAATTTTAAATTGCCTACCGTAGAAGTGTTCATGAAAATGTTTAACAGAAGAATAAATAGCAAACAATTCACGTTTAATGGAAGGATATTTAGATTCTGCTGGAGTTAAAAGTTTGGAAAAGAATTGAACAGGATGGAAAATGTTATTATGGCTTTGCATCAGAATACCACAGATTGCATGATGTGAAGCATCAGTTACGAGGTAAATATCTTTATTTTCATCAATATTTTTTATGGTCGGATTAGCCAGTAAAATGTTTTGAATTTTCATGAATGCCTCCTGACAGTCAGCTGTCCAATTAAATTTTACCCTTTTTTTTGTAAGATTGATGATGGGTTTCAAGATTTCTGCAAAATTATATATTAAAGGTCGAAAATAGTTAACCATGCCCAAATACGATTGAACCTGTTTGACATTGGTAGGGATTGGGAAGCTATTAATTTTGTTGACATTATCCGAAGAGGGTGAATAGCCGTTCTCATGTAAATTAAAACCAAGATAAGTTATGTTGGGTTTACAAAGTTGCATCTTTGCTGGATCCAAAGTGAGGTTAAATTGTTTCAATTTGTCAAAGACTTTCTGTAAATAAAACATCATTTCTTCTATATTATCAGCTGCGACAATTATGTCATCTAAAAAAAATTGCACGTTGTTACCTTTAAGATCTGCTAAACATTTGTTGATAAGTGTGTGAAAATAGGAGGTGCTATTAACAAGGCCAAACGGAAGTCTACATGGTTGAAAATTTCCAAAGTCTGTTGCAAAAGCTAATTTAGATTTGTCTGATTCTTGAAGTTTAATTTGAAAAAAAGCCGCCTTTAGATCCAGCACAGAATACAATTTTTTTCCGGAGATGCTTTGAAGAATATCATTAATTTTAGGTAGACTGATTTTAAAGGACTCTGTTATGGAATTAAGCAATCGATAGTCAATTACCATGCGAAATTTTAATTGATCAGGAGGTTGATTAGGTAAGGATTTTTTTTTGACAAAAATTACAGGAAAACAATAATTTGAGGAGGATGGTTCTATGATACCTGCATCTATTAATTGAGCGATTTCTTTTTTTGCAAAGTCTTTGGCAATTTTAGGAATGGGATAGGGCTTAGTTTGAAGTGCAAAATCGTGAAGTAATTTAAATTGAGGAACAACTTTATCTGTAGAACCAAGCGTTTTATAAGAGGTAGAAAAAACTTCATAATTGTCTAAAAGTAATTTTAAAATTCTGGATTTTTCAGGAGGAGAAAGATGATTTAAGTTGAAATTTTGAGGTGATAATTCTTCTTTTCTGAGTTTAAGTATCTCCTGTGAGTTTAAAGCGTTAACTTGAAAAATAGGCTGCTCACTACATTGTTTAATGTCATCATTCTCTAAAAATTGAATAGTACCCAATTTTGTCCCCTTCCTTAAAAAAATTTTGTGGTCAGAATTGTTCTGCACAAAAATAAAAAAAAAAAATTGTATCATATGGTGAATGTAGACTTTGATCCATTTTAAGAGGTAATTTTGTCACAATTGGGGAAAATAAAATAAACTCAGTGTTGGATTTAATCTTGGGAAATTTAAGAACAATAACTTTTGACTCTCCAGGTTTAAATTTTACAAATTTGAGTGAACGTGCAACTAAATTTTGGGCATTTGGATTTTGATCTAATTGGGAATTTACGAGATTGTTGGAATTTCTGGGTGAAGTTAAGTTGGGGGCTTTGTTTTCAAAAGGAAGAGCCAGATTACCAATAAACATTTTTTGATTTGAGGAATCTAAAACAATCTTATTTCTGTGTAAAAAATCATAACCTAGAATGAAATCATAATTTGATGCCCAATTATTTGACGTCACAAAAAAAGCATTGGAGAACCATTTATCAGAAATTTTAAATTTTAAATCTACTGTAGAAAAATAGGGAATTGTGCAATTATCTATTGTTTTAATGTTTACTGACCGCGATAAAAAATTTAATTTCATATCATCTTTCAATTTGTCTATAGCGTGTGGTTGTGCTAAACTTAGTTTAGCACCTGTGTCGAGGAGTGCCTGAAAATGGTGTTTTCCTATTTGTATGGTGACTATGGGTAAATGTGCATCAAAATTTGTAACTGAAGACACTAATTTGGTTTTGGATTGATTAAGATTTAAATCCTGGGAGTTTACTTCATTGTGTTGTAGTTGTCATTGACCCTGCCTTTTAGAATTTTTGTAATAAGGGCGAGATCTGTCCCTGTTAAAACGAAAATTACCCCTAAAACCTCTTCCTCTTCTTTCATAGTGTGAACTTTGATTAGACGATGATGGGTAATTATAACAATTAGTTGTTAGGTGGCCCTTACCACAAATGTGGCAAGTAACTGCCTGCAGTCTTGCAACTGTCTCAGTAAGCTCATTTATTTTTTTTTGAATTTTCAATCTGTAGCTGAATTAAAGTCTGAATGTCTCCATTCTGTGCAGTGACATTCGCTACAGAGGCTTCATTATTGTTGAGGGCCCTTTCTATATTTTTTGCCATAGTAATGGCTTCTTCAAAGGTGTTGGGTCCCAATTTGGTCAATTCAAATTTAATGTCAGGGCGAACCGCTTCCAAAAATTTGGAAAACATCAAACTATGCCTGATGTCCTGAATTTGGGGGGCATTATCGGGATTAAGTATTAAATTTTGGACAGTGATACGGATGTGGTCTGCAAGAGCAGCAACATCTTGTTTAGGAGCTTGTTTTATAGCAGAAAAATTTGATTGTATTTCGTGGGGGGTGGGCACTTTTTCAAATTTGTTCTTTAAGAGTTGGCATAAATTGTCGAAGTTTTCTTCATTTGAAGCTTCTGGATCTGTGTTAAGAAAAGCCAGAGCTTTCCCTGAGACCTTTGATCTTAAAATAATCCGCCTTAGACTATTACGCCAATTGGCATGATTAGCCATTTCTGTAATGGAGCGGATGAAATGGTTGACATCCTGCCATTCTTCCCCAGAAAACTTGTCAAGAGAACCGACTAAAGAATACATATTCATGAAGAGAAAAAAAAAATATATATCCAGACAAAAGGTGAAAAGAGAAGCCAACCCAAACAATAATAAAAAAATATTTGATTTAGGAGGACATTAAATTAATTCTAGTAAAATTTAAAAAAAAAATCTGACATCAGGCACAGTTGAAGAAAAAAAAATAAAATAAACATGCTTACCGAAACAGTTATGTTTTAAAAAAATAATATATAATCTCTCCACATTTCCCTTCCAAAATGAGAAAAAGGAAAAAAGAAATTTTTTAATATTTTATGCTGAAATTGATAAAATAAAATAAAAATAATACACTTGAATGCTAAAATCAGTTTCTGTATATGTTAATTAATATGCTTAAATACTCAAATTTAAAATATAAAATGAAATATAGATATATATGCAACTGCTGTCAATTAAATAAAAAAAAATAAGAAAAACACAATAACAGTAAAAAAAAAAATTGTCTGAGAGATCTGCCGGAAAAATTTATTTTAAAGCATTTTATGAGGAATCACTCCAGCTTTAAACCCAAACCTGTGGTTGGAAAGATAAAAAAGAATAAACTAAGCTTTATGGTCCGTTTTTTGTCACGGCACCATTAATGATACATGGGACTTGGTCTAACTGGGGATAGTTTAAGAAATTGAAAGATAATAAAATTTCGGAATTTAGGTTTTGGAAAATACAAGTTAATGAAACTGAGAGAATGATCTCTGAACAGTTACTAAATATCAAAAATACTATATTTAGAGCTAATATACATAATGAATTTAAATCCCCTCGTAATAAATTTTAACCAAAATTAGATATAAAGAGTGCCATGATCGTTATCAACTTTTAACTATAGTGGAAGTACAATTAAAATAAAGCTCGAGTGATTCAACCTAAAATTAAATTACATCTTGAATGAAAAACATAAAAGGAATCATGCAAAAATAAAAACATGAGAGAGTGACTTGCCAAACCATCTTTTATTGATAGAAACAGGTAAAAAAATCCAATAGCCAATCTAGTTGTGGTACCACACTAAGATTACATATTCACACACTACACTAATAAAACACAAAAACACAGATCATATTCTGGACTAGCATATGAATACTATAATAGGTGCTGCACATTGAAAAGCGTAAGCGATAGAGCTATTTAATTTAATACTTATGAAAATGAGTCAAGATCAGTTTTTCGGATGTTAGTAGGATATCCTCAGGATCAGTAGTGATTAAGTTCCGTATGAGAAATTGGATATTCTTTTGCAGGGTAGACTGGTTTACAGACGCATTAATTCATCTCCATATTTAATAGGCAATTTTATGGTTATTGGGCCTGAGAATTGGATCTTTCATAAGGACCAGTTTTGGACTAAAATTTCAATCAATCTCTGTGGACACTAGAGCTTCATCGGAAGTCCTTACAGACTTTTCAATGCTGTAGCAAGATTATCAATCATTATGCCAGGATGTGGCATTCGGTACGGAAGGCATTCATATCACTTAGCACCGTAAGCACAGGAGAAAGTCAGCTTAAAAAAAACATTATTCATGGTTGATATATTTAAGAAGATTGCTGCTTCAAGCACCGACGTAATGATTGCAGTAATTCAGCATAAGGAAACATTATACACAGTTGATATATTTAAGAAAATTGCTGCTTCTAGCACGGACGTAATAATTGGTGTTATTCAGCTCAAGGAAACATTATACACAGTTGATATATTTAAGAAGACTGCTGCTTCTAGCAACGACATAATAATTGGAATAATTCAGCTTAAGGAAACATTATACACAGATGATATATTTAATAAAATTGCTGCTTCTGTTCCTTGCATTGATAGTTATTTAGAAAACGAGAAGTAATTTTCTTCTTCTTACATGCTGCTGAAGCAAGCTTCGGCGCGGGAAGAATCCCGGCCTCGGCTTAAAAAAACGACCTTCTTGTACGAAGACCACCTACTGTTCTGCCCGAAAGCTATGTGAAATTCGCGCTCACTTCCGAGTAGCCAATCAGCTTGCACGAAAGGGACGCTGTGACGTCAAGAACGGACGCCGTGAACATTCCGGAGTATTCTAGAACATTTCTTCCCCCTCTGAAAGCGCGGGAAAGTCGAGCATTTTAAGCAAACATGGCTGACCGCTGAATTTAAGAATACAGTCAAATAAAAAAAGGTATTTTTGGACTTATGATTTTTTGAAGGGAAAACAATTAAATTTTAAGCTATTTCTATGAGCGATGGCTCAAATTATCGGAAATAAAATAAGCTATCTAATGAAATTAATGTTACATATAAATAAAGCTTGGAAAATTAATTTAAAATGCAAAATCGGGACACTGATTGCTGACCAGATAATTTAGGGTTTTTCTGATTTTATACATTTTAATTTTAATTTTGCACTTTTAGTAATTTCTCTACTATTATTTTCTTAGTGATTTATGCATAGAATATCGATTACGATATTATATTAATACGGAATTTCTGTATTTGTTTTTATTTTATTTTATTTTTGAAAAAGGCAAAATTTTCAAGTAAAAACGGAAATGTTTTAAATAAATAGATCGCGATCGATTTTGATAGAAATTTTCGCGGAGTATAAAATAAATTTCGAAAGAGAAAGCTTTTTAAATAAAAGGCAACTGAAAACCTATAATTTTAAATAAAATAGTGTTGAATTATTTGAAACTTAAGAATAAAGTAGTGTTATGTTTTTTAAAACATAACAATTTTTATACGACGGAAAAAAACCCTTCACTTTGAACTTACCCTTAAAGTTCGTGACTTTTTCTAAATTTTCCTTTATTTTTATTTTTTATTTATTTTTTTTTTTTTGTAAGTAAGATGTTTGGGATTTATTAATGTGTAACCTTTTGACCAAGACTATGACTTTTGATGTACAATTTTTTAAAACCTTAAAAGCATTCTTTATTTACATGTTCTAGGCATGTTTCTTATTACCCCATTTCCCCCCACTGTAATTCCTGTGTCCCCCCCCCCAATTGTAGTTCCTGTTAATTCTGCCTGACTAGTTTACGAAGAGTTTACCTAGTGTTAGGCCCAGTCTAAGTTTACCAAGAGAACATTTTTTTTTCACTTTAAATCAAAAAGCAGTTTCACTCATTAGGCTAGACCATATTTAGTTGATATGATTATGTAAATTTATGTTTAGAATGTGTGTAAGCTAGTATTTAGTCATTAATACTTCATTACATAATAAATAAGTTCATTTATAATTACTAGAAAAATATTTTATAACATTTTGTTCGCTTGTATACACTTCAAAGATACGTCTTTTTTGCCTATTTTCGACTACACTTTTGAAAATGGGTAAAATATTTTCTGCCCATTTTAGAAATTATATTGATGTTTTTTGTTAATTCCTAGGTTATGTTGATTATGTAGAAGTATCATTAAGTACAATATTATGTTATTTAGGACCTAATATTAAAAGAAATGAATTTCACAAACACATTTATGACCGTTAATTTTTGAGCAAACATATTTTTTGAATGGATGTAAATAATAAAAATTTAAAACTATTGGCTGATTCAGAATTGTTTCTAGATATCTTTAATTATCTCACATGATTTTACATTGCTATATATGGACAGTTACAAGCCTGGTCTGTAATTACCCCGCGTGGGGTTATTAGAGACAAGGATTTGATGAAAATTTTAAAAAAGAATTTAAAAAAAAAAAAATAAGTTCAAAAATCACCTAAAAAATCAAGAGGAGTCCATTTAATGAAATTAATACGAGACGTTTATTTCAAGTTATTTAGATTAATAGTATAGATTTTATTAGTATTTTTTGTCTCTTATTACCCTTTTTGTATCTTATTACCCCGGATTCCCCTATTCGAAGTTTCGGGGAAAATGCTGTAGAGCTACCTGGTATATTTTCGATGAAAAACAAGTAATTTGAAAGAAATTAGCTTATGATGTGGCAGTACACAAAGACAAAAAGAGCAAGTTCTATTAGATTTCACTCAGAAACAGTTATTAAATGAATTGAAACTAAAAATGTTGGTGATATTGAATGATTTAAAATATGGTGAAATAAAGTCAAGCAGTGATTAGTAAATTGAAACAGTACTGTAAAGTCCAGAATTTTTAATAAAAGTAAAATTAAAATTAAAAAGAAATAAAAACGAATGAGTTTAAAACTTGTTCTAACACAAAAAAGTTAACTCCCCCCCCCCCAAAAAAAAAAAAAAAAAAAAAAAAAAGATAATTCTTGCAGATAGGCTTAATAGTGAAGAAGAATATGAATGCATCTACATTTCACTAACGTCAACCTTAATTACTCGGAAGGACAGGTTCGGAATTTTTATGTTCAGGTCAGAAAATGTTTATACCTAAATTATAAAAAAGCACCACAAAACTGGCGTTTAAAAGTAATAAATGCAAAAAATTTAATAAACACAATAAAATGCAAGAGGGTCATAGTTCATTTGACCCGAAACAAATGCTGTGAGTTCTTGCATTTTATGGTGTTTATTCAGAGTTTTATACTTACTTTTTATACCTAGTTGTATTTTTTTTTTTATTTAAATGATTCTCTATTTTTATTAAATAATAAATGATTCTAACATTTATTTATTTATGTTATATAATTCTTTTATTCATAACTTCTTTACAAATTATGAAGCATTCAAAAAAAATCATATTTCAAAAATAGTGGAATGTGTGCACTTTAAAATTTAAACGGTTTTCCTATGATTACGTCAAGCAATTCTGACAGATTGGAGTTTAAAAATAATCATAAACAGGTTTTGAGATTTGTTTTCCTTTCATGTAAATAACAGAAATGTAACTTTGAGTTGCTATAGTTTTTAATAAAATTTTAATAAACATGTAATTATGGGGATATAAACAATTAAACATAGGCAACATGCATTATGGAGATATAAACAATTAAATCTAGGGGACATAAAAATCTATATAATATTTCTCTAACGGGGACCAGTTACAATTATTTTTTGTCGAAACAATACGATAGTGGGGAAATTAATAAAATACGCGAGGGTAAAAAATAAAAATGACGAATATTTAAGCACGCGGATTCAGCTCAATGAACTAATAAGCAAAATGACATTTGTGTGATGACATTATTTTATGGAAAAATGTAATTATAGTTGCTTCTTCAGAATCTTTGGAAGCGTCATTTGAAACCCAGCAATATTTTAAAGATATATACAGAATATGAATCACTATCATAAACTGACTAAAAAACGCAATCATAAAAAGTATAATCAAAAAAGGATTTATTTATTTATTTATTTATTTTTAAACAAATAATTATTCAAACATAAGTAAATGTCATCGCACACTTGGCGATAAAAATTTAAAAGGCGTCATTTAAAGGGGGTTCAACTGTAATGCTTGCGGAATTATGGAAACTGGTTTGTCAACCATGAATTTTATTTTGAAACTTTTCTTTGAATGATTCTGGTTTCACTATTGCACAGTATTTATTTGGTTATGATAATATTTTGGCTTCTGGTAAATTAAAATTTTAATTAGGTGGTGAAATTGGTATAATATTTATGAGTTTCAAATTTTAAAGGTAAATAAGAAAAGAAATAAAGTGCGAAAAATTCGCACGGATTTGCTAATTTAAATTATTCCGGCTTCTCTGCAGGAATTATGTGGCATTACCATGCTTAACTTCTTTCTTTCTTTAATTTTGTTTATTAATATTCTTTTCATCCAGCTATAATGATAATCTATGTAATATTTCTCTAAAGGGGTCCAGTTACGATTATATTTTGTTGAAACGATACGATAATGATCTATTAATAAAATACGCAAGGGAAAAAGAAATAATATTTATAAATGGGCAATATTTAAGCACGCGCACTCAGCTCGATGATGTAGTAAGAAAAATGACGATATTTGTCTGATGAGATTATTTTATGGAAAACAGTATTTTTAAAATTTGCTTCTTCAGTACCTTTGAAGAATCATTTTAAACATAGCAATGCTTTAAAGAAATATGCAGATTGTGAATTATTATCATAAATTGATTTAAAAAAAGCAACGGTAAAAAATATAAACAAAATAGGTATTAGTTTTTTTAAAATAAAAAATCATACCAAAATAATTAAATAAAAAATCATCGCCAACATGGTGACAAAAATTTAAAAGGCATCATGGTGGTACTATAATAAAATTGTACTGCCTGCGGAAGTATGAAACTGGGTCGTCAACCATGAATCTTGTTTTGAAACCTTTCTTCAAATAATTTTGATTTCACCATTGCACTGTATTAATTTGATTCTAATTAAAATTTGGCTTCTAGTAAATTAAATTTAAATTATTTGATGAAATTGGTATAATACTTATGAGTTTGAAATTTTAAAGGTAACTAACAATAAATAAAGTTCGAAAATTTTGCACGGGCTTGCTAGTAAATAATAAAATTATGTATGAGATTATAAGATTTAGAGAAAAACGATTGAGTATAAACTTCATATATATTTTCATTAACGATACGTTAATGAATATTTAATTATACATCACACAAAATAAGTGAATATTCGAAACAAATCGCAATTTTTATCGAAAAATATAATTAGGATCTCAGGTTTTCTAAACTCTAGAATACGAAATTTCTCATTACATTTCTTTAAATCAATTGTGACTATCAGAAAATTTCTTACAAAGGGAATACATATAAGGTAAGATAAAAATGAACAATTTAATTACCGATGTTTCTTACAAAATAAGCACAATTTAATCATTCGTGTAAAATAAATCGCAAATTTTGAATTCTAATAAGAGATGTGTTGCGTGATATCCTTTGTCTAATAAGAAACGAGGCGAATTACATTTGGTCAGACGGAAAAGCAACGAAGCATTAAATGAAAAGAATTTGTATCTTAGCTTCACGAAATAATGTCTGCAGTGTTTGAAAATTCGGAAATTTCAATTCTTTAATCTTTACTTTATAATTAAGGATTCTGATTATGTAATAATTCTACCATGAGACACTTTTATTAAATGTATATTTCATTGCCGAATTTTTATTTAAGGAAAAAATTATCCAAAGTTTTATATAATGAGTAGCGTTTCCCGTAGATGAAAAAAAAATTAGATTAAATGAATTATATTATTTTTTTATTTAGGAAGTGATTTAAATAAATAATTAGCATTCAGTATTTAAATTAATAATAAAAATTAGTTTTTGGTATATTTTAGATTACAATTTACATTTTCTAACTTGCTCCTCGAAATAATTTCCATAAGTGATTTGATTTTTATTAAATTAAGATGCAAATAATAAATTTCAAAGAATTTTAACTTTTCCGTTATCCATTTTTTACAGAGTTTCGTTATGATATTTAAAGTATGGAAGGTAATGAGATTTATTGTAAATAAGTATATAAGTAAAATTATTATACTTAATTATTTTATTCGTGTTACGTTACGTATGTTGCCAAAATTACAAAAATATAAAACATAAGACAATTGTATATTTATTTATTTTTATGATACTTATAACTAGTCTTTTCTTTTAAAGTAGATCCTTTAACACCACCACTAATTTTATGTAAAAATCTTTATAGTATTTTTATAGTACTGTGCCGTGATTAAATGGAATAGAGTATACAAAAATAGTCGTAGTCAAAAAGGCGAAAATTTTTCATTAGTGAAAGTGACCCGGAAAAAGGGCGGGGAGTACGAACTGCCTCTAGAACTTTATAAAAATCAATCACGTTTAGTGAAGTTTTTTTTTTTTTTTTTTTTTTCAAATGAAAAAAGTCGATAACTTTGTTTTAAATTATCACATACTATAGTTGAACCATTCGCTTTAAATGTATGGACGAAATCTTTCGAAAGTTATTGAAAATTTACACACCCCCTCCGGTGGGAGGGACTCCTCACAGGGGGAAAGCGACGCTCCCACACGCACCCCCCCTCCTAGTTTACTACTACTATTATAAATAATTCATATTAACTTTACAATCACATCGTAAAAACTCTCATTACGTACATTTCTACGAAATTTTGTTCTATACACCAAATTTTAAGCGATTGACCCCAAATCTAATCAGCAGCAGTTTATGCCAGGGTCCAACTAAGCACCAAGTTTGATTATATTTCGTTCATTGATTCGTCAGATATAGCATCGCCAAAATTTGTGATACACACACACAGACATACAGGCACACAAATATTTTCTAAAAACAGTTAAATCGTGGTTCAGAAAACCCCAAAACGTGTAAATCTATCGGAAACTGGAGTTCGAACTCGTTTTGATTTGGGTAGAAGTGAAATATCTCTGTGTGCATATATATACGTGTAGGTAGTGAGTTTTTACAGGAGTGCGAACTAATTTGCCCTTACTTAAAATGTGAAAATATGTGCGACTGTATCATCTTTTGCTAATTTATTGTTTATATATGAATACGTACCATGTACCAAATGCAAAATTAAAGTACAAATTAACACAAACGTCTTTGGAATATTAGGCTTATTTCTATTGGTTATGGTGAAACTTCGTATATCGTTAAATCAACGTTTAATTTATATTTCCTGATTCTAAATTGATTTCTAATGAAGTATCTTTTGTAATACAAGAAAATGCAAATAGTAAAATATGACATCCGTTCTAAACTAATAAGATTTAATAAATTATAGAAATTTTTTTTCTAAATGCTGTTCATAGTTTGCATTTTGTTTTTATTTATCAATATTCTGAAACATTATTTTGTACTCTTTTCCCTACACTGAGAAAAAATCTGTAACTGACATCTAGAATCTAAATTGTGGCTCTAGAAAAAATAGTTCCATGTTATCCTTATAAATTCTAGTTCCCTTGATAGGGAGGTTCTAGAAGCCCCTATTAGAATTCTAGAGCGTTTGCCTATATTCTCGAGGGCAAAGTTATTTAAAAATTTCTGTAATTAATTGAGACTACAAGAGGCGGGTTTCAGCAACTATAATCTTGGTGTATGACAAAATTCTAGAAAATCAAGCGAGAATTTCTCGTAATACAAAAGATTCAGAATGTTCGGAATATTCAGAATATTGTTTCACCATCTAGAAATGTGTAAACAAGAAATTCCTAGCCATTTCGTCTATTCAGTTTATTGGCGTGCCTTATGCGCATAGTTCAGAAATCTACATTTCTAGTTAATTGATTTAGAAAATGGCCACTTATTCATCGTAATAAAGCACTATGTGAAACACTCAATTTCATAAACTCGATTTATATATATATATATATATTGTTTCTTGAAAAATACAGCATAATGTTTTCTGATGCGAAATTTCTCAAAAACAAATATTTGAACAAATATTCAATAATAAACAGGACAAGTCATCAAGTATTAAATTAATTTACCTCCTTATCTGTGGCATTATTATCTCACTCGAGGCAATACAAAGATCCAGGCACTTTTTGCGTAACTCACGTATTTTGTCTCGTATTTCCGGACTATCTTGAGGTTTTGCTACGTGGATTAGGTGATCTCTGAAGACGGCAATTCCATTATTCAGCTCATCTATATTCTAGAAGAAAAGAAAATAACATTTTTATAATAAACATACATAATTATTAGTCAAATATTGACACTAATAATGAAGGGCATTATATATATATATACAGAGATATATAGATAGATAGATATATGATGTATGGACGAGTGTAAAGATAGTTCAATATATATAAACTGACCTTGAATTTAATGTAATAATATTTCTCTATACAATATCGAATTTTCAAACGAATTTAGAGGTTTTTAGACTGTGAAATCATATTCGTTACATAAAGACAATTTAATTTTTGCACTGAAAAAAAAATTGTTCTACTGGTATCTAGAAAATACATAACGGCTCTAGAGAAAATAGCTCCGTGTCATCTTTATAAATTCTAGTTCCCTTTGCTAGAGAGTTCTGGAATCCCCTACTAAAATTGTAGAGCACTTCCTTATAATATCGTGGTCAAATATATTTAAAAATTTCGACAAATAAATGCGATTCAAAGACTCGAGTTTTAGTAACGTTATTTTTTGTTTATGAATCAATTCTAGAAACAAAACGTGAATTTCTTAGAATTCTAGAGGTTCATATTATAATGTATCGTTTCACAATCTAGAAAAGTATAGACTAAAAATTCTCGATCATTTCATACAGTTTATTTTCTTACCTTACTTGCATAACTCGGAAATCTATTTTTGTAATAATAAATTAAAAAACTGGCGAACAATAAATATTTAAACAATAAAAATTTCTTTACACAACATAAAATCAATGCAAGCGCTACCGGTTTCGAAAGGATGCGGCCTTTTTTCTTCAGGTGCAAAAAATACGTGCTACTACTGTACGACCGAGATAAGAACGACCCTGAAACTGAGTGACTGTCCAGTTGCCAGGGTAACCGACCAGTCGACTTAATTTGAGAGATATACGGTATTTTCTTTTTGCACCAACACTGGAATTTCTCGCCATATTCTTCTCGTTCAGTCGTTCCGTTCAGCGATTGACTTATCGCATGTCCTATTGTCAAATCGTTCAGACAGGTTGTGTATATTAAGTGAAAGGACAATATCAAAGAAATAGGTCAGACTATTTTTAAATAACATTTTGATTAATATTTCAAAAATAAGTAGTGAAGTTTTAAGATAACTGATATTGTTCATTCTAGTAAAAATAAATAATATTTTCTATTATCTTCGGATTTCCTAACTGAATAAATATTTCTGATTTTTTTTTTTTTTTTTTTTTTATAACTAATATTTCTGTGAGGAAATGCTGTTATTAATGTATCTTGTATATAAGTGCTAAAAAGCTTCCTGAATTCATATACAAAATTTAAAAAAGGGGGGAAAGGGGGAAATGAACTTTGATAACTGCGCCAAATATGACAACCTTTCTCCCACACGTAAAACTTGTTCTCCCTCTGATAAGTTGCCCCTTCCTTTTTTACAACCATATCCAGAGTTGTTCTTATGAGAGCCAGGCAGTACCTTGGATGTAAAAGTAAGACATATTTGATGTATTTTGCCTCCAAAGTAGTAGCACGTATTGTTTGCACCTGAAGAAGAAAGGCCAAGACCTTTCGAAATCGGTAGCGCTTACATTAATTTTATGGTGTGTGAAGAAGT
Source organism: Salticus scenicus (assembly GCA_963930645.1). Taxonomy (NCBI): domain Eukaryota; kingdom Metazoa; phylum Arthropoda; class Arachnida; order Araneae; family Salticidae; genus Salticus; species Salticus scenicus. Next base: position 178,032,683 of record OZ005650.1, read on the forward strand.
TTAAATATGTACATCTGTAAATTAAAGGATCAGGGTGGGACTACTTATTCATTCTGATGTTGTTGTTTTTTTTCAGTGTATTAAATTCGGTTGAAAATCTTATCGAGAAGCTACATCATTTATTGACTAAGGGAGCAGTAAGAAATTTTAAGGTTTTACATCACGCAAAATATAGAGAATGTCAGTGGATGGGAAATGTAGATACCAGTACAATGATAAACGTAGATATCTTTGTTCACATATTAATAACAAGTTTAAAATAATTCATGGTACATTTTTTTTTACAATCATAATTATATAATATTTCTAAAAACGCTACTATCGGATTCCATTCATCAACAAGTTAGAAAATATTCATAAATAAAATTACCTTCCTGAATATTAAATTCCAGTAAATCGAATTGCAGACTATATCTTAATTTAAAATCATATCCTTTAACGCGTATTTCGCTTATTTGAACAATACCTACGCTGATGTGATTCCGCATAAAACTCTACAGCTGGACTTGGTAAATTAGTTATTTGATTTACAGAATATCCTATAACTTGTTCCGAATAAATAATTTAAATAAAATAATACACAGATTTACAGCATCAGTATTGATAACCATGGACGCAGTTTTCTATGCCTTAGGAAATATGCAATATCTGAATGGATGAATCTCAATTTTAAGTGAACTGAATTACGAACTTTTGCGTCAACTGAAAACTGATTTTCAAATTAATTTTATAAACAGTATCTCAAAGTTTTTCTAAAATTTATATACGTGTGATTAGGGTTCACGCATTGTCGCCAATTCATAAGCAAATGTCCCTAAAATTACTCACCAGGATAACAAATTTGTCGCCTATATATTTTTATTAGCTAATTTTTTATATTCATTAGAAAAACAATGAATATTTGTGCTACTTTCAAAATGTAAACATAAAAAAAATAAGTCCGTCTGGAAATTGAAATTGGAGTGTTTAAAATAAAATCCTAAATCCAATATTATCTGATACCACAGTAAATGGATAATTGAAGTCGATTCTATGTTTTTTTTTCTTTTTTAAATTTCTGCACAAGTTCTATATTGACATTTGCGTAATTACTTTCATACTGAATTTGTTTTGCCTGCTAAAGATTCCATCTTAAACTATTCGGCATGAACCAATTATTGCCTAATTTTGCAATTCATGCTGCTTGCTAATTTTTTGAAACTTTTAACATACGTTTTTCAGTGAATTTACTGCAAATTATTAGAATTATCCTACGCAATTTATATGTATTAATTAAATATGGAAATTTTACGTTTCGATCTTTATGAAAATTAGTAAAACAGAAAGTGTGTATTTTGAATAGGTTAAAATTAAAGCGTTTGCGTTGTTTTTTGCATAAAATTAATCATGTATACAACAAAATTATGTATAAAAAACATACATTTGTACATGCTTGTCTACCATTTTTAATGTATGGACCACTTATAAATAATAACTTAGATGGTCTTTTTGGACCACTGAATTTTCATGGCTGGCTGTCTTGAACCCTATACATAATATTATTTAAAACTATTAATTACTTAAAAATATTTTTTATAAAATACAATTTTAACATGGCAGCTAAAGGTAATAAATTCATAAATAAGATAGTATATTTCTATCAACTATATAATATAATCACTAAAAATCAAGGCAAAATCTCAAAGGAAGATTCTTGTAGCGAATACTGTGAAAACAGATGATTTATTTCAACTATAAAGTGATATTTTCAATCGATGAGTTAGTGTATTTCATCATTTCAAATTTTGTTGGAAATATTTTTTTTTTTTTTTTTTTTTACAAAATCGCTAAATAGTGTCTTAATTAAGTTTGTACATTTTCTCATATTCCCAAGACACAGCGATATTTTAAAATAAATGTTTCTTTAGAAAGAATATAAGAAATTTTTATATAGATATACTAAATGAGGAAATTTATTTGGATATCAGCCCTATTTCTCCGGAAATAACATTAAATTTCAAATTGCTATACCGAATTTATCTACAAGTAATATGTCTTAATGGCATAATCATACTTCAAAACAGAAACATGCTGATTTGCAAGTAAATTTGCTGAAAAAGCTCTGCGGCGTTTAATCTTTTTTATTACCTTATCTGTTTTTCCTACATTGACAGAACCTGTAAAGCCCTTAATTATCGTCTCTACCATTAACTTCGTATAACAATTATTGATATAAAATAAGCAAATACATTTAAAAATATATTTATTGTTCTGAAATGTGAAGGAATATTTTTAAAATAGGGTGGAACAGTACGAATCTTTATTATTATTATTATGCTGCAATCTTTATTATTATGTTGCATGTATGAAGAACAAAGTTTTTTAATGCAAGATTATCTTTAAAAGCAAAATTTTTCAGATTTACAGAATATTTTGAATTATATGGAAGAGCATGTAAGTAACTCTTCGAATAAAATAAAACATAGGATGAATAAATGGATGAAAATAGATTTTAAAGTAAACTGTTCTCAATTCAGAATATCACAATTAAATTCTTATATAAAAAAAATGACTTAACAAACATATGTAAAGTTTACATAAATTTAATAATTTAGGAGTAATAGCATTATATATGTAATGAAATTTCTTATGAATTATTCATTCGTTCACATTTATTTATATGTTACTGGTCATTCAGAAAAAAAAAATAGTATTATAGTATACAAGATTTTGCTAATATAAGGATCTTGCAGCCATGACAGATTTTACGTGTACCACCAGTACATAGCAGTCTTCTGCCGATCGAGTATCGAACCCACAAACTTCCGATTAAGTTGGTTGTTCGTTGTAGGATTTAAGGCCGATTGACTACGCTAGGGTCCTACGTCTATAGGTGGAATGCCCTCCGCAGGGAACTTTCAAAGGCGTACTAGCTCGCATTTACGCGAGATTCAGCGAAAACTACGGAAAAATTCGAACGGCTAGGTGTATTAGTACGACCTGGGATCGAGCTCAACGCTTCCCATCTTCCAGCTTTGAGAGCAGAATCGCTCAGACGCTGGTAGGCCATCCGATAGGCCCAACACTCTGAAACTAGGGCTGCTGCTGGACTGTGTGCAAATGGGATAAAGTTAAAAAAACGTTTTTGTACTGGATCTATTAAAACACCAGGTTGCCAAGTGTATTAGGTAGAAAAGCAAGCCGTTTAAATAACAAAAGAGAAACGGGGTTCTTCATCACAGATACTTAATTCTGGACTGCCATTTTTAAAATGCTTGAAAATTCCCGAATTGTCTAGTAAGTCCTTTCGATGCTTTCTTAGTAACTAAATAATTAAACTTTATGGTGTAACTTGCGTAATATTAAAAATATTTAGTGCCTTAAACATTAATCTGCTAGTAGAACTAAAAAAAAAAATAAAAAATTGCCTGGTTTACATTTTTTAATTTCTTTTACCCATAAGGTAGAGAAAGTATTGTTTTTGGGTCAAATTTTCGAACGCGAGATTTTGTTATATTTACACGTTTTGAGGTCCCCTGAATACAGAAATCATGTTTTTAGCAAATGGTCTGTGTGTATGTCTGTGTGTCTGTGTGTATGTCTGTGTGTAGGTCTGTGCGTCTGTGTATATGTCTGTGTGTGTGTGTGTGTCTGCATATCTCAAGAACAAATAGTAGCAAACATTCCAAACTTGGTATTCTAAAGGTGTATCATATATATATGCTAAAGTAAGCTTTTCGTTAAGCTCAAGCAAATGGTTCGTGTACAGGGACAATCAAGAGAATTCTAATACATTACGTCTATGGGGAAATTGCAGGTAAGTAGAGTTTAACGTCTATAGATTGCACTAAACCAAATGAAACGAATATATATATATTGTAATAGAGATAGTCAACTGGGAAAATTTTTTTGTGCATGTAGGAGCCTCGCCTCCCCCCTGGGGGGAAGTCCCCCCTTCTTTTGGATATTTAGTATTATACAACTTCTCTAATATGGAAATCGTCTGCATTATCATAAAACATAATTTTTTTTTTTAAATAATAATTTTAACAAATTATTTTTTAAAAACAGAATTATTTTTTAATAACCGAATTAAATTTTATACAAATCTAGGTGCATTAATGAAACGGGGGGTTGAGGGGGGCGGTAGCCCCCCTCACACTGAATTAATTATCATATAAAACTCTTCCGAAGCCTAATTTGAATTGTTTAACACTGGTTTACACATCATCGTTATCTTACCTCTTAATCTCCAACCTGTATTTATAGTATTAAATTTCAGGGTAAGAGAAAGTCGTGTGAGTGACACACCAGATTTTTTTTTCTTTTAACTTTATATTTTTCTTTTTTGTAATATTCGGTCAAAATGCCGTTTACTAAAATGAATACTCAGAAGAATTTAAATTCACGAATTAAGTAATTTATGAGATTTCAAACCAAATTTATTGATAAATAAAATGTATCATTTTGAACAAAGTGTAAGAGCGTAATGCATTAAAAAATACTTTCTGCATTTATTGGTATATACATCTTGAACATCTAATATTTTTTAAAAGATATGCACAAATTATTTTTTTTTTTAATTTTTTTTTCCATAACGACAGGTCATACTATTTCTTATTTTAGTTTGTTATAATTTTACGATCTATTACCTTAAATGAGCGTGAAAACGTTTTATTTTAATTATTATTATTATTTATTTAAAATATATAAAGCCGAAAGTTTGCCATTGTATCCGGATTTTTCGTTTACCATAGCTACATCATTGAACGAATCGCTACAAAAATTTGTATTTTATTAATCAGGAAAAACTCTAGCTAACATAATACTTTTTAGCTCAATCGGACAATTGGTTCGATAGATATTAAAGGAAAACCTCATTTTTATCTTCATATATATATGTAGATAGATAGATAGATAAAGAGATAGATAGATGTCAAAAATTAATAAATAAACTTGTGAAAAAAGAAAACTATAAATTGATTAAATGAAGAAAAAGAAATAAAAAATAAAAAAAATAAAAAAAAAAAGAAGAAGAAGAAGAAGAAGAAGAAAAGTAGAAAAATCGCGCTAAATAAATGTAACAGCTTTAGCGAAATTAAAAAATAACACCGAAGTAGCTCGGATGTTTCTCGCCAAGATCTTTTCTTACACAATTACGATAGCCATTTTAATTCATCTTCAAAATGACAAGAAAAGTTTAAAAGGAATTTTTAAGGAATGAAACATAGTTACCTTATGCCTTAATATTGAAGAATAGATTAAATTAAGTCCTGTCTCACTAAATTAAATTCTGTGTTGTACACAAATATATATCTATTACTTAGAAAGCAAAAATAGTCTCATTATTTTTTTTATAAGTATTATTATTATTATTATAAAAAAAGTCTGTTTTGCAGTTTAATATTTATTATGTCTTAATTTTTTGGGGTAGTTGTTGATGAAAATTTCAATAATTACATTTTGTTCAATGAAAGTGACGAATGCGGGTATTAAATAAATTGTGGTTGATATAATAAAGTGAGACTTTACTTAAAATGTTTAATTAACTTTATAATGATATTATAAAACATATAATGGGATGAAAAAATACAATAATTTCATAAAGACAAGCTTAAAAATGTCATCTTTTTAAAATGTATTTGTTTAAATCTTAAATGAATGCATACTTACGAAATTTAAACGTTTAATTTTATTAAATGAATGATTTTTTTTTTTTTTTTTTTTTTTTTTTTTTTAAGAAACAACGGGTGTAAGTATTCTCAAAACGTAATCGCTTTTAAAATACTTAAAAAGTGATTTTAAGACATCGGTATGGACTGAATATGGTGTAAAACTCTGTAAATGAGTCTGAGCGATATAAAAATCATGGATGGCAAAAAGCACAGCTTTTGCACAAATATTTTCATATAACAATCATTTATAGTAATTTTGTACAATTTTGTTAAGTAAAAATATTTGATTGTAAAACTTGGCTTTGAATTTTTCAACAAATCAAAAATCACACAACCGGCGAAATTCAGATTACTGAAGAAATATTTATTTAATTTTATTTTTAAAAATATTTTTGCAAGGTGTTGTTATTAGAAGATTATTATTATAAATTATTATTACATTATTACCATATGTAACAGGATTATTATTTTTTAAATAAAAATAAATAAATAAATAAATAGACATTTATAGACACATTTTCTGATTTCAGTAGTAAAATGATATAACCTATTTTATTTTTAAAATTAAATTCTTCTATACAAATTTTCTTTATGATAGAAATTTAATAATTAAATATATATATAATCCCATAGATTTCAACACATCCATTTTTTATATAAGATTTACTTATTATCAATAATTTTTAATATTTTATGATTGTAATTTTCTACGATTTAATATTTTAAAATTCACTATTATAATATTCTGGTACAGAGTCACCAAGAAACATTAAGAATAATGGTAACTATGTAATCAGTTAAATCTATTATAACTTTCATTAAACATAAATTAATTAAGGGTCTATAGAAAATTCGCCTTACTTATAAATAGGGTTGTATGAACGTGATTTCAAACTAATTTCTTTACGTGAGTCATGAATTTGGAACGTTTTAAAACCAAAATTTCGAAAACGTGTCCCGTTACGATGGCAAACTAAGAGCTTGAAAGTGTATTTAACGAATAAATGTGGAATATGAAAAATGGTTAGAATGTAAGCTACTAAACATCAAAATTGTTAATTACATGCATAAGTAAGCATATATTTGAGAAATTACATAAAGTAGATTTTATTTAAGAAATTTAAAATGAACATTTTAATTGAAAACGAAGAACATAACAAAATAGATTTTAAAATTAGTTGCAATAAATATATATATTTTCATTTGGTTTTAAAACATATATATATATATATATATATATTAATTATAAATAATCTTTTGAAAATTTCTTTTATTCAGCAAAAGTCTTTTCTGAAATATTCTTTTTGGCCTATAGTAATCGCATGTATAAGACAATTTACCTAAATTTAATCTACAATTTGTTTTAATCTTAAAAAAAAAAAAAATAATAATAATAATAATATTAATAATAATGCAATCACTTATTCCATGTATAATCTTAATTAGTTCTTTAGATCCCTTAATGAATAAAATACATATAATTTGGTGCGTAACTCTCACTACTTTTCCTTACGTTGCATTACTATAGACAAATTTAAAGTGAGATTATGTCTTTAAAGTGAGATATCTATATTTGAACATTTCAAAATAATTTAAGTAAGAATTAAAAATTGCGTTAGAATTAACCTTAGAATAAATCTTTGGAACATATGTCTGCGTAAGGACTAGAACAAACCCCTCGCCCTCCTATTTGGTTATTGTAATATAAATTCATAAAACATTTAAAGGTGTTAGCAAATTCAAAATATTATTCCAAATTATTCGGGGAATTTCTGCTTACAATATTCTTTCCGATTCATTCGACTAATTTAGAATAACCTTGTATGTTATCCATTACGTAACAAACTATCTAAAAAAAATTAGCGCTGGAAACATGCAAACAAAAATAAAATAACTAAATAAAGTAAAACAAAATAAACAAATAAATTAAAAAATCATAACACAAAATCTTGAGATTTGCATTTTCACTAGTGACAGATTTTTACTTTCTTCTATATTCAATAGAAGAAAGTATTGGATTCGTAAAAATTTTCGACCTCAGGTTTTTGATGGATTTTGTTTTGAGAGCTGTAGAGCACGATTTGACTATTTTTAGAAAATGTCTGTCTGTCTGTCCGTCTGCGTGTTTGTCTGTGTGCGTGAGAGACAAAATTTTGTGGTAACTGAATCTCAGGAACTACGGCACATAATTTCATACAAATTGGTATATAGTTACACCTTGACATAAACTAGTGCCTATAAACTTTTGATAAAAATTGTCTAACAGGTTGCGTTGCCATCCCACTTTTTCTAAATTTTTAACATGGTGGTACAGGACAAAATTTCGCATAAACTGCATAAAGAGAATTATTTTTGAATAATCATTATGAAATTTACAAGAATTATTTGTAACAGAGATAGTCAACTGGAGAAATTTTTTTGTACATAAAAGAGCATCGTCTCCACCCCGAAGGGGGGGGGGAGTTACCCCTCGAGGGGAATACATTTTCATGATGGATATCTTTCAAATCAGCTCGCCAATACCTCTAAAATGAATGGTTGAACCATCGATCTGCGATAATTCAAAATAAAGTTATATATATATATATATTTGAATGTAATATTGAGAATAAAATAAACTTTTTTGGGATATTTAGTGTTATACTTCTTCTCTAATATGGATATCTTACTGCATTATCGTGGAAGAAAATTTCATTAAATAATGATTTTAATAAATTATTTTTAGCGAGTGAATTTGCATAAGAAAATATAGAAGAAAATTATGTGGTGACCCCAACATTCTAGTTTAAACTGCTTTTGCAAATGTGTGTATACAGAGTTTCCTGCCCTCCGGATTATGTAAAACAGCTATTTCTGCAAGGCGTTTTTTTTTTTTTTTTTTTTTTTTTTTAAATCCATTATCGGAAATTCTGAGATTAAATGAGACTAATAAAGAAGAAAAAAAAAATCTTGCAAAAAGTAGTAGGAAATAACTCGGAATGCTGCCATCCTTGTTTACACATTTTTCAAATATTTTTTTGCATTCGAGTATGTTTTTGCATTCGAGTTATATTTTTTGAGAAAATAATCGCTAGTCTGATGATGCGTTGCTGTAAACAATGAAAATAAAAAATAAAATGCTATAAAAAGTTTAATATTTAACAACAATAAGTAAAATAAAATAAAGTAGAATCGCTTGTGCTCGCATAACAATTCCCTATAGTTTTATCATAAGAAATTATTCCTACGGTAGATATTACTTTTATAAAATTCAAACTATATAACAAAATGTAACCAACATCGTTGCTTTCTTTATTCTGTTCTATTTCTTAAAACAATTTTTGTAGATGCCACACGCACCACATAACTTTAAATTTTAAGTCTACTTTTTAAGGTAGCACGCGATCATGTTTTATATAAAAATTAAATCATTAAATTAATTTTTTTACTTATTTTTATTTCATTCTGCACGCGTTCTTTTTATTTCCTAATTCAAAATTATTAAAAAAAAAAAAACTTTTTCGATAGTGTTTGTTTAGATAGTGTATGTTTCGATACTGATTATTATTAATTTTCTTTTCTTTTTCTTTCAAAAAAAAAAAAAAAAAAAAAAAAAGATGAAATTCTGGCAAAAGCAGAATTTGGTTTAGGACGGAGGACTATTAGTTTTTTTTTTTTTTTTTTTATCAAATTATAACATCGTTTTCAAATTATTCAATTATATTTTCGATAAATTTCAGATTTCGATAAATGTCCAACTATCGAAAAATGATACCGCAAAAATTTCAGATTGAGACTAATAGCCCTCAGTCCTTAAAAAAAAAATCTGTTATTCGACAACAAAAATTATTTCTTTTTAATTTAACTATCTTATAAATCTAAAATTTTTAATATAAAACCTAAATAGTTTTTTCACATATAACTTTTTTAACCTTTCATTTTACCAAAAAACTATTTCCCCGATTAATAATTACTGAATTAACTTCGGTTAATTTAGAAGAAACAAACTTTATTTTTAAACACATTGATTAATAGATGTATTTTCTTGGCAAAAATCTCCACATTGTTCTGAAGATACATTCTTCTTTAATGAAAAAAGAAAATGTATATCATATGCTTTGTTTGATACTATTTACTCTAAAAGAATGTTAATTATCTCTCATCTTAAATGGTAGCAACTTACAAATTTCTTTACATTTTTGCTTCATTAACTTTTAATTTCGCTACACTTTTTCTATGAGCTTCTGGTAAAAACATAGTAGCAAACTCGCACCAGAAAGAAGACTATTAAAAACAAATAGTATATATAAAAATGAGGTATTCAAAAATAAACAATTTCCTTGTGTTTTACATTTTAGAAGTTCATTGATTAATTATCTGTCACAGTATAAAAATTCGTATTTGTTATAAAGTAAAAAAAGTTTTAAAAACCGTTGTGAATACTCTGGAAATATATATATATATATATATATATATATATATATATATATATATTATATTTTTGTGAAAAACTTTATTAGGCATACGACAGGTATTTAATGTTGAAAGATAGTAATTTCCTGTACTTCTTGGTTTTAATAAAATAATGTATACCTTTTTTTTAATGATAACAGCAACATAAGATCGTTTATTTGTTTTAATTAATTAATAATTAACAACTGTAGTAAACAGTTTTAATCATCATCATCATCATCATCATCATCATCATAATCATCATTATCATCATCAATTTGCAGTATAAAGGCCTCTTCTAGGTAAATTAAATCAGTCCTATTTTCTGCATCTATTCTCCTTTCATCTTCTCCAAACTAGACAATCTTATAAAATATTATCTTCTAATAGTAATTATTATTTCTTTAAATTTAAAAAGATGCTTCTATAATTAACTTAAAACTGTATCTTTATATAAAAAGTAAATATATCTGTAGTAAAAAGAACCGTTAAGCAGTGGCAGTAATCGATGATATCGTCAAGTTTTTTATTGAAATTCACACTGAAATCATCATAGAAAATGGTGAGAGTAACCGTTTCTAAAGCTCGACAGAAGCACACACACACACACACCCACACGCACACACACACACATACATATATATATATATATATATATTGTACAAAAAGAACTATCCAAAGAGAAAATGTTATCAACATCACAGATTCATACAAAACAGATATCGACTGTGTTTCTGTTTCAGTTGCAGTGAAAATTGGCTAGCGTGCTCCGTTTTTCGTATACCACTCTGTACTTAACATAATCCATAGTAAAATGTCGAACTAGTAGAGATACGACGATTAAAGAGACCAAATAATGTTTACAATACACACATTTTTGAAATTCAGTGCAAACGCCGAATAAATGCAAAATTCTCATACCTTCTATGTCTGACCTTGAATTTTGGGGGCTTTACCTGTAATAAACAGACAACTATACTTTTTTAATTTTCGATAGTTATTTTGTTACACCTTGTGTATACGTGTGTGTATGCTACACATACAAAAAAAAAAAAAAAAACTTGTGAAATAGCTTTGCATGTGCGTTGAATAAAAAATGCACATATACTAGAAAAAAAAAAATACCAGGGACGATTAATTCTTTAAAACGATACAACAATAGCGAATAATGATTGTTCAGGGAAGCAAATTGTTCACGAAAAAGTATTATTTAAAAAATCTATAAGATTTTTAATATGCTGTGGGTGCAGTTAAGGCTATTTTACATCTGCTTTTCATATAAAAGGTGAGATTGTCGAAATAAATTTAGGGAATTCTGTTGCACTACCCAGGAATTACAGTTGTCAAGTGCCGGCAATAATTTCAATGTTGGTCTCACTCCACCATAGTCTGCACAATAGTACAATCTCAGATATGTCGGACCAAATTATGATCAGGAGTGAATGCTGCCTATTTTATACATTCTGTTGTTTTGAATCATGCAAGTTTTCCACATATATAACTATGTGAGTGTTAGCATTATCAAGCATTTAAAGAAAGGAATTATCGATGACAGCAGTGTAAGGTACTGCAAGATATTTTTATTTATCTTTTACATAACTTGAGTAACTTATATATAGCATTGAGCAACTTATATGAAAACCACAAAGGAATATAATGTAAATTCAATACGTTACGAGAGACAGAATAAAGAGAATTTAAGTTCTTCTAAAAAAAAAAAAAAAAAAAAATGAAAGATGTTAGGAAGTTTTACCAACATTAATTTACAATCAGCAAAAACACTGTAATATCATTGGGCATTCTTTGAATCAAAATAAAAATGTGAGTTTATAGTTTAGCTTTTATTTTGAGAGAACTGAAATTCTGTTCATTCTATCTCTCGTAACGTTTCGAATTTACATGATATTTGTTTGGGGTTTTCGTATAAGTTGCTCAATGCCTTTGGCTATTCAATTATGCAAATGGAATTTTTATAAAGCTCGCTCATGCACAGTTAAAAATTATTTAGTAAAAGTACTAGTATTTCGTAAGATATTTAACATTCTTTTTTCATTCTGATTGCTGTATGCTGTGTCTAATGTAGTATGCCATATTTCTGAAAATGGCTTTGCACTGGGTTTAATACCCTACGTGTTATAATTTAAAAAGTGGAAATTGTTTTTTCAATTTAAAAAAAAAAAAAAAAAAAAAAAAAAAAAAACGTTGCCATGAATATATGTGGTAGCCTCATAAAAGTTTATATAGATAATGAAAAAAGTCTTCATAAACACATGCTATAGCCAAAAGGCTTTTAGCATTTTTATAGGGTGATCCAAAACATTTTGATTTTTGTTTAATTTTTTACTGGTTCCTCTTTCCCTTTTCATCACACAACTTTTACTGAAAGATATGAGTTATAATATGTTCTTTACGCTACCAAAGTTGCATGATGATTCCGAAAGAACTTTTCAACATATCTGACAAAACGTAAGAAAGCGTCAAGTGTTCACATTATTTTGTGAGCCATCTGCATATCTATATCTTATACCTTTATGTGTCCATCTATCTATTTATCTATACATATATATATACAAGTGTAAGTGTATACATATAAGATGTATACACATTTTGCATAAATTTTAAATCATGTGCTGTTTTTTCTGTTCCAAGAGAGAGGACTTAAATTTGCATATGTTTTTGTTTTAAATTTACATATGTATCTCATGAATTATTAACAAAAATAAAATAAAATAATAAAATGAAATGAAATAATAATAATAAAACAAAATCCAAAAATTTTATAATATCATAAAACGTTCATAGTTTATAAGACATTTATTTTAAGCCCTTGCATAAAATGCATTGAGGAATTCGGTAAGTACAGAACTATAGTAATTTAAACTATATCGATGCATTATTTTTTAATCTATCTGTCAAACATTAATGAAAATTAATTTTTCCGGTGATAACTCAATATTGTCAGCATGAAAATTTTCCTTTATTACATTAAAATGAACAAGCAACTCAGTTTTATAAGATTTTATTTGCAAACAGTCTTACAATTGTGTGAAGTGGGATAAGTATAACAATGGGGCGGTTGTAATATCGGCTTATAACTTAATTGATAAACGAAATTTGGGCCAAATAATCATCAAATCCGTTTGTTTGGAACTTTCTTTGTAATATTTAGCCTTAGGAAAAGAGATCAAATCTGAAACAGTGATAGTTTTAGAAAATTTAATAATTGCTAAAATTTTTGTTTTCGACTTCACTTTCTTCTTCTTCTTCTTATTATTATTATTTTAATTTTCCCCTTTCAAACGTCGAAGCTTTACCAATGATAGACTGTCCACTGCTAAAACTTTCGTCCTATATTGAACCAAAACTTGGTACTACAATAGCTGCAACCATGAAATGGTGAAACCTTTTATCATGATTTGGTACTTGGTTCTACAAAAGCTTGGACTAGTTGTAACCATAAGATGGGGTGATCTTTTAGCATGATTTGGTGCTTTTTTTTTAACAAGAAGTACCAAATCATAATAGAAGGTTTCACCATCTCATGGTTGCAACTACTGTAGTACCAAGTTTTGGCTGAATCGAGCAGATTGCAGCTACCGTAGAGCCAAATTTTGATTCATTCTTAAACTAAAATTTTTAGGAGTGCATAGTTTTTAGTAAAGAAACTAAGTTTTGAAAGTAGATTTCCAATTTAATTTCAGATTTGTTCTTTTTCTTAAATTTTCAGGTTTTTTTACTTGTGGTTACACCTACCTCAGAATTTTGTTCGTCAGGCTAATGTAATGAGCCTGAACTTGTCCTTGAACTTTTACACTTGTCCTAAACACCACAGCTGCATCATTTACTTTTTTTAACTTTGAATTTTCAATTTTGTCTTTTAATTTTTAATGAAAATTGATATCTTGATTTTTTAAAAGGTTTTGTTGCAGTGTTTAAAAGTTTAAGATGTGAAGTGTTAGTTGGATGCGAGTGGAAATGTTCTGAATTCTGTAACGAGTGGAGATATTAAAAAAAATAAATAAATAAAATAAAATAGTCTCAGATTCGTGAAAATTTTCATTATCTGAAAACTTCCCTTACATATCATTTAATGTATTTTACATGGGTATAGAAGAGCAAGGTTACATTTCCTTAAATCATTGGGCAAGCGAAACCTCAAAACAAAAAAATCCATCATTTTTATTTTCGTTAAGTGCCCCGATTGTTAAATTATAAAAAGCTCATAATTTTTAAAAGACAGTTGGTTGCAGTTTATGCCTAAAAATTTTCTGAAGTATAAGTATAGTAGCAACTGAACAAAATAACGCAAAATTCGAACTATGCCAAAGTTGCACTTATTCTATTTCACCCTGTATATAACTATTATTAAAATTTATTTTAATGAATTCAGCGATTGTTACAAAAGTAATATTTAAATAAATTTCCCTATTAAATTTTAAGGGAAAATCTCAAAGTTTGTGTATAAAAAAAGTAAATACATTGTATTCTTTTATTTTCAATAATTATATTAAGTCGTCAATGGAAAAAAAAGGTTAAAAATAAATTTAATAGACTTACAGTTTAAACTCTATAATGTTCTGTTACACTTTTCCTCGCAAACTTTTCACTAATCTACTTATCTTTTGCTTTTAGAGTAAAAAAATATACTCAAATCCTTTTGAAGTAAATTAAAATCGAGAACTGTAAGTTCATTGTTAATACTTTTACATGCATGGAATAGATTCATTTTATTATTTTAATGATATTATCTAATTAAAACTTGTCACTTTATATCCTAAAATTACTTAAATGTACAAATTTCAGTAGTTGTCTCTAAAATTGCTTTTATGTTACTGTATTTAATATAGATTGTGAAAAATTACATTTATTCTATGCTTAGTGAAGAGTATTTGTTTCGAAGAATTTGATGATAAGTGAAGATGCTTTATATTTTATTTACAACATCAAGTATTATACTAAGGAGTTTGTGTGGTTTAGCAAAATATTTTTTTATTTAATTTGGTTTAAAAAATCGATTAGAAATCCAAATTTTGATTTATAAACATTGCCAGTGGAATATGAAAATTTTCAGCAGCACAAAAATAAACTTTAAAATGGAAGATTTGTAGGTGAAAAGAATGATTGGAACTCCCATTTTTATTACTTCTTCATCGTCCTTGTACCTTTTCTTAAGATTATAAAAATGTGTAAAACAACATAATAAATCAGTAATTACCCATTTAATTTTAAATCACTGCAGTCTCACCTAGAAAATTTTTTGGTCGATAAGACTACACATAAATATCTGGGTCGTAAAGTAAAAAAAATTTGGAGTGACTCCACTCGACTTTCCGACCATTGAGTAATTAACGGTTTTGTAGATAAAGTAAAGTAAGAGGAGTTGTTAAATAAACAAAAGAGGAAATTATAATAGGATGTTTGAGTATTTTTCTTTATATAGTACACGATGTTTAATTTAACGCTATTTTACCGAACACGTAAACAATAATGATAAAGAAAATTTCGTTGTGTCCCTGTAAAAACCTACAAATGCTAGATTCACCAAAATGCTTATAGTTAGTGTAACAGTGACTTATAATATTTATATAAATTTTCAGCTGCATCGGATAAGGCATTTAGACGCTACCGCACTTTAAAGTTTGAACCCATATGCCACAATTATAAAGAAATTTGCATTTTATCCCTGTAAAAAGAACCATAAGTGTTAAATTCTCTAAAGTTTATAAATTTCGTGTGACGGTGGCGTATAACATGTATATAAATTTAGCTCATTTGAATAAGGCGTTTAGTCGCTGTCGCACTTTAAATAATTTGAACCTATAAGTCTTAATGATGAACAATATTTATTTGTGTCCCTGTAAAACTCGTTAAGTGCTAGAGTCACCAAAAATTTACACAGTTTGTGTGATGGTGACCTATAACTCGTGCATAAATTTTCCACTCAAACTGATAAGGCATTTAGATGTTATCGCAGTTTAAATAATTTCACCCCATAGGCCATAATGATACAAAATTATTTGTTGTGTCCCAGTTGTGACCTATAATATGTGTATAATTTTTTTGTTCAATTGAATAAGGCGTTTACACGCTATCGCACTTTTTAAAATTTGGTCCCATAGGCCATAATGAAAAAGATTTTTTCCTTGTGTCTCTAAAAAAAACCTATAAGTGCCAGATTCTCCAAAATCTAAACAGATTGAGTAACTGTGACCTATAATATGTGTATAAAGTTTTTGCTCAATTTGTGAGGTTAAGACGTCAGAACGTCACAACAGTTTGTGTAAAATTAAGCTGGATCCAGCAAAGTAGAAAGTGGGGACGATTAAATTACTTCGACGCCAGTGACTCGGTGAAAGTTGAGGTCGGGTTAGTTTTGTGTCGGCAGGGTGCTGCAACGAAGGAATAAGAAGTGATTTTAAAAGTATTGATTGAAATGAAGAGAAAGGAGGTTAGTAGGAAGAGGTATAAGATGGAGATGGTTTTATTAGATGAGTGTGGATGTTGGAGTATATTATAGTGGATGTTGGAGTACATTATAGTGGATGGTGATGTATATTATAGTGGATTGTGGAGAATCTTATTTTGGCGAGAGTTGAGAAGTAAAGTAGTGGAGATTTAGTGGTGTGAAGATTAAGTTGTGACGAGTGTTGGTACGAGTATCTACTAGCATTCGTAAAAGTAAAGTTGGATCCGAAGGAAATCCTATGATCCAAAGTGAAGTCGTAGTAGCGGAGTATATGAGTACAACCGTCTCTACACCTTCGACTATTTGCTGGGCGGATAAAGCCAGACTCCTACAACAGGCTCCTCCCCATGAATCACCTGCCGAACAAGCGTTTGTAAGAACGTTCTGGAATAACCCTAGACCCCAGTCTGAAAGCCTTGAACCATGTGGCCTAGCTGACGAGTACAACAAGCAGCTACACCAAGACCTCTAACTTTACTGACGTTACAGCTCCAAACTTAAATCAGGTGATACCGTTCTATTAACAATTTTTTTTTCTATTAACAAGTTCATTTCTGTAGGAGCTGTACAAAATGTTCGACATACTTTGAAGCCTTTTTGGGACTTTATGTTTTGGAACTCTTAAGAAAGCACTGGACTTTCCCAAGCTAAAAATGAAAAATTTAAATTAGTGCATGAACTTTCACATTGAAATTCATGTTTGCGCTTCGATGTCAGCATTTTTGTTCTCTCTTAATATCTATTTTATGTATGTATTAAGTTCTATTACCTTTTATCCATCACCTGCAGAGCGGGTAATATAAAATATTTTTCTTAACCCTTTGTAAAAATTCCCCCATATTTTCGTATTTCTATAAATGATGTATCTGTATATATAAACTGAATATTTGTATTTGTCAAACTTTGTATAAGTACTAAAAGTTTATCTGTATGTACTGTTAGAGGGGGGAAAATGTTTTTTTTTTTTAGCTATAAGCATAAAAAATTGTGTTTAACTATATAACATTAAAAAGACTAACTGCTCATGTTTTCCGCTTATGCTTTAGCTCAGGAGGGAGAATTTTTTCTGTTTCTCAAACTATGTACTATGTTAATAGAGACGAACATGTCTCCGTTTCTTCTAGAAGAGGATTTTAACTTCCCCTTTGACTTTGTTACTGTAAAAAGCTTTTATATTACAGAGTCTATCTGACGAATTTTTTCTGATGTCCCAAATCGTCATCTGCACTCTCAAACTCTTCGCATTGATTATGAGCAGTTTCGAAACCCTTTGATGATCTTTTCTTGTAATCTGATGCCCACAGCCTCTAGGTCTGATTTAAACCGGAGTTAGACAGTCTGCGTATTCTGACGTCTGCCCTAGTATGAAGCAAGTTCATCCTATTCTCGGTTTAGTCATCTCCTGTGCAGACGTAAAGCTCCAGGTATCAGCCCAGCCAGCACAGTAAACTGATCTCAATAAAGACTTTGTCATGTTACGTATATTAAAAAAGACAATTTTTTGTGTTAAACTTTAAATGTTGCATTTGTCACTAGCGACTTACTGTGTAAATCCAAGCAAGCTCAAGTTTAAAATTAAGATTTTGCCTTCCTGGCATAACAGGGAGACGTTTGTTAATCCTATTGTAATTCTGGTATTAGCTCAGTCAGGGTCCCTGAGTTTCTCGCGGTAAAAGAGCGCCATTTATTTAAAAGTTTAATTTTTTTTTTTTTTTTTTGGCGTACCCGAGTTTTTCTCTCAGGGATTTAACAATTTTTTTTTTAAGTTACTCTCACCCGGTTAAAATTTAATTGACGGCTGCACTTACACTTCCGCGATATCAGATATGAGGTAGTTAGATAAAAATTACTCGATAAAAACTTTTTTTTTCTTGGAGGGGGACTGTGAGGTTGAGACGTCAGAACGTCACCACAGTTTGTGTAAATTTAAGCTGGATCCAGCAAAGTAGAAAGTGGGGACGGAAAAATTACTTCGACGCCAGTGACTCGGCGAAAGTTGAGGTCGGGTTAGTTTTGTGTCGGCAGGGTGCTTCAATGAAGGAATTACAAGTGATTTTTAAAAGTACCCAAGTAGCACAACAATAATGGCCAAAGTCGGAAATAAGACTATTTCAATATTGGCCAACATCGGACTCTGCTGGACTGGCCAGTGCAAAAATGTCAAGGTTTTTTACAATACTGGCCAATATCGGTAATCTGTATTGGTCAATATTGCATGTAATACTGGCCAATATCGGTTAAAGTTGAACTGGCCAATATAAAACACTAAATTTTGCCAATATAGGCCAATGTTGGTATCACATACTGGACAATATTGTGTACAACACTGGCCAATATAAAATTGCAAATCACAACAGTAATGGGCAATATTGATATTTGACATTGGCTAATATTGTAATGCAATACAGGTCAATATTAACTACAAATCTTGTCTATTTGCAAGAAAAAAAAAAAAAAAATTGATTGAAATTAAGAGTAAGTAGGTTAGTAGGAAGAGGTATAAGATGGAGATGGTTTTATTAGATGAGTGTGGATGTTGGAGTATATTATTGTGGATGGTGATGTATATTATAGTGGATTGTGGAGAATCTTATTTTGGCGAGTGTTGAGAAGTAAAGTAGTGGAGATTTAGTGGTGTGAAGATTAAGTTGTGACGAGTGTTGGTACGAATATCTACTAGCATTCGTAAAAGTAAATTTGGATCCGAAGGGAATCCTCTGATCCAAAGTGAAGTCGTAGTAGCGGAGTATATGAGTGCAACCGTCTCTACACCTTCGACTATTTGCTGGGGTGAGATATTTAAGATTATTAATTTCTGACACATATGTTTTGATTAATTAAATACGCTGACTGAGCTAGCTTGATTGCAAGACCGCCCTCTCGTTAATCTGTTCAAATAAACTCTTATTTATTCTTTAATTCAAGTCTAGTACTCTCTTACTTACCATTTAGTTATCTAATTAAGTTATTAAGATGGAGTTTGCATCAACGCAAATTTCACAAATTGAATAAGGCGTTTAGATGTTATCGCACTTTTAATATTTTGTTCCCACAGACCATAATGATAAAGAATTTTTCTTAGTGTCCCTGTAAATAAAACTATGTGCCAGATTCACCAAAATCAATAGAGTTCGTGCTACGGTGATTTGCAACGTGCGTACCAACTTACAGCTCATTCGAGCAAAGCGTTTAGTCTCTATCGTGTTCACTCACATACATACACACACATACATACACACACACATACATACACCATCGTAAGAATAGTGAAAACTTACTCAGAGCACCTCAAAATGTATAGAAATATCATAATCTCGAATTTGGGTTTTTGACATGATTACAATGCTTTCCGCACATATGTATGTTCGAAAAGTAATAAGTCTTATATGAATCTTAATTTTTTTTTAATAGCCACAAAATTAATTATGTCACATTGATTAATTTATTATTTATACCTTACTTAGATTTCTACACAGATTTCAAACTCTAATTCATAAAAACAGGTTTGATGTGATGGAGATTCTAACATTTGAAAGTTATTTATAAAATTTCAAAATTTAAATAATTTTGAATGAATATGAAGGTTTAAAAACTTTATTGTAAAAATATATTTTTTACTGATTTTTATCTAAACTCTTTAAAATACGCGATTAATTTATAAAGGATTAAACTCTAATAATGTTTTTAGTAAACATTACCTTACAAATATCCTTTTACTTTGAGCATATATATTTCGAACCACCATCGGGTTCATCATCAGTGCACACAGGGTGCTAGGGTTAACAATAGCATTCTTAAATTAAAAAAAAAAATAGTCTCGTAAATAACCAATTTACACTAAAGCGCGAAGCTGTTGAAATCCTAACTACTAACGAAGCCGTCAATGATAGAGAGCATAGCATAATACTGGGGACTGGCAACTTGAAAAAGTGAAGCAAAGTAAAGAGAAGTTACGACGAAAGGAGGAGGAACGAAGTCAAACTGGAGCCGGCAGTGTCATTGTGAGCACTGATGTTGAATCTGATGGTGGTTCAAAATATATATGCTCAAAGTAAAAGGATGTTTTTTAAGGTAATTTTTACTAAAATATTACTTTTTAGAATATATGAACAAAAAAAAATAAAATAAAAATAAGTAAAAATAAATTATACAGACACGACATTATTTCATTATTTAAAACAGGAAAATCTGACATTGACAGATTTTAATTTAGTGCCAGAGGTCTACTGCTAAACTTGTTAATATCGACAAATTCTTCTTTAGTTAATTCGTGACGATCTAAATTCCATGATAAAGTTTTCATTAAATCAAACCAATGTGTTTCAGCTGCAGATATTGTAACAAATAACGTTGGAAGTCCAAACTGTCTTATAGCCGCAAAACAACGTTTTTTCTCTTTTTCCCAATGAGTGGGAGGTGTGCCTTGGGGGGGACTCATATCAAAGGTGTGCCTTGAGGGGGACTCATGTCAAAGTTGTACCTTGGGAGGGGACTCATGTCAAAGTTGGGCCTGGGGGGGACTCATGTCAAAGTTGTGCCTTGGGGGGACTTCATTCAATAAATCCCCATTCAATAAACCGACTGAAATAGGCCCTTAGCACTATTAAGAGTGTATTATAAAAATTCGACAACGCTGTACCGACTGAAATAGGGGTACCGGGGCTGGGACTCATGTCAAAGTTGGGCCTTGGGGGACTTCATTCAATAAATCCCCATTCAATAAACCGACTAAAATATTCCCTTAGCACTATTAAGAGTGTATTATAAAAATTCGACAACGTTGTACCGACTGAAATAGGGGTACCTTGGGGGGGGGGACTCATGTCAAAGGTGGGCCTGGGGGGGGACTCATGTCAAAGTTGGGCCTTGGGGGAACTTCATTCAATAAATCCCCATTCAATAAACCGACTGAAATAGGCCCTTAGCACTATTAAGAGTGTATTATAAAAAATTCGACAACTGTACCGACTGAAATAGGCCTCTAGCACTAAAAAATGCAGAATGTAGCAAGTAATGTAAGAAATATAAATTTTTAAGAAATATGTATTTTGCTTGTCATGAAATTATTTTTAAATAAATTCTTGATAGAAAAGCAGAAAAAATAATAATTTTATTTAATAATAATTTCATATAAATAATATAATTACCCAGATTATCTTCTAAACATCAGAAAAAAAAATATATTTCAGTTTAATAGGTATGTTCAATTAAATAAATTATATTAATACATCATAAAGAGTGCGGCAGACACTATAAAGCTTTTTTTTTTTTTTTTTAATTGCCATCTTAAATTAAGAAAATTTTCATACATGTACAATCAAATATAAAATTGTTAATTAGATTAAATTTTTTAAAAAACTATTCAAATTTATCAGAGCAAAATTTTCAATTTATTATTATTACTTACTTATATATTTTAAGAATTTTTCTTTTAAATGCTCCAGTTTTGTTTTTATTATTATTATTATTATTATTATTATTATTACTTTCTTCTCAATTTTATGTCATTATTGTTGAAATAAATACTCTAAAGATATTAGTATTACTTTGTAGGCATATTCTCTTTGACAATTTTTATTTATTAGAACAATTTTTATTGACAATTTTTATTTATTAGAAATATTTTTTGTTTGAATAGGGAAATTTCATACAATTTTTTACGTTTTTTAACTTAAAATCATTGTCTAAAATCTAAATTGAAATTAAAATGAAAATGTGCACTAATCTACATTGAATGTCCGTAAGTTGTCTTCAGTATGATTTTATAGGAAAGATTTTAGAACTATTATGTTTGAATGTATGATTGATTTCAGAATTATGTCGCAAAGAACATTTTAAGGCATGAAACTCTAAAAGTCTTGTTACAAGAAAACAGGTATTTGAAAGGTATCTTTACGCATCTCTTTTCTCTGTAAATTTACTCGACTAATTTTTTTAAACTTTACACTTTATTCGTCTCAACAAATTTTACAGATTTTTTTTTAAATATTAATGTATTTTATTGTTTGATATTTCGGTAATTTTAAAGTTTAATTTCACCTTAAAACAATTAAATAAAAGATTTTTAATTATGAAATATATCATACAAGCCCTACTCATATACAAAATTTCTGGTGCTTTTCATTCAATTATTCCGTATTTATTTGAAAGAACAATATGTTTATATGCCATTCTGCAACGTTCAACCATTGTGAACACACATTTTGAAGATGCTATTTTTTAATATATCTCGTCTATGTAATAAATAACATAAATGTTTCCTATAAATGACATACAGAAAGAACTCTAACTTAATGGTAATATTCAAACAAAAATATTTACAAGTTATATATATATATATATAAAAAAAAGTAAAAAAAAATCCTTTTTTAAAGTTAGAAGCTTTTTATTGTGAAGCCCTAAAAAGCATAAAATAAAATTTATTCTGGCAAAGATATGCTACAAAGAAATGAAAGTTTCAACACTAAGAAAATTTTAGAGAAAAATATAGGTTCTTTACTTTTGCAAGGGATGAAAAATGTTCAGTGTTCAAAATATTTTAAAAAGCATTCGAGACCAATATTCTTAGTTATTAGGTTTTGTATAATCATTCGTAAGGCCACATATTTCAAATGTCTCGAAAGCTTTTTAAAATATTTTGAACATTGAAAAATTTTCATGTCTTGTAAAAGTAAAGTACCTATAATTTTCTCTAAAAGTTTCTTAGTGTTGAAACTTTCATTTTTTTGTAGCATGTCTTTGCCAGAATAAATTTTATTTTATGCTTTTTAGGGATTCACAATAATAAGCTCTAACTTTAAAAAATGATTTTTTACTTAAATTTTATTTTGTGCTTTTTAGTTGCAAAAAAGGAAAAACTTTCTTAAAAAAAACTAATTAAAATTTCATAGGATACTGTATAATCAACAGAATATTTTCTTTTATCTATTGACATTTTTTCTATTATTTATTAGCAAAAAAGTACTATATCGTCTTTCGAGGACCGAATCCGGGACCATCGCGTTTTTAGCATAACGCTCTAACCAAAAGTCTAAGAACTGTTAAGAAAAATTGTAGAGCATTCTAGAAAAATCTAACAAATACTTATACAAAAGGAATATTGTTCTCGAATGCTTTTCGAAATATTTGGAATATTTAAAATTTTTCATCTTTTGCAAAAGTGAAATATCTATATTTCTCTTTAAAATTTTCTTTTTGTTGAAACTTTTATGAATTTATAGCATCACTCTGCTAGAATAAATTTTTCTCTTAGGCTTTTTAGGGCTCCACAATAATAAAAAACTTTCAGCGTTATTTTAATTAATTAATTTTATTTTATTATTTTATTAATTAATGAATTATTTTATTTTTATTGATATGTTTACTGAAATTTTTATTCTGTGCGTTTTAGTAACTCAAAAAAAGCTTCTTAAAAAAACTATCAAAATTCCTTAGGATACTGTGTAGATGATGAAAGATTTTCTTTTATCAATTGACATCGTTTCTATTAATTATTTGCAAAAAAGTAACACATCGGCTTGCGAGGATCGAACCCACGATCATCGCGTTATCACTATAACGCTCTAATCAAATGCATTAACGAGCGACGAAAAAAGTTGTTTAAATCTGCATGAAAGTGGAGGCGCTTCTTTTTCAGAATGACACAACGGCACGATGATAAAAATCCAATTTCAATAAAAAGCTTCTAAAAGAATAATTATTTATTTATTTATTTTTTACTTAACTTTTGTGCTTTTTAGTATCTAAAAAATTTAAAAAGCTCCTTCTTAAAAAAAAAAAAAAAAAAACTCTTCAAAACTTCTTAGACTACTTTGCTGACAATGTAAATTGTTTTTTTTTTTTTTTTTTTTTTTAATCAACTGGCGCATATTCTATTAAATATCTGCAAATTTTAACACATCGATCTTTCGGGGGATCGAACTCACCACCATCGCATTAGCACCCCCACGCTCTTACCAACTGAGCCAATTAGCGAACGATAAGGTCGGCTGACATTTACTTTTAAGTTGAGGTGCCTTATTGATTAGCGTGACAGGAAGACGCGATAGCGAAATCCAATTTCAATAAAAAGCTTCTAAAAAATTATTTATTTATTTTTACTTAAATTTTTATTTTATGTTTTTTAGTAACTAGATAAAAAGCTATTTAAAAATGTCTTCAAAAAATATTAGGATACTGTGTGCACAACGAAATATTTCCCTTCATCAACTGACACCTTTTCTATTAATTATTTGCAAAAATTAACATGATGCTCTAACCAACTGAGTCATTAAGAGATACAATAAATTTGCTACAATTTTATTTTATTTTATTTTATTTTATTTTATTTTAAATTGTGTATTCAACTAAAAATTTTCTGTTATCGATTGACACCTTTTTCTACTAATTATCTGCAAAAATTAACACGCAGAACCTTCGGGTATTGAACTCTCGTCGACCGAGTTATTATCGTGACGCTCTAACCAACTAAGCCATGGAGCGACAGAGTAAGCTGTTTATATTTACGTTAAAATGGAGGCGCCTTTTTTATTAGCGTGACACGAAGACACGATGACAAAGTCAATTTCATATAAAAACCTTCTAACTAATAATAATAATGAAAACCTTTTTTTATTTTCTCGATAATCACACTAAAATTCACGGTACTATGTATTTGCATGACATTTTTATGCGATTCTTATGGGAAATATAAAATTAATTTAAAATTATCTGAAATCCTTCGCTTTATTTTTACAGTATTTTCCATTTTTATTTACTTTTATCTTTTTTTTTTTTTTTTTTTTTTATAATTTAATTGGTTTTAAAATTACAGTCTTGAATCCCTAAGAAATATTAGAAATGGAAAAAAAAAAAAAAAAAAGAACTGAAGCATAATATTTGTGACTTTTGAATTGAGAGTCTGCCAAAAATAAATTTTATTGTGTGATAACACCCAATGTTGTAATACAAAACGCTAAACTAAGCAAACAAAAAGTGAGCCTTGCGTGAGCAATTGTTTTAGTACACACTTCTTTTGTTTCATGTCTAATTATTTTTATTCGTAATCTTTCCGGATAAAGTAAGTTTAGTTATTTTTCTTTGTACACAAGTATTTAACTTTAACACGCAAAATTACGATAAAAAAAAGAAAAGTTAAACAATATTTTGTTTCCTTCTAGTAAAAAATAATGAAAACTATTTAGGAAAACTATAATGATATGGATAAATAAATAATTTTTGTTCCTAAAATTTAATTTAGTAGAAAAGATTAAATGTATAATGCAGTAAACTGGATATACACAAGGAAAATAAACTTTTAATTTGTTTGAATTGATTAACAAAATTATAAGAGTTGTATAACATTAATTGAGAAAGGTCCCAATTTTTAATGGACGCAGGTTAAATTTATTAATGACAATATCTAATTTATATGTTTTTTTCAATAAATTTCAGAAATAAGTTCTTCGTTATCTAAATACCATTGTGTAATTATTATTATTATTATTATTATTAAATGAAAAAAACAATCAAGATAAATAAAAAGTATTTAAAACTGTTTGTAGTTGATTAAAACATGTTTAATGAAATATGCAACAAACAAACAGATTAGTTATTAGAAACATAAGGGAAAACTTAAAGAAAAAACCTCCTTATACACTTCCGAACAAAGCAACTACTGTTGGGAATAATAAATAAATAAATAAATAAAGAGTTAATTTTTTTAACTGAGTAGAGGATTAAATTATATTTTGGTTACAGGAACTGGGTTAGATTTAATATAATGAATTAAAATTAGATGCTATATTTATATTATTATTATGTTTATTTATTTAACGAAAGAGAAAATTAAATATTAATATTTGTTACGGAATGCAGAATTTTGCCTATATTTCAATTCTGCATTACACTATCATTTGCATAGTTTCATGTACATCTGAAGTACATATGATATAATTACTGCACTGTTTAAAGACACGGGAGTACTTCTAAAATTGAAAGACTATAGCAGTTGAATAATATTTTAAAGCGAGAAAATTATTGTCATAGTGTACTAAGTATTAGTTCGTAAAAAACGTATCTTTAATGTCTTCCAGATACTGCAAAATAATCTTCATTTAGCATCTGCAAATTGAAAGAAACCACAAAATAGGTCAAACTGCATACGGAATGGATGTAAATCAATTTTAAAATGTATAAGATATTTTATATAAATGTGTAAGTGTGTGTGTGTGCGTTTGATAGAACACATAAAAAATAGTGCATTACAGTGAAAACGGAAAAAAGTATAGTAATAGTTCTTTAAATATTAACAAGTATTATCTTTTCGCAGATTTTCTTCCGATTATCTGGTACTATATCAGGTTGTAAAATTCATCAATAAATGAAAGTTTTAAAAATTCTCATTTCGAAGAATTAACTGAAAATTTATATCTTATTCATGGCTGTAAAGATGTATTAATTACTGCGAAATTTAACTATGATATAAATTTTAAGCAAAATGATACAAAATTAATATTAAAATATATTTAAATTTAAGTATTAAATTAGTATGCAATATATTTGTGTTTCAAGAATGTTCCCATTATAAATATATGCATGCATATACGCAATACATATAGTCCCTTTTTCGATATTATTATTAATTAACTTAAATTGATTAATCTTTAATGCATTTAAAAATAATTATTATTAATGTTTTTTATTAACTATACTGTTTATATATGAATTTTAAGTAATTTTACCATTTATATTTCAGTATAAGTGTAATTGTCTTCATCTTGTGTAGCTAACGATTAAAACCTCCATAAAATCTATATTCTTTAAAAATGGATTTTTCTAATGGCATCGATTTTTCATTCGTAATTTTTATTTAAAAAAAATTGCCATTTGAAAATTTTGTATGTTAACTGTTTTTAGCATACAATTTTAGTGCACAAAATATTTGCAGTATAAAATTGAGCATTTTTTTTTAATTTCTATGAATAAATAAATAAATTTATTTATGAACAAAAGTAAATCTAACAAAAAATTATTAATAAATCATAATTAAGACTATCATTTTATTTTATAAGCAATTTTCTCCCGTAAGAAAATATTAATTATTAAGATTGATATAATTTATATTTATTTATTTGCGAAATAATTTTCTTTTACATATATGCCTCAAATTATTTTCTGAAACAAACAATCAATTTAAAAAAGAGTGTTTAAACACATTTCATATATTTTTATTTTGCTTTTCCTTCTATAAAATTTCACAGGTGAGGAAAAAAGAATGCATTTTAACAGCAATAATATTATTATGTCAATGTGCATTTTCCTTTTTTATTGTCTTATATTTTTGTAATTTACTCTCAATTTTTTAAAACTCATCCATGCAAACTGTTAACAGTTAGAAGTGAAATTATTTGCGTACTTGACTTCTTAACCTTTAAAATTTATATCGAAAACCAGATGTCGGTCACTCATTCTAATACAAACCAGGTGCGTCTCTGGAGCCTCATTGTAACCCTAAGTCTAGGAATAGGAAAGTGAAGCAAGTGGTTTTTGGATCGATAAGAAGTATGCTTCAGGATAAGGCTTGGCTTACAATTCACTAATTTTGGCGAAGGTATTACCTTTGGCCCCGTTTGTAACTTATCTGTTCAAACTTATCTTTCAAATATTGTAAAATTATTTATTGTGTGTTTGTGTTGAAGTTTTAGGATTTTTTTGTTTGTATAATTTTACAAAGACAAATCTGGAAAATTTTGATTAATTACGTTTGCATTTGCATGCAAATGGTATATATTTACATTTATAGATTGCTTAAAATTCTACAAACTCAATTTGAAACAATCTTTCTAAGCTATAAAAATTTAAAAATAATCACTATTTTCAGTTTTGTAAATAATAAATAAAAACTAAATTAAACATTATCTTTAAATCGTAAAAGATAACACATAATGAATAATATATATATATATATATATATATGTATATATTAATAAAAAGAACGAAAAAAAAAAGAAAAGAAAAATAGATGAATTTTTCCAAAATTCTTTTAAAAAGTAATTTAATGTACATGATTGTAAAGAATTGAAATTATAAGAATTGAACTTGTTTTTTAAATAAAATAAGTCAACGTTATTTGAAAAGAACTTTACTATACAAAATATAGGAAATTTCAACGGAATTTTTCATAAAAACTTCAATATTTTATTCAATACCATTCATGTTGTATTTTGACATTTCCATAATTAAAGATGTAATGAGGGTATTAATAAGAAATAAACATCACAACACGTACGTGTTATTAAAATACATTAACTTAAACAGGACAGTTGTGTTATATTGAGTTCTAAATTATTCTGCGCATATATGAGTCATATTTCTATAACAGAATGTGCATTGTAAATTGCAATATATATATGCGTCTATGTTCATTTACTGAAGTCAAAGTTGAAAACATAAACCTCATCGTATTAGGTAGGGGAGAGTGGAAATTAATGGGATGAATGGGACATTTTTCATGTTTTTATTGATAAAGCTGGCTATATGTAATTCAGAATTTTGTAACATGGCTCATAAGTATACTTCAGTAATCAGTTACATACTATAAACATACTAACTTTAATAAAAAGTTATCATTTTTATTTAATAATAATTTTTATTTACATGCATGTGCATTATCTCATTCATCCCTACCTGTGGGGATGAATGGGACAGGACAGGAATTAACAAAGAAAAGAAAACAAAATGGAAAGCAAATAAATGTCTAAAGTTAAATTGGTTTATGTGATTTTATTACACACTATGAATTTACTGAAATTAACATAAACTGATATATTGTCTCAAATTAACATCAAAAAGCAACAGTCCTTTGGTTCGCACAGTCCCTGTGCTTTAAGTTTTGGTAATTTAATCTAATAAGACCTAATTTAAAAATAAATAAATAAATAAGACACTAGAAAGACATAAATGATTATAATAGAGTACAAATTATCCAGATAAATTTTTGGTTCTGACTGATCGGGAAAATTGGCATTCATTCCATTCTGTATTACATTAATAATCACCAGAATTTATTTAATTAACTTGATTGAAATTGTGATTTTAATCAAATTATTATTAGTTTATTTATTTATTTATTTTTAATTATTGATTTAAGTTGCACTGAATATTCTAACTTATAATTTTTTTAATCATAATAATTATAAACAAAAATCAGAACATTTAATTTCCTTTTTTGTCTAAGTCAACAAAATTAAGAATCTTGATAGTCAGTACGGCTAATTTACGTTTTAATATAATTCTTGTGTAAAATTTTAAATTAGTACATAGTGGGGAGTGTCCCATTCATCCCAACCGTCACATGGTCATATAAAACAGGAAACAGGTTTAATGAACAATTGTCAATATTCTTCTTGAATATCATAAACACAATAAAAGATTATGCCCTTTCACCATATAAGAGTGAAAGGGCTCCTTCTCATTTTTATAAGGACACTTTATATTTTAAAATAACTAATGTAAAAATAATTGTAAACAAGATTATAGTAAGCGCACTTAATATATCTAGTATTCTAAAAACCAAAACTGTTATATTTTTTTTAATATAAAACAAAATTAATAAAAAATAATGTAAAATGTGTTTTTTTCCACGTTTTTAGATGTTCATAATTATAGGGACAATCAAGATTTTTTCGTTTTATTTAACTTACTAGCGGATAAATTACAGTTGACATGCGAATTTGTTAAATACTGGGCTAGATTAATTCATATATAAGCCTTCAATTTTTCTTGGACGAGCATTACTGATAATTCCTCGAAAAAAAAGAACGTTCAAGTAGTGAAGTATGATAAATGTGTTTTTTAAGTGGAAGGATAATTTCAATCCGCCGAATTTCTAATGAAATTCGAAGGTCTAAAATTGCTGAAGGAAATGTGATCAAACGTTGAACTGTTGGTTCGATAGGAGAGAGATCTGATGCAAAATCAGAGTTGTTTTACAGAGATCGAAGACTCATAATTCCTCTTACTGTTTTACTCATAATGACTGCTGCTGAATTTGCTCGCAATTTTTAACGAAAGGCTAGGGTCCACATTTATGCATGTTTAAAATAATTAATAATATGTTAAAATGAATAAAAAACCTGAAATATTTAATAAGCATTTAATGGGGAAAGAACGTATGTGTTCAATTTGAATAAAGATAATATGAAATGGTAAAATGTTGCATTTTCGGATGAAAAACATTTTATTCTTGATTAAACAAATGGTTTTAACAGTTACTGGCACGATCTGAAGATAGCGAAAGACAGAGCAGATTTTTTAAAGGCAGATATGAATCGGGTATTTTAAAGTTGGATCTATGGTGCTCTGTGGAGTTGCTTCTACTGAAGGCAGAATCGATTTAGTAATTTTTTCTATTATTAAGAACAGCAAGAGAATATCCGCAAATTTTAAGCGTGAAATTCTCAGATTTTTGTTAGATTTTGAGGGGTAATAATATTTTTTTCAACAAGACTTACATTTTTGCTCTACTTTTAGAGCAATAGGAAATAGTTTGAAGAAAGAAACTTCTGTATTATTGCCTTTCCCATGGCGTAAAAGTTAAAAAAACCTTAACTTATGATCTTAGAAAAGTGCATGCAACTGGAAAGCAATTTTAATTAGTTTAAATGTATTAAAAATATCATATCTGCTATATGAAATGGTATTGAAACTGAATATTAAAAAAAAATGTATATATATATATATATATATACCAGAGAGAATGTCTTTAACCCTAAAAAGAGACTCTATAAAATATTAATTTAAAGAATAACTGAAAAAAATTACTAAAATTCGAGCTGTCCTTATAATTGTGAAAACCTGAAAAATCATCTTTTTACCATATTTAAAGTTTTTTAAGATAGAAAAACGATAAAACATTTAAAATATAGTCTATTAATGAAATTCAAATTAATTAAAAATATATTTGTTTAAATAATAGTGTTCAGTGTTTAGTTAATATAGATAAACGGGTGTCCTTATACAGGGTGCGGCAGCTATTTGAGAACAAAGTATCGTCCGTAGAAAAAGGGAGCAAACACTATAGATATATCATTTAATGAACATGGAACGGTGTGTACACAATAAGTAGGACCTAATGCACGACACCATTCAATAAATCCAACATCAGCTGCAATAACAACCTCAACACGCTGTTGAAACCGTCCGCAGGCAGAAATGAGGTGGACACTGGGAATATTTGTCGGGGCATCCACAATAGCTGTCTGGAGACACCAACGGTGTTATGTGGGTACTTATTAGAGACCCTTTCAACAACGCCCCAAGCGTAATAGTCCAAAGAGTTAAAATCAGGTGAGCTAGGGGGCCACATGCGTGGAGTGATGTGATCATGAAAATTGTTTACCATCCACTCTTGTGTTGAATAGGCCATATCGGCTGGTGCAAAGTCCTGCTGAAAAACATATGGCCTGCCACGGGCTAGAGCAATAATCCAGCGCTTCACTACCATGTTCAACACATCGGTATAAGTAACTGCGTTGATTCTGGCACGTTGTAAAAAGAAATGTGGAGGCATGACGCCACCTTCATTCCTCACGATCCCTAAGACCATAACAGACTCAGGAAATTTAGTGTGCATGACAGTGATTCCTCTTGTCTTTAACACAGCCAAAGATTATTTACCCGGTTGATTTTCTGGTCCTGGACGAAGTTTTTCTTGTCCGAAAAAAAACAGTGTGTTTCTGTCTGTTCCTGATGTTTCAGCATCTTTAAGAGGCTCTTTGCTCTGATTACTCTATTCTCTGTGGTTTTCTCGGACATGAACTGTCCTCTCCGCATTACATACGACTTGTAACAGAGGTCTTCATTAACCACACGTGGAATTGTGACCTCGCTGACCCGCAGATTTCAGCTGAGTATCCCTATGGACTTTCCACGGTCCTCTTCGATGGCAGCTTGAACAGAATTGATGAATTCAGGTGTCCTGGGAATGTCTGAGACCTGGCAATGATGTTTCCTGTGCAAAACAGTCGTCACATTAGCATTGGCAATCCTCAGTTCTCTCTGAACTCTAAAAACGAATGAATGGGCGACTTTCAGAAATGCAGCTATTTCAGAAACGGAGTACCCTACAGCCAAGGAAGCGCTAACAACGTGCTTTTTCCTTTCCTGAGTTAGAATAGGTTCTGCCATGTTTATATGTAATAAAAATGGTTGTTTAAAGATGATATACAGGACATTGTATCACTTATAACGTGTGTTCTCAAATAGCTGCCGCACCCTGTAATTATGAGAAGGAGTGTATTAACTTTAAGCAAATAGTTAATATCTTAACTACTACCTAATTGAATCAGCAAAAATTTACTTTGCCAGCTGAAAAAGACACTTTAATTTTTTTCTGCCCTTCTATAGATAGCACAATTCTGAAACTACACTTGATGAATGATCTCAGTGCTTCCATATATCAGTAAAAATGTCAAGTTTCTGGTGCTTGCAAAACATAAAAATCTAGTTATTGTCCCAATCATCCTGCGTTCCATTCAACCCCACTCTCTGCAATATCAAATGTTAAATTTAGTGCAATTTCCTCGCATTGGTGGAGGGATTCATTTATTAAATATACTGGGAATAAAAAGGCTAAGTAAAATTTGGTGATATATATTGTAATTGAAAACAAAGGTCCGTTTAAAAAGCATTACACATGTTAAGCTTTACGAAAATCTATTCAATAGAGAAGGAGATTAATGTATCCTAAAATATATGCGAGTAAAAACTTTACCAAATTAAATGTTACTTCCTGAATTAATTTGGCTTTAAAATTTGTACTTCTGATATTCACAAAAATGTGTATATAAAAATAGTTTCATAATCTCTAGGATCATGAAAATGCGATTTTTTTAAATAGTCTATTAGATTGTATTTACTTTATTCTAAAAATCAATCTTTACATAACACAAATAGCTTTCATTTAATTGTATTAACGTATTATTATTATTATTTTTTTTTAATACTTGCGTATTTTATTCAGTGGGTCAATTACCATTAAAGTGCTTTTGACAATGAAATTTGACAAAATTTTATGCTTTAAGTAGATCTATGTTATATATATATATATGTCCTTGTCTTATATTAAAGAGTTAATAGCATTATGTTAAAAAGTTAATATAGGATAGACAGATGAATAAATTGCCACAATAATCCACAAGAACCAAATAAGGTTACTAAATAACTAAAGTAAAAACAAATAATTTGAGCATTAATTTTATATATATATATTTTTTTAAATTTAGATGAAAAACAAGAATAATATCTACTTTAAAGTAATAATAATTCTAATGATAATACAAACCACAGAAACATGACAAGAGGTAGCTTATAAATATTTTAAACAAGAGTTCTCTAAACGAGCAAACAGTAAAAAACTACAGCTCAAGAAGGAGGGGAAAGCTTAATTTCATGGAACATATAAATAAATAATAACAATTCTCAGCGTAAAAAAATAAAATCATATATATATAATATATATACACTTAAGAGCTAAAATAAAATTGGTACGCCTGACTAATATCGCGTAGAGCCCTCGTGAATAGCACGCAGAAATGACTGAAGGTGTGCTGCATGTAATTCCCACCATACATTCTGCAGGGCAATGAACAAATCCATAGTATTGCGAAAGAGAGGAGAGAACTCTTCTGAACAGCACGTTGCAAGGCATCCCAGATATGCTGAAATGTATTTATGTATGGGGATTTAGGTGTTCAAGAACATCTCCAAAGTCTGGAGAATGTTCCTGGAGCCACTCAGTAGCAAATCTCGACGTGTGAAGTATTGCGTTGTCCTGCAAGATTTGTCCGTAAAAATGCGCAAATGACATGAATGATTGTAGGTGATCGGACAAAATGATTACGTATCAATCACTTGTCAGAGTCGTATCAGGTATTTAGACGTATCAGGAGTCACATGTTACACGAACTACACATTCCTCATAACATGACAGATCCTGCGTAAGTTTGAACAGTCTCCTGTGTACATGTAAGGTCTACCATATCACGAGGTTATTTCCATACTCGTACATATCCATCCAACGAATATAACTGGAAACGAGACTCGTTAGACCAGGCAACGTATTTCTAGTTATCAACATTTAAATACCCAGGTAGCACATAATGTTGTTATAGCGTTGCAAATAAGTCTGAACAGTGAAAAATTAGTTATAACAACGTTATGTGCTACTGGGGTAACAGTGTTAGCGGTCCAGGCAAGACGAAAAGTTTTATGTTGTGCAGTCAATAACGGTACGCAACTGGGCTTTCGGCTCCGAAAGCCCGTATAAATGATGGTATGTTGAATAAATCATACGCTGGCACTTGTTGATGCCCTAGCATTCAAATCTGCAGCAATTTGAGGAACGGTTGCACGTTTGTCATGTTTAATGATTCCCGTCAGTCGTCAATGATCCTTTCTTTCTCGACCTTTTCCGGCAACGGCGATATTGGACATTTGACGTTTTACCGGATTCCTGATATTCACAGTGCCCTCGTTAAATGGTCGTACTTGAAAATCTAAACTTCATCGCTTCCTCGTAGATGCTATAACCCTTCTTTCGTGCACCAATTATAACGCCATGTTCAAAGCCACTGAAATCTTGATAACTAGCCATTATAGCAGCAGTAATCGATCTAACAGCTTTGACAGACACATGTTATCTTTATAAGCACTGCTGATTACATCGCGATACTCTGACTGGTTCCATATCTCTGATATTTGCATATGCACGCCCGTACTAGTTATTTTAGCTCTTCAGAGTATATATATATATGTTAAATGTATATATGTCTTGAGCATCTCGGAAATGGCTCTAACGATTTTCATGAAAGTTTGAGGATAGAAGATTTTGCTGGGAAAAAGCGATTGGGCTTATCCTCATTTTCATGAAAATTCACGTTCGTTGTTAACCCTTTATTGGCCAGTTGCCACATATGACAGAAATCGGGTTTATTCGGAAATGGGTATAACAATTTCAATAAAAGTTTGGTGTTTCGTATTTTTTCGAAGTTAAATCGATTACGTTTATCTTTATCTTCAGGAAAATTCGGATTCGATGTTAACTCTTTGTATCTAGGGTGGCAGAATATTGTGGAAATTGGGTTTACTCGGAAATAAATATAACGATTTTGATGGTAGTTTGGAGTTAAGTGTTTTTTGAAGTGCTAAATTAATCGGTCTTAACCTCATCTTCAGAAAATTTGGCATTGAATGTTAAACCTTTATCAGGCGTTACATCATAAAGCAGTAATAAGGTTTACTTGCAATTGGATATGAATATTTTGACGAAAGTTTAAGGTTCAGTACTTTGGGGGTGCTAAATCGATTGGATTTGTCCTCATCTTCAGGAAAATTCGTGTATGATGTTAATCCTTTATTCGCTGGTTGCACCCTACGGCAGAAACTCATTTTTACGTTCAAATGGATATAATGATTCTGATGAAAGTTTGGGTTAAGGGTTTTTGGGGTGCTAAATATACTGGATTTATCATCTTCTTCAGGAAAATTCGATTTCGCCATTTATTCGCCGGTTGCACCTTATGGTGTTTACTCGGAAATGAATATAATGGATTTGATGAAAGTTTGGGGTTAAGTGTTTTTTAGAATAAAAAAATAGATTAGACTTATCCTCATCTATATGAAAATTGGAGCTAACCCTTAACTCTTTATCCACCGGTTTGAAAATATGGCAGAAATTGCGTATACGCGGAAATAAATATAATAATTTTAAAGAAAATTTGGGATTGAAAGTGTTTTGAATCGAAACAAGACCTTCCGGCTTTTTCGGAAGGGTAGGTTGATTTCTTTTTCCTTATCAAGTAGCCGTCATTTTGTTTCAAAATGGCGGCTACAAATTATTAATGCACTTGGTAGAAATATTGATGTAGGCTAAGCACATATGGAGTTTTAAGCAAATCGGTTCATAAATACACTTTTATGTGAATTTAAAATTTTCAAGTGGCCGGCGCTAGGAAAAAAAATGATGGGTTAAGTTGACAAATATATGACATGCGTTTGTGAGATATAAGTCTACTGTACACACATAGTTCGAATTAATTCAAAATCTCAAAAGTCATTGTGTTGAAAAATTAAGTGGCTGCCACTTCGATAAAAATGGCAGAGAAAGTTGCTCATCTAAGATATCGTTGCAAATTTGCATTTTTTTTTTCTTTTTTCTTTTTTTTTTTTTTTTTTTTTGTAGAAATTCTTTCAAAGAGGCTTAGTAAGTTGATAAAATGTTAGTTTCCTGCATTTCTAGTTTGTTTCAGCATTAAAATAGTCTAATTTTACCTTAAAAACGGATTTAAAAGATCCAGTAACGCATGTAATGGCTTTGGCGCCAAATTTGGCGACTTTTCCCCTATGGCGTATTTTTTGGCGACTTTTGGCGAGAAAATACTTATTATCGATATACCAAAGATGGAGGCAATAACGTGATTGGTTCATGAGTTACGTGAATTTTCTAAATTTTTGTTGTTTGAATGATAAATCCATTTTTCAACTTTGATTTGAATTGATTAAGTATTTCTAAAGTTCCAGCAAACACATCGAAGATATTTGAAGCATAGGTTACTTGTGGTTTAAATCAGTGCCGTGTTTCAAAAGTTATTGTTATGGCAAATTTTCAAGTGGCAGTCTAAGTGGCTGCGACTTGTAAAACAAAATAGCAAAACAACTTGCCCATCGAAATCATCCAGTACATTTGTACGATAAGTTCATTGTCCAGTTCTAGTTTAAATTAAATCAGAATTTCAAAAATTATAATCATAAGAAATTTTCAGGTGGCACCACTTGTAAAAAAAAGTCGAGTGAGATGCCTAGCGAACTTATCTGAGATATTTGAATGATAAATCCACTACCCAAACTTGAAGCGAGTTGATTCTGTCTTACTAAAGTTACCATAATGACAAATTTTCAAGTGGCCGCCACTTGAAAATAAAATTGCAGATCAAGTCATCAAGAGAACTTATCCTAGATATTTGAACCAAAAGTTCACTAACCAGCTTTTATTTGAATCAGTTTAGTATTTTAAAAGTTATCGTGATGGCATATTTTCATGTGGCAGTGTGATTTCAAGTGGCTGGAACTTAGACACAAGATGTCGGGACAAGTTGCCTAGTGAAAACATTCAAGATAATTATATGATAATATCACTGTCAAAATTTGGTTCGATTTGAAGTATTATTTCAAAAGTTATCGTTATTTTAAATTTTCAAGTATGAGCCTGATTTCAAGTGACCGCGCTTAACTTAAGATATCTGCCACTTTATTAAAAGTGGCAGATATAGTTTATTAAAATACTTCATTGAGATCCTTATGTGGTCTGTATTTACATCACAATTCAAACAACTTCGGAATACGCTTTTTACAATTTAAATTTGAAATTTTCAAGTTGTCTCCACTTGAAAACAAAATGGCGGAGCAACTTGGTTAACAAACTCATCTAAGATATTTATAAGATAAGTTAAGACACTGTTCAAATTTGGTTCCATTTGGAGTATTATTTCGGAAGTTATCATGGTTTTAAATTTTCAAGTGGTGGCCTGATTTCAAGTGGTCCCGCTTAACTTAAGATATCCACCACTTTATTAAAAGTGGCGGATAAAGTTCATTAATAAAGTTATTTGAGACACTTGTGTAATCTATGTATACATCAAAATTAAAAGAAATTCGCAATACGCTTTTAACAATTTGAATTTGAAATTTTCAAGTGGTCTCCACTTGAAAACAAAATGGCGGAGCAACTTGGTTAACAAACTCATCCAAGATATTTATAAGATAAGTTAAGACACTATTCAAATTTGGTTCGATTTGGAGTATTCTTTCGGAAGTTATAGGGATTTAAAATTTTCAAGTGGTAGCCTGATTTCAAGTGGTCCCGCTTAACTTAAGATATCTGCCACTTTATTAAAAATGGCGGATATAGTTTATTAATAAACTTCATTGAGATCCTTATATGTCAGTATTTACATCAAAATTCAAACAATTTCGGAATACGCTTTTTACAATTGAAATTTGAAATTTTCAAGTGGTCTCCACTTGAAAACAAAATGGCGGAGCAACTTGGTTAACAAACTCATCTAAGATATTTATAACATAAGTTAAGACACTGTTCAAATTTGGTTTCATTTGGAGTATTATTTCGGAAGTTATCATGGTTTTAAATTTTCAAGTGGTGGCCTAATTTCAAGTGGTCCCGCTTAACTTAAGATATCCGCCACTTTATTAAAAATGGCGGATAAAGTTCATTAATAAAGTTATTTGAGACACTGGTGTAATCTATGTATACATCAAAATTAAAAAAAATTCGGAATACGCTTTTTACATTTTAAATTTGAAATTTTCAAGTGGTCTCCACTTGAAAACAAAATGGCGGAGCAACTTGGTTATCAAACCCATCTGAGATATTTATAAGATAAGTTAAGACACTGTTCAAACTTGGTTCGATTTGGAGTATTATTTCGGAAGTTACAGGGATTTTAAATTTTCAAGTGGTAGCCTGATTTCAAGTGGTCCCGTTTAACTTAAAATATCTGCCAGTTTCTTGAAAATGGCGGATAAACTTCATTAATAAACATCGAGACCCTCATGTGACCTGTATTTACAACAAAATTCAAGCAAATCTTGCTTTAAATATGCTTTTTACAATGTCGGTTTGAAATTTTCAAGTGGCTGCCACTTGAAAACAAAAAGTCGGAGCAACTTGGTTAACGAACTCATCCAAGATATTTATAAGATTAGTTCACTGTCCAAATTTGGTTCGATTTCGAGTATTTTTTTGGGAGTTATCGTGATGACAAAATTTTCATTATAGATAGATAGATATATATATATATAGATAAACGAAGTGATTGCAATAGGTCGATTTCTAAAGAAATCAACCTAAAATCCATTAAAGTCATTCTCATATTAGGAAAATTCGCATTTGTTGTTAACCCTTTTTTTTCACTGTTAAAAAAATATGTCAGAAATTGAGTTCACTCGGAAATGAATATAATGGCTATGAGAAAAGATTGGGTTTAATGGTTTAATGGAGTGAAAAACTGATTGGACTTATCCTCATCTTCAGGAAAATTCGCATTTGCTGTTAACCCATCAGCCGCAGACTAAAATATATGGTGGAATTTGGGATGTTTCTGATGATCTTAATAAAAATTTAGGGCTAAAGATTTTTTGAGAAGAGAAATGCATTTGACTTATCCTCAGCTTTAGGAAAATTAGTGTTCATTCTTAAACTGCGTACTGCCTTCTATAAAAAATTATTAAAACCTGGATTTCTTAAAAATGAATCTAAAGAATTTGGTAAGAATTTAGGATTAAAAATTTCTGGAGATTTCTCTTCTAAATTCCGACTTTTAGTCAGGAAAATTAACGTTCATTGTTAACCCTCACTTGCACCATTGTGGCAGAAATAGGTTTACTAAGGGTTTTATAGAGAATGGTTTAAATGTTTTTGATAAAAATTTAGAAATAAGGCTGCTTTGAGAAGACAAACTCATCTGATTTGTCTTCATCTGCAGGAAAGTTAGCTTTCACTGTTAACCTATATTCGTTCTGTTTAGAAATATGGCTGAATCTTGGTTGTCTGCTAAATGGCTCTAACGATTTTGATAAAAACTTACGGTTAAGTATATTATGAAATGACAAATCCATCCGACTTACCCTCTTCTTCAGGAAAATTGGCATTCACTGCTAATACTTTTATATCCATTGTAAAATATGGCAAAAAATTGGATTTTTCTTAAATAAATTTAACGATTTTAATAAAAACATACAATTAAGGTTTATTATATATATATTTATATATAGTTATTTTTATTTTTTGCAGGAGAAACCTATTTGTCATATCCTCATCGTCAAGAAAATTAGCGTTCACTGCAGTATTAACCCTCATTCCACCGTGGCAAAATACGGCTAGAAAAAGGTTTTTTTGGAAAGTGTCGAACGATTTTGATAAATATTTAAAGTTTTGAGTTATTTTAGATGACAAACCAAACTGAATTTTCTCATATTCCAGAAAGTTCCTGTTCGCAGCTACCCCTCACTCTATCCGTAGAAAACTTCATTTTCTAGGAAATATCTCCAACGATTTTGTTAAAAATTTAGCATTAAAAGTTTTTTTTTTTTTTTTTTTTTTTTTTTGAGATAAGAAATCGACCTGATTCATCCTCATCTTCACAAAAAGGAGCATTCTCCTTTAATCCTCATTTCGTACGTGGTAAAAAATGGCAGAGACATGGTTTCCTTATAAACTAGTTGAATGATTTTGATAAAAATTTAATTTGGGGAATATTTTAATTTAAAACTAAATTTAAAACTCAAAAATTTAACATTCTCTTTAGAACATTTAACGTTTATCGATAACCCGAGCTATCCCCATTAAAAATGGCAGAGACTTTTTTTTTTATGTACTAGAATGATTTTGATAAATATTTAGAATTAGTGTATTTTTGAAATGACATATCTTTCTGAAATTTACCCATCTTTTGTATAATTAGCATTTACTGGTAACCTGCACACAACCTGGGAAAAATACGCCTAAAAATCTGTTTTCTTGGAAAACGCTGGAACGAGTTAAAAAAAAAAAAAAAAAAAAAAAAAAAAGGTTAGAGTTTTTTTTTCTTTTTTAATGAAAAACGGCTCTCTTTACCTTCTTCTTGAGAAAAAATAGCCTTCGTTGTTGTTTAGGTTGGAACAATATGTCGCAGAAATCTGGTCTTCTAGGAAACTGCTTGAACGATTTTCATAAGAAATTATAGTTAGAGGTTTGATATGATAATTCAATTTGAATTTTCCTTACCTCTAGGAAAATTAGTTTTCAGTGGCATTCTACGCTTCGCTCTGGGTAAACAAATAAGAAGTATAATCATCTGAAAACAAAGCACCGTATCTACGAGGGACGTTCCAAAAGTAAGTTTCGTCATTTTTTTTTTTTTTTTTTTTTTTTTAGAGAAGACGGTAGACCCTATGAAACAAACAGTCACCATAAGAAATCACACTCGTTGCTGATTTAATGACTAAAGGAGCGTCAGCGGAGGAGTAATGATGCATGCCCAAAATCCCCCAGAAAAGAGAGTAGCAGCATACCAGTGTGCCCTAGGATATTCGAGTACAAATCATGTTGGCAGACAAACGTGTGCTGATAAAGTGGTCGCAAATTGCAGTATGTGCTGTTATCCAATATGAATGCGAAGGTAGGACTAGTCTTTGAATGAACGCCTACAGACTCTGTTTGTATGTGGAAGAGGTCATCAATAGTTGGTCATCACTGGTGTTGCTTGTTCAATGAATGGATGCAAAGTGTAAAGGGTGAAGATTGAAGTGGACGTCCCTCCACATTCCCGAATGATAAAAAACATTGCCTGATTACAGGACATGGTGTCAGCAGATAACCGTCTCGGGACATCACTCCTAAAACAATGCTGATCTAGAACAGGCTCTGCGACCATTCCATGCGTCGCTGGGCACAGAGTTTTACCAGAGGGGTTTCTTCAAACTGATTGCACGCTATGACAAATCTTTTAATTTCGGTGATAACTGTGTCGAAAAATACTGCAAAGTGTATAGTTCATGCTTTGATGATGCAATTATTTTTGGTAATATAATTTTTCCAGGAAAAAAAAAAAAAAAAAAAAAAAAAAGACGAAACTTACTTTTGGAACGTACACTAGGAATAATTTTTACAACAAGACCGAGTGAGTGATTAATTATTGTATATGTATCCAAGTACTACATATATAACAAAACTTGACACGTAACTATCAAAATCATCAAGTAATATATGCATTAATTCGGCATTTTTACTGTTGTTTAGAAATACTTTTTTTGTCAATACAGCTATGATATTCATCTAAGTTTATTATTTACTGAGAAATTAAATCTTAAACATTCAAAAAACAAAAAATATTCATCCACGAAGTTACAAGAAAATACTTTTTTTTTATTCCTTTAGAAAATACCAATCAAATAATACAGCAAAAC
This sequence comes from Salticus scenicus, assembly GCA_963930645.1. Taxonomy (NCBI): domain Eukaryota; kingdom Metazoa; phylum Arthropoda; class Arachnida; order Araneae; family Salticidae; genus Salticus; species Salticus scenicus. The sequence goes on from OZ005650.1 coordinate 178,075,235, forward strand.
AAAATTTTATTTAAATATTTACTTAAGACGATACTGAAAGAATAAAATTGCAGCCTTTTAAATCAAACTCTTTTTAACAAGTGTAACCTAGATTAACAAAATATGTGATATTTGTATTACAACATACGTGATACTATGCAAATCTCACTCTTTGAACTGTGAACTCTTTTAAGTTAGCCATGCAAGATTTTGTTGCATACTAGTATTCAAGAATGTAAATATTTATGTAAGTGTATCATGTATATGCGAGTTTCATTATTTATTAAAATAAATAAATATGTGAAGCTGAATATCATTTAGAAACTACTTTTCTTGTGATGCTTTATGCATATACTTATCAGATCTCAAACAACTCTTGTTAAAATTAGCTCTATAGATTTTTATTTTTTACAGTGCTTTATTTTTCTAAATTTCAAGCTCCTACAGAAAACCACTGCAATGTTTCATGTGTGAAGAACGGGTGGAAATGCTAAATACCCCCTTTCACACCATTAAGGGTTAAATTTCGTAATGTTATAATATTTTACTTTAAATTGGACCTAAGAAAAAAAATCTAGTTAAATTTAAAACTTTTAATGGAAATCATTGTGGTTTTCCCCGTGTGAAGAACGGGTACAACTGTTAGAACTCCCTTTCACTCCTTATGGAGTAAATTTCAGAAAATTCTTATCTTTTACCTTAATTAGTGATTTAAAGAAGACATTATGCTAAACTTCAAGCTTCTAATGGAAACCCCTGCAAAGTTACGGTGAAACTATTAAAAAACTCTGACTTCCCCTTTCAACCCCTTATGGGATAAATTTCGTTAAATCTGTTTATAGTGAGCCCCTACGTCATGAAAAGAACCAGCTTTCCAAACGTCATGTTTCTAGCTTTGGCGATTTGGAATCGACTTTGATAGAATTGAGGGAATCAGTGATGTTTTTTTCCATTATTTTTAGAGATATGAGAAGTCTTTTCCACGTTACTGATAAATATTTTATTCCTTTGAATAACAAATACACGCTCATTTCTTGGAAAACATTTCTTCTTTTTTAAGAGTTTTATCATTCGAGAGTTATGTTTTACATTAAATTATTTTTGTAATAATTCATTTGTACCAAACGATAATTGTTCAAATTTTTTAGGCTTATTAAGAAATAAGGTAAATTGAGGGCAGATCTCGCGGTAGGAAAGATTGCAGACAGCGGGAAAGAGATCAACGGGATAAAGTAGAGTAGACGAGCTGAGATTGCAGGTGATTGTACAACATGAGTCAATAGTGGAGTGCCGATTTGAATGTGCATGCTGATTGCCTCAATGACTAGGATGAAACGTAGTTATTCTGTCTCATTTTCAAAAATAAATACTTCAATTTTCACATCACTTCCTAGGAATTTCTATAGCATGACAGTGGTGCAAAATATTTTTAAATTAAACGATTTCTCATAAGCTACTAACTTAGACTAATGATACGACTACAGTTCTCACTATAAGTGAATAAATATGAAATAAAAGACTACGCAATCTCTTCTACCGAAATGGGTGAGTTTGCACTTTTGCTATTTAGGAGAGATTGCGTACTTATTTTATAAAATTCTATACTAGTAGAGATTTTTCTGATTATTGGTAATGCCAAGACAATGAGGATGACTTTGTTGAATGTCTGGAATTGCACCAGGAATTAACTTCGACAAGTGACTGGACTAGTTCAAGCCATTGGAAATCGTGCATCTTTTTGGTGATAGTTTGCAGAATCCAAAATTGAACGTTATTCAGGAAGGGCAACGATCGACAAAAGCTACACCTCTGGTGGGATTTACCTCTCGAATGCAAATGTTAGCCTATGGGGAATTTTTCGCAAAGTTTTCAAATATTATATTATATTTGTTAACTTTTAAATATTTTCATGTATCATGTGCAAGTTTATCATGTATCATTGTGCACCTGCCGGCTGCTTAAACAGAAGCAATAATACTGAATGCAAACAAAAAAGAATCAGCTTACCCAAACTTCCTCTAAGGACTGTAATTATCTAAATTTTAATAAAATAAAATGAATTAAATAAACGTAAAGTTTAAACAAATGTTGAGTTTTAAAGGTTAAACAAAATTATTTCATCCCAACTGAAATTTAAGTTTTGTGTTTTGAACATATTTTTATAGAAGATTTTAAGGAAAAAAAGACTTTCAGTGGGCTAATTCTGGGCTTAAAAGTGGGCGGGACTAGCCATATATCATTGGACACACGGTGTGGTAGCTGTCTTTTTGGCTCGGGAATGCATTGCACCCACGGTGTGCAATCCGTCTCAAACGAGTTAACATATGTCAGATGGTTGCATGAAAGCTGCACTATTTACAATAATAAGTGCAACGATTGTGGACAACGAGAGATGCGGTCAGTAAACAAGAAACCATTCAAGGTAAAAAGGAAATGTACTAATTTTAAGATAAACTTATTGTCTAGTAACTTAATGTTATTTTATAGTCTTATCTGGTCTTGATTTTTCTGATTATTTATTATATTTTTCATTAGTAATTTTTTTTTAGATTTATTTAATTTTTCTGATTTTTTATTATTGAATTGAAATATTTACTCTTAATACAAAAGTACTTGTTTACAAAAGCATTGCAACAAAGTAATTTAAGTGCAGTTATTATTGTTAACAATGTAATATTAGTTATAATTAAGCACAATATGTCCTACCCATGTGCGCAATCATACCTACAATACAAGGTGACCTTGTGCAAAATAGCTCTCTTGGTTTTATTACAGCTGTTGTTTTAAACTATGGCATAAAAACAAAGTGGTAATTCAAATACGTAGAAGAAGGAAGAATTCAAAATTATGCACCAATAGTTTAGGGAAAAAAAAATAATATTTAAGTGTTTTAAATTATTCTATTGATTTCTGCTTAAACTCTCCTAATTTTACCTTATAGGAATAAAGAAATGAGACTCATTATTATAAAATAGATTCATTTACATGTAGTCGCCAATGAAACGGGCAAAGCAAGCTAGTTAACAATAATTACATCATACACTACAAAAAAATTTATAATCAAAAAGTTCACATATCTGAAAAAGGTTCCAGTTCAAGTATGCTTGCTGATCTCTATCAGTATTTCTATAATCTTAATTTTTAATTTTAAAGTTTTCAATTTTTAGATATATTGATAACATTATTTCATATGGTAATAGTAATATTGATGATTTTATTTTAGCTATCCCACTAATTTAAAACTTAATGAAAACTGTTTTTTCAATCATCACAAACTTCCTTGGTTAAAATAATAATAATAATAATAATAATAATATAATATAATACTTACTAATATTTATAATAAGCGTAGTGCAATTTTCTTTTGCAATTTTCTTCTGAAGTGCAAAAACAAAAACATTAATAAACGTGTAAATGATGCAGTTCCGAGTGGTTAAAAATATTGTTTATGCCCTCACCTACACTTACTTCTTTATGGTCTTTTTAAATTGATATGTTAAAAAAATAATTGAAAAAATTTATGTATTTCATGAGGTATTGGATGTATATAGACATATGTAGATATTAAAAGTAATAAAAATTAAATAAAAATGTTGGAGGATGAGTGATGTTGTTTTGCTTGGTTTGTTGGGAGGGTTGTTAAAGGTATGCTAAGAAATTGCATTTGTTGCATGTATCATTGGATCTTATCATTAACTGTTTTTCTTTTTCTTTTCTTTCTTTATTTATTTTTTTTCTTTATTTTTTTTTTTTTTTAATTCTGTTATCGATGTTAAAAACAAAGTATAGAGGAATCAATAAAAGAAACTTTATTAAATACTAATGAAGTATAATTAGAATTCCAAACATCTGAAAAAGAGATGAGATTGTATTCTACAATACGATATACTTTAAGATAATTCATTTTTAGAACTTAGGGTCTAAACGCCTTATGCAATTGAGCTGAAAATTTATATGAATATTATAAATCACTGTTGCACTAACTATAAGCATTTTGGTGAATTTAGCATTTATAGGTTTTTACGGCCACGGAACAAAAGGGAAAGAAAATATTTTTAAAAAATCCAAATCCAGTAGAAGATTTTATGCATTTTTAAAATGCAATTACGTATGACAAAATTATAAATAAACATTAAACATTATTCAATTAATAAATTTTGAAAAACATTAGCTTGGTTGCCAGTTTTGTACATCCCTCAGGTCCACAACCATCCTTTTGCGACAGGGTCTTCGTACTTCGTTGAGAGCCGGAAACATTATTTTGAAGTCAGGAAATTTTGCGTAAAAAGCGTTTGAATATAAAACAGGTGTCTAAAACTACAGTTCAATGTCGACTGGAGAATGGACGAGGGAAATTTTCAATGAACAAGAATTTTCTGCTTTATGGGTTATTGCGAGTAATTGATATTTGTATTCAGCAGACAATTTTATGCGATAATATTTTATTTATTATGTAGTTTTCCTTACCTTAATTCTTTCTTTTATTTAATTCATTAATAGAAAAGACAATACAAAATTAAAAATTACTGAGTAAAATACATGTTTAAGTTAGTTTATCATACGTTAAAATAATTTTAAATTACAATTAAATAAAAGGTTTTTTAAAAAGTTGGATTTCTACACCATGGCGTAATACATAACACATTGAAAGTTTTTCGTGTGGCCCTGTAAGAATAACCATGTCCGTGTAACTTTTAATTTTATGCATACAGTTTTCTACCGAAACAAATTAATTATTATTATTATTTTATAAATGTCAATATCTTGAAATTGTTTAACGTCGTTAATTGCACTTAAATTAAATGCCGTTCACAAACTGTAATGTATTGAAATTATTTTCTGTGTCGCTGTATACAAATCGCAAACACTATAAGCATAAAAATGAAGACTGTTGATTTCATTTAACTGATAAACCAATTTTTAAGGTAATTTGATGGATTTTTTTTTCTTTTGTTTTGTTATCGCGGTACAATCAGTCACGCGTGCATACCGACACCAAATATTTTTTTTAATAGAAAGGTATCATATTGGCGCTTCGGTAATTATAGTCAAGATAAACTATATATCTGTATATATATAAAAATTACGTGTCACGATGTTTGTCCGCGATAAACTCCTAAACTAATGAACCGATTTTAATGAAATTTTGCACACTGTGTGCAGTTTGGTCCAACTTGAGAGATAGGATAGTTTTTATCTCAGTTTATTGTCACAATATTGTTTTATTGCAATTATTTGTTAATTATAGACCTTCGTTAAAGTTGCTCCAAAATATCTGTGAGTTCCATAAGTTTAATTGTTGCCAAAAAGAAAAAATACGAGTTCATTTTCTTTCGACATAAAAGTAAATGCATTTAATCAAACGTGAACGTTAAAAAATTATAAAAAGTTAAATTATTCATCTCACGAAAATTGACGTCATAATCAATTTAAAGATTTTATTCGCATTGATAAAGTATGTAGTTATACACAAGCGAAGTGTGACGTCACTGACCGCCTGTGAAATCAAGAAAAAGATTTCTTATGTTAATCACCCATTGTATTTTTTATAAAAAATTATTAAAAAACGAGGAAAATTATTTCCGGATTTTAATCCCCATATTTTTGTATAGATATGTATTATTTATCATGTGCATACGTTAGATTGAGTTATTTTGCTGTCAAATTGACAAAATTTTAATTTTAAATTTCAAAGCTCTGTCGTCCTTGGAGTTTTTCGTATTTGGCGATCAAACACGTAACACGAAAATATACAAGTTAGATGTATATTTTCGTAATATGTATTGTGCGAAATATTGTTTCATATTATTCATTACTCTCTTAATATAAGTTGTTAAAATAACCATGATTTTTGAAAGGAATTAAATGTGTGCGCCAGATAATTTGGCGATATTAATTTTTTTCCGCCAAGGATGATGAAATTTATTCCGCTGCAACATGTTAATATCTTATGTCAGTTACATTATGTATATGCTACAATTTATTTCACGTGACACGTGTGTTAAAAATTTATTTACGACATAACCTTGCTTTTTCAATTTTTGTTGCATTATTCTAATCTGTATCACTTCGTTTTCTTTAAGAAATTTGTGATCTATACATAACGTTCTAAATAAAAAGTAATTATTTCAATATTTTAAAACTTATTTAAAAGTCTGTTTTATTTAGCATTAAATTTTAAAAGTTAATTTAAAACTTATTTAAAAGTCTGGAAGAGTTTAAGTCTGTTTATTTGTTTTGTAATGCTAATCTATATGATCGATGTTCGAAACTTTAGTTAATTATTTCTCTTATTTTTCTTTACTTTTTCTTTAATAACTTACCAATTTAACGTTCCTGATTAAATTTGTGATTTATATATGTATTTTGCATTAAATTTTGACTCATATTTACTGCTGAAAATGCTTCTAGATTAACTTGAATTTACTATTAAAATTTTAACATACTCAGAATCTTCTCACCACTTCGTTAAAATATATTAATCTTTTCAGTAATATATTAATCAGTATATCCCCACAACGATATTTGGCGATTTTTTGTTGGTGATTATGGCTAAATCATAAATCTATAAATCATAAATGATAATCTAAATCATAAATCAAAAACATAAAATAATAAATCCAAAATAAACAACATATAGGCTGCCATATTATATCACAAACAGTCCAGAGCGACATCGTTATCGTTCAAAACGGCGCCAAAGAAAAATCGCCAAATTCAGCTGTGGGGATATACTGAAGTTATAATTATCCGAATATAATTACTGAAGTTATATTATAAGTTATAGTTGTGGGTAACAACTATAGTATTTCCCCACAACTGGATTTGGCGATTATGGCTAAATCATAAATCTAAAATAAAAGCATGCAGGTTAACATATTTCATTGCAAATAATCCAGAACGACTTCGTTATCGTTCAAAAAGGCGCCAAAAAAAAAAAAAAATCGCCAAATCCAGTTGTGGGGAAATACTATATACCTTATCAAATTATCAACGTATTACTTAGCCGCAGCAACGCGTGGCCGGGTCTGCTAGTTATCCTATAAAACCTTAAAGAAGTCCGTTAAATTTATTAATTGACGATCGATAAAATTACATATCATTACATTATCGAAAACTAAATGAAACGATTTTATTAGGAGGAAATCTGAAAAAGAGATAGAATAGTATTTCACAATACGATATACTTTAAGATAATCCATTTTTAGAACTTGCTCAAGCCACGGAACAGAAGTGAATGATAATATTTTTAAAAAATCCAAATACAGTAGAAAACTTTATGCATTTTTAAAATGCATAAAGGTTTTATTCGAATTTATTTATTTCGAACTTATTCGGTTTTATTCGAATTTGTTTCGTTACATTGCAATGATAATCCTTTCCGTTAATAGATATTTCTTGTATTAATATTATATATATATATATATATATATAGAAATACATTAATATAATCAGTGCAAAAAAATTTTTATGAAATTTAAAGATGACTCAACTTCAGTATTAAAACAATTCCTTGGATCACAAGCTAAGACTACCCATATCAAATCAAAGAAGAATTAAAGAAAAATCGAAATAAATATTGTAAATTGGAATAAGAAAAAAAGCAATATTTGCATTCTAACGTTTTCAAGGGCCTGGTAGAATGCAAATAAGCTAAAATATGGATGTTTTTCTGTAACAAAGAAAGCAAAAGCTAAGAATTTCTTTGTTCGCAGGCCCGAAACACCCATAGAAAAACCATTAAACGAGAAGATAAAAACAAAACTATAACCTAATATGACAAACCAAAACCATAAAATTAAGATTAAAATAAAAATACAAAAATTCAACTTACTGAATAAAATATTTGAAATGAACACAACTCAATAAAGAAATAGACATAGTCAATATAGAAAAACGAAGATCATAATGAAACGATAATAAATCGATAATCATAATAAAACCTTTACCTAAATATGAAAAACCATAACCATTTAAATATAAGATTAAAATTAAACCCATAAAACTGTAGAATAATAAGATTACTTTAACCTTTCTAAATGAAATTGAAGCAATGAACGTCGCACACTCGCACATGTAAAAATGTAACAATCAGTTAGCAGTTAGATCCACAGTTAATTAGTTCAAAATAGCATTGACCATAGAGTAATTTTTAGGATTCACAGTGGAATTCATGTATGATAAGGATTCAAATCCTTAAAAAAAAAAAATCAGAAGATGATGCTTAATATTGAATCATGAATAGTGCTGCCATCTGGAGTAATAAGATGAAAATAATGGAAAAATAAAATCAAATAAATTTAGGATTCAAATAATATGTATTTGATAAAAACCAAATAATAATACCTAAACGTAAATTTAAATTTGAATAAAATGTATGAGGAGAAAAAAAAAAAATAAATAAATAAATAAATAATAATAATTAAATAAATAATTAAAAGAATTTTTTTATTAAGTGTTTTGGATAGCCATTAATTAATGCTAAATTTTTAAAGAATCGAAATTGTAATTTTTGATGTTTATCAGACACTAAATATTTGATCCTTAGAGTAAAATTAAGAAGAATATTGACAAATACTGATTTATGTAAGCATGTTTTAAAGTTAGTGAAAAAATTTACCTTAAAGGGGAAATCTTTCTTTTTATCGTATAAGTCAAATTCTAATTGGCCATTACTATTAAGAATAATTTTTAAATCTAAGAAATTAATGACACTAGAATCCAAATCAGTACTACTTAGAGACAGATTTTCAGGATATTTGACAGGTAAGTCTAGATTGGTGTGATTTTTATCCCAATATAATATAATTATATCATCTATGTATCGTAGTAATTTAAAGTTAGTACACTCAATGTCACGCTCATAATAATATAAGTATAGATCAGCTAATATGCTAGAAGCAATTCCACCTTGTGGCAATCCTAAACGTTGTTTATATAAATATGTATTGAATAAAATATAGTTATGGAAAAGGATAAACCTAGTCAGAGTTTTAAAGGCTGAAGGAGTTATGCATACATTTAGATTTAAATACTGCAAATTTTCTACAAAAAGTTTATTTATAATATCAAACATATCTTTAATATCAATATTATTAAAAAGATCATTGAAATCAAAAGTTTTTATACCAGTAATATCAGTAAGATTTTTAATTTTATTTTTGAGTTGAAAACTATTTTTTAGAAAAAAATTACACTTGTTAGAAACAATATAACTATGTAATTTTTTAAGGATATTCAATAACATAATATTAGCATTAGAAGTATAGGCATTGCAGGCAACAGTAACAGTACGAAATTTAATAGGATCTTTATGAAATTTTGGAATTACAACTAGATAAGGGTAATTGTAGTTATTACATTTAGTTTTTAACAACTTATAATAATTAAATATATGCCTATTTTTAATTTCGATACTGTCTTTAATCTTAAGAAAAATATTACTAGTATCCATAGTATCAAAAAGAAGTTGTTTATAATACTTTTTGCAAATAATTGCATAGTTATTAGCCGCCTTGTCAACATAAGTAATAATAAATTTAGACTGTAAGTCTAGAATTGCTGAATGAATTTCTTTGAAATCATAGTACTTGATATTAGAAAGATGGTGCATATTATAAACTAAATCAAGTTTAAATTTCTCCAATAACTTAAATTTCCACTCATTAAAAAATTCCACTGGTTTATTATAATCAATAGCAATTTTGTATATAAAGAGATCCAAGTCTAAATTAAATTGAGTAATGATATCAATAAATTTGAATTTTGAGGGCATCCGAAATTTAGTACCATACTTCATCAAAGATCTAAGAGTAAGATTTTCCACAATATTGATATCACCAGTAATAATATGACCATGATATGTATTGAAAAAAGATTTATATTTGGAATCAGAACAATAGCATGGAGGCTGATCATTAGAAGTAAGAAATTTAGCAAATTTATTGTAGTTAAATATTTTTCTGCCTAAAGTAATATTGTATTTAAAAGTTTTTAGAATGATGAAGTTTTTGATGGGAAAAGGATTGGATGGATCATTAAGTAAATTGTGAATATGAAGTTTATTAAAAACCAGATGAGAAAAATTTATCACCAAGAGAGAGTTATTTATTTTTTGACCAGACTTTAAATCAAGTTTAATATTAAAACACTCAGCCCTATAGTGTAAAATATCAAAGAATACATCACTGAAGTGTGAATCAAAAGAATGAGAATGGAATACTTTAAAATATTTAAGAAGATACTTCTTTTTGATTCCAAAAATAAAATTACGTATAACTTTCCAATTATAAGACTGAAGAAAAATACTTTCTAAGGATTTGAGATTTTGTAATATATATGAAATGTCCAGATGTTGGGAAGAAGACCTAGAAGAACCCCTAGAAGTTCTAGTAGTCTTTTTATATAAAGAGTGATTTAGAGTTTTATAAATATTACTGTAAAATTCAATTTTTGAAACCTTGGAATAAACAATATGTTGTTTATTATAAACATTAGAATTTAAACCAAAAGGATAGATAGTATTCAGTGATTTAATATATTGTGATTCAAGTAAGAGTCGTTCATTCAAATTCTTCTTAAAATTAAGAATTTTCACAGTAATGTTATTGAAGTCATGTTGATGGAAGTGCATATATTCAAAATTGGTGGTAAAGTGACGTGATTTTTTAATATCAGAGCGATGTAAGTTAATCCGCATGTGTAATGGATTACTAGTTTGTCCAATATATACCATATTGCATAAATTGCACTTGAGAGAGTAAATAATATTAAAAGCCTTACAAAATGTAACATGAGAAGAGCTATCTCTAAAATGAGAAGCATCAGCAAGAGGGCATGTAAGACATCTAGTAGAATTGCATTTTTTAAAAAATAAATTGCGAAGAGGAGGATGATATAGGTAGCAGGATGACGATCCAGAGTAATCCCTATACATTACTCTGTACCGAGCACAAGACAAACCATAAGATTTGCCTTTTTTGCCAGGCGCTAGGAATTTACTTAGAACAACCATTTAATGAATAAAGAAGATAAATATTGGATATATAATAAATTGAGACAATAATTATAAGAAATATTGGAATTTAACTAAGCTTGCAAAATTATAATAGACGCTTAATAAATTCGTAAAAATAGATAAATATGTTTTCCTATACAAAAACTAAAACTTTAGAGAATCTTGAGTAAAATAAATATTTTTTGAGCAAAATAATGCTTTTGAAATTCTGGATTAAAATAAATGTAGCACAAAATTGTATAAATACATAAAAAACCTTTAGTAGAAAAGTATGAAAAATGTATTAATATGTACAAAAAGTAGTCATAGCCATGATGCAAATTCATCAATGATATATACAACAATATATACAATAATAAGTTATTTAAAATAGACCCCTCCCAAAAAAAATTAAATAAATAAATAAATAAAAAAAGAAAGAAAAAAAAAAAAAAAAAAAAAAGAAAAAAGAAAAAAAGGATGACTAACAAATAATATTGTAGTAAAACACACAATATTAACAGTAAAGAAACTTGCGAAATGATTGATGAAAGTAGTTCAAAATGATCATTAAATTGTAAAACACTGAATGAGAATTGTAATACACTGAACAAAAATTGATGTAAGAATTGATATAAGAATTGAAATAATATTATAAATAATAATAATAGTAGTAATAATAGTAGTAATACATCATAAAATGCGCAACTGCAGCTATTAAATGATGTATTTTAAAAAAATTGTGAAAATTAATAAACTGCTTAAGTAATAGCAAAAATTGTGCAAACACATAATGAAATAAAAATAATAAAATATTAATAAAAAGCTTCATTTCCAAATAAAGCGCTATATGCAGCATTACCTTAGAAATGAAATAAATATAGAAATACATTAATATAATCAGTGCAAAAAAATTTTTATGAAATTTAAAGATGACTCAACTTCAGTATTAAAACAATTCCTTGGATCACAAGCTAAGACTACCCATATCAAATCAAAGAAGAATTAAAGAAAAATCGAAATAAATATTGTAAATTGGAATAAGAAAAAAAGCAATATTTGCATTCTAACGTTTTCAAGGGCCTGGTAGAATGCAAATAAGCTAAAATATGGATGTTTTTCTGTAACAAAGAAAGCAAAAGCTAAGAATTTCTTTGTTCGCAGGCCCGAAACACCCATAGAAAAACCATTAAACGAGAAGATAAAAACAAAACTATAACCTAATATGACAAACCAAAACCATAAAATTAAGATTAAAATAAAAATACAAAAATTCAACTTACTGAATAAAATATTTGAAATGAACACAACTCAATAAAGAAATAGACATAGTCAATATAGAAAAACGAAGATCATAATGAAACGATAATAAATCGATAATCATAATAAAACCTTTACCTAAATATGAAAAACCATAACCATTTAAATATAAGATTAAAATTAAACCCATAAAACTGTAGAATAATAAGATTACTTTAACCTTTCTAAATGAAATTGAAGCAATGAACGTCGCACACTCGCACATGTAAAAATGTAACAATCAGTTAGCAGTTAGATCCACAGTTAATTAGTTCAAAATAGCATTGACCATAGAGTAATTTTTAGGATTCACAGTGGAATTCATGTATGATAAGGATTCAAATCCTTAAAAAAAAAAAAATCAGAAGATGATGCTTAATATTGAATCATGAATAGTGCTGCCATCTGGAGTAATAAGATGAAAATAATGGAAAAATAAAATCAAATAAATTTAGGATTCAAATAATATGTATTTGATAAAAACCAAATAATAATACCTAAACGTAAATTTAAATTTGAATAAAATGTATGAGGAGAAAAAAAAAAAATAAATAAATAAATAAATAATAATAATTAAATAAATAATTAAAAGATTTTTTTTATTAAGTGTTTTGGATAGCCATTAATTAATGCTAAATTTTTAAAGAATCGAAATTGTAATTTTTGATGTTTATCAGACACTAAATATTTGATCCTTAGAGTAAAATTAAGAAGAATATTGACAAATACTGATTTATGTAAGCATGTTTTAAAGTTAGTGAAAAAATTTACCTTAAAGGGGAAATCTTTCTTTTTATCGTATAAGTCAAATTCTAATTGGCCATTACTATTAAGAATAATTTTTAAATCTAAGAAATTAATGACACTAGAATCCAAATCAGTACTACTTAGAGACAGATTTTCAGGATATTTGACAGGTAAGTCTAGATTGGTGTGATTTTTATCCCAATATAATATAATTATATCATCTATGTATCGTAGTAATTTAAAGTTAGTACACTCAATGTCACGCTCATAATAATATAAGTATAGATCAGCTAATATGCTAGAAGCAATTCCACCTTGTGGCAATCCTAAACGTTGTTTATATAAATATGTATTGAATAAAATATAGTTATGGAAAAGGATAAACCTAGTCAGAGTTTTAAAGGCTGAAGGAGTTATGCATACATTTAGATTTAAATACTGCAAATTTTCTACAAAAAGTTTATTTATAATATCAAACATATCTTTAATATCAATATTATTAAAAAGATCATTGAAATCAAAAGTTTTTATACCAGTAATATCAGTAAGATTTTTAATTTTATTTTTGAGTTGAAAACTATTTTTTAGAAAAAAATTACACTTGTTAGAAACAATATAACTATGTAATTTTTTAAGGATATTCAATAACATAATATTAGCATTAGAAGTATAGGCATTGCAGGCAACAGTAACAGTACGAAATTTAATAGGATCTTTATGAAATTTTGGAATTACAACTAGATAAGGGTAATTGTAGTTATTACATTTAGTTTTTAACAACTTATAATAATTAAATATATGCCTATTTTTAATTTCGATACTGTCTTTAATCTTAAGAAAAATATTACTAGTATCCATAGTATCAAAAAGAAGTTGTTTATAATACTTTTTGCAAATAATTGCATAGTTATTAGCCGCCTTGTCAACATAAGTAATAATAAATTTAGACTGTAAGTCTAGAATTGCTGAATGAATTTCTTTGAAATCATAGTACTTGATATTAGAAAGATGGTGCATATTATAAACTAAATCAAGTTTAAATTTCTCCAATAACTTAAATTTCCACTCATTAAAAAATTCCACTGGTTTATTATAATCAATAGCAATTTTGTATATAAAGAGATCCAAGTCTAAATTAAATTGAGTAATGATATCAATAAATTTGAATTTTGAGGGCATCCGAAATTTAGTACCATACTTCATCAAAGATCTAAGAGTAAGATTTTCCACAATATTGATATCACCAGTAATAATATGACCATGATATGTATTGAAAAAAGATTTATATTTGGAATCAGAACAATAGCATGGAGGCTGATCATTAGAAGTAAGAAATTTAGCAAATTTATTGTAGTTAAATATTTTTCTGCCTAAAGTAATATTGTATTTAAAAGTTTTTTGAATGATGAAGTTTTTGATGGGAAAAGGATTGGATGGATCATTAAGTAAATTGTGAATATGAAGTTTATTAAAAACCAGATGAGAAAAATTTATCACCAAGAGAGAGTTATTTATTTTTTGACCAGACTTTAAATCAAGTTTAATATTAAAACACTCAGCCCTATAGTGTAAAATATCAAAGAATACATCACTGAAGTGTGAATCAAAAGAATGAGAATGGAATACTTTAAAATATTTAAGAAGATACTTCTTTTTGATTCCAAAAATAAAATTACGTATAACTTTCCAATTATAAGACTGAAGAAAAATACTTTCTAAGGATTTGAGATTTTGTAATATATATGAAATGTCCAGATGTTGGGAAGAAGACCTAGAAGAACCCCTAGAAGTTCTAGTAGTCTTTTTATATAAAGAGTGATTTAGAGTTTTATAAATATTACTGTAAAATTCAATTTTTGAAACCTTGGAATAAACAATATGTTGTTTATTATAAACATTAGAATTTAAACCAAAAGGATAGATAGTATTCAGTGATTTAATATATTGTGATTCAAGTAAGAGTCGTTCATTCAAATTCTTCTTAAAATTAAGAATTTTCACAGTAATGTTATTGAAGTCATGTTGATGGAAGTGCATATATTCAAAATTGGTGGTAAAGTGACGTGATTTTTTAATATCAGAGCGATGTAAGTTAATCCGCATGTGTAATGGATTACTAGTTTGTCCAATATATACCATATTGCATAAATTGCACTTGAGAGAGTAAATAATATTAAAAGCCTTACAAAATGTAACATGAGAAGAGCTATCTCTAAAATGAGAAGCATCAGCAAGAGGGCATGTAAGACATCTAGTAGAATTGCATTTTTTAAAAAATAAATTGCGAAGAGGAGGATGATATAGGTAGCAGGATGACGATCCAGAGTAATCCCTATACATTACTCTGTACCGAGCACAAGACAAACCATAAGATTTGCCTTTTTTGCCAGGCGCTAGGAATTTACTTAGAACAACCATTTAATGAATAAAGAAGATAAATATTGGATATATAATAAATTGAGACAATAATTATAAGAAATATTGGAATTTAACTAAGCTTGCAAAATTATAATAGACGCTTAATAAATTCGTAAAAATAGATAAATATGTTTTCCTATACAAAAACTAAAACTTTAGAGAATCTTGAGTAAAATAAATATTTTTTGAGCAAAATAATGCTTTTGAAATTCTGGATTAAAATAAATGTAGCACAAAATTGTATAAATACATAAAAAACCTTTAGTAGAAAAGTATGAAAAATGTATTAATATGTACAAAAAGTAGTCATAGCCATGATGCAAATTCATCAATGATATATACAACAATATATACAATAATAAGTTATTTAAAATAGACCCCTCCCAAAAAAAATTAAATAAATAAATAAATAAAAAAAGAAAAAAAAAAAAAAAAAAAAAAAAAAAGAAAAAAGAAAAAAAGGATGACTAACAAATAATATTGTAGTAAAACACACAATATTAACAGTAAAGAAACTTGCGAAATGATTGATGAAAGTAGTTCAAAATGATCATTAAATTGTAAAACACTGAATGAGAATTGTAATACACTGAACAAAAATTGATGTAAGAATTGATATAAGAATTGAAATAATATTATAAATAATAATAATAGTAGTAATAATAGTAGTAATACATCATAAAATGCGCAACTGCAGCTATTAAATGATGTATTTTAAAAAAATTGTGAAAATTAATAAACTGCTTAAGTAATAGCAAAAATTGTGCAAACACATAATGAAATAAAAATAATAAAATATTAATAAAAAGCTTCATTTCCAAATAAAGCGCTATATGCAGCATTACCTTAGAAATGAAATAAATATAGAAATACATTAATATAATCAGTGCAAAAAAATTTTTATGAAATTTAAAGATGACTCAACTTCAGTATTAAAACAATTCCTTGGATCACAAGCTAAGACTACCCATATCAAATCAAAGAAGAATTAAAGAAAAATCGAAATAAATATTGTAAATTGGAATAAGAAAAAAAGCAATATTTGCATTCTATATATATAAAATAAAAGAAATAAATAAAATACGCTGTAAAAAATTCATTTAAGTGATTTGTTTGTAATCCTTTGCATGCTTTTTAGAAAGACGATCGTTTAAGTATACTAAAAGGTATTCTACAGTGCAAACCAGAAAGGTAAAAACGGCAAAAAAAAAAAAAAAAAAAAAAAAAAAAAATATAGCAATTTGTATTGAGAAATTTCAAGTATAAATATTAAATTAAAAATCCATTATTATATACATGCAGCAAGGTGACATTGTAAAATTCAAAAACAATTCAAAATATTTTCTTGAAGTAATCTAATAATATTTATGAATTCTTTACGTTATCCTATTCTTTTAAGGATATACGTGCGTAAGATATGAGTTTCTAAGGTAATAGTTCAACTCTATCTTCTTTGTTTCTTAAATTAAAAAAAAATTAGTATAACTAGAGGGTTTTACTCTGCTCGCTTCGCTCACGAATGCCTGCCGCAACTTACCTAGCAGGGTTTGCCCACTTCGTTTGTTACAATATTTAAAAGAATTTAAAAAAATTGAAAAGTTTAAAGGTTTAAATAAATATATTTCGACTAACGACGATTTTAAACAACTCAAAACCATGGCCAAATCCTGCTATATACAGTCGTTAATGAAATGCAAATGACATTTACTTATTAATGTTTGATTACATTCAAACAAAACAACCTCACAAATGTGACAGAATAAATTAAAAAGAAAAAAAATATATATATAGTGAGTAATGAAAATAATAACCCGTTATTATAAAAAAAAAATAGTTATTAAATATAATTTATAAGGGAATTGGTAAAAATGTTAACAGCATTTGGTACTAAATGTATGCTGATAACTGTTCAAAGAATTGCTGCAGGTAACCTGTTTTAATTTTTAAGATAGAGTAAAAATATTTATGAAAAAGATGTTCTTCATAACAAACTTTTATTATGCAGATTTAGAGACCTTCAAACAGTTTAGGACATCTGCGAAAGTCAATCTAAAAATAAATTTCAGTCTTTGTTTTTTCCACTTTTAGAACTAAATTAAGATATTTCTATTTAGAAGCAGTTTAGAAAAAGATAAAACTCTGCTAAATAAAGATTCTATAATATATACAGCAGTGTTTCCAGTACTTGTGACTAATATAGATATATTTGCTTCAGTATTCAGAAAGAAATTATATATTTATAAGTAAAAAAAATATTTAATTTGTTACACCGAAAAACATGCATGTCATCATTATGCTAGAGATTTCCATCAAAAGAGATATTATATTTTTTTCCGTTATCATATCTAATACATTTTCTTCACTCAAAGCGAACATTATAAGTCTATTTCTTTCGTATTATGAATGTTTCCATACGAACATTTCAGATAATATTAGATTTTTTCAAAAATGTATTCCTAGATATAATCTTTCAGTTGAAAAATATAGAAGTCAAAACTTACATAAATCTAAAAGCATGCACACAAAATTTGATTTTATGTGTAAGGATTATATCTTTTCATTAGTTTTGCTGACTTAAAAATTAGAAATCGCATTCAAATTTATCCATAATTCTTTACGTAATTTTATCATGTACAAAATGAAAGATATAAAGGCATATGAGAAGTATTTATGATATTTAAAATTTAATGCTTAAAGAATTAAAAAAAAAAAAGTAATATTCCATTTTAAATTTGATTAAAAAGCAGCAAAAAAACATTATGAATTTTAATAGTTTTATTGTTTAGTCAAAACAAACAAAACAACGAGAAATCAACCTGCGAGTGAATTAGTTTTAATATGGAATTAAAATATACGTATGCACAATATTGAAAAACAGAATTCAGTTGCTATTGTAACTATATGGAAAACTCATATTAAATGTTCTGATAAAGGTACAAAACGAGGTACAGAGAATCATTCTTTTGAATGCTATCCTGGGATGTTTCTTTTCGAACTTATTTTTTCTTTTTAACCTTGTCTATCTATATCTATATCTATATATTATTTAAGAAAAAAAGAAAAAAATACTTTTTATCACTGAAAAGCTTATCTTGCATTTTGTTTAATATTTTCGCCTTCCAGAATTACAGCTTTACATAATATCAGTAAAAATAAATAAATAAATAAATAATAACAATAATCCAATGTTTAAAATGTTGCTATATCGTTATTTTATTTTATTTTTTACCAATTTATTTATTTTATCATTTTATTTAATTGAACAAGGTGAAGCCATATGCTAAAATCGGAATTAAAGAATGGTGCACATCCGAAATGTCGCCAAATTTTCTTTTTTGAATTAATCTTTAAATACACTATATGAAAGATAACCGATTTCGCTAGTTAATGTTATAATATTTATAATACCTACGACTTTAATTTTTACTAATTTACGTCAATCTTAATTTATAACAAATATAGTGGTACATTAAATGCCTTACTATCCAAATTAAAGATTTTTGAAAATAATGTGTTAAGTAAAGGACTTGATTGCACAAAGCAACATTTTTACACAATTATATTGTGACATAATCCATATTGAATTTTTCCTGATAGATTGCAAATTAAAATATTTACTTATAACAAACAAACAAGCTTATATTTTCTATTGGCAATTTTACCCTAAAATTTTGTGTTTTGAATTAGAAGGAAAACTAAAACTTTCGCTTCCATGTTGTACAGGGTGATTATAATTAAAGTTACTATTTCAAAACGCTATAATTTTAAAACTACCCATCAGCGCGATTTGGTATTTTACCAGAGCAATCGTGAAGCAATGAAATTTTGTTTGGAGAAAAAAAAAAGTTCCAAAATGTGCCGTTAATTATCCGTAAAGTATTTGTTTCATGAAGCTCCTCTTTTTCTCTTTTCACTGTGACTGTTTCTGCTGTAAACACGTATTCTTGTCTTTTTGCTAAAAAATTTTTAGTAAACCCTCGAAGTCTATTGTTTTCTGCTATTCCAATATGTTGCTAACAACATTCTTGTGTTTAATGAGTCTATTTATGCGTTTCCCCTGACATTACCCTGCCAGTGCCATCTAAAGGAACATGTTAGAACTACTTCTTTCCTCCCCCAAACAAAATTTCATTGCCTCACGATTCTCTGGTATCAAATCGCTCTGATGGGTATTTTTAAAATTATAGCGTTTTGAAATCGTAACTTTAATTAGAATCACCCTGTATATGAATTTGATATTTATTCGCTGACAGTGATTAAAAGTCTTATTTACTTTTTCTTATTTTCTTATACTTTTCTGGTTAACTCATTATGAATTAAAATTTATAATGTAATTTATGCCCAACTTTATACATATATTAATATGCGTAATGTATGTGATTCTACAAAACAAAACAAAACAAAAACAAAAACAAAAAATACAAGGCAATATACCTTTAGAAATTAAGTAAAGTATCACAGGTCAAATTAAGACCTTTTTTTTTCTTTATCATAAAAGATAATTTCAGGATTTCACGAATAACAAAAGAAAATACACACACGGAGAAAATAAAATATATTTCGTTTAATAATAATCAATATTAATAATCTGTAATTAAAATAATAATAATAATAATAAACAATTTATAATTGAATATTACCTATATGAAAATTTACAACGAACTCATAAATTAAAATGATCTTTGTTTAATAAATAAAACACGTAGAACTGAACTTTTGAGTTAAATCCTTTTCATCAAATTTAGAATGACTTGGACCAAGTTTTCACTACAACAGTTTTTATTTCTTCATTTCTTTATTTTTTATTATTAGATTAAGCTTATTCCGCAATATTTCAGATTCCGATCTTCTAACATGAAATCATATTATAAAGAAATTTTTCACAAATTAATTGCCTAATTTAACTGATTTAAACTAATTATTATTAGTTTAATTTTCTCAATATTAATATCAGAAGAAGCTTTCTGTTTACTTCAGAATTCGTAAAAAATTTCGACATCCGGTTTTCGATGGATTTACACGTTTTGAAAAGTCTAAAACACAATTTGACCATTTTTAGAAAATGTTTGTCTGTCCGTCTGTCTCCCTCTGTGTGTGAAAATATTTTTTTGTGCCAACTGTATCTCAAGAACTACTTCAAAGATTTGCTTATGAAGTTGTATGTAAATGCACCTCAACATAAATTAGTGCCTATGACTTTTAGGTTGATTTCTTTAGAAATCGACCTATTGCAATCACTTAGTTTATCTATATATATATCTATCTATCTATCTATAATGAAAATTTTGTCATCACGATAACTCCCGAAACAATACTCGAAATGGAACCAAATTTGGACAATGAACTGATCTTATAAATATTTAGAATGAGTTCGTTAACCAAGTTGCTCCGACTTTTCGTTTTTAAGTGGCAGCCACTTGAAAATTTCAAACCGACATTGTAAAAAGCATATTTAAAGCAAGATTTGCTTCAATTTTGTTGTAAATACAGGTCACATAAGGGTCTCAATGAAGTTTATTAATGAAATTTATCCGTCATTTTTAATAAAGTGGTAGATATATTAAGTTAAGCGGGGCCACTTGAAATCACTCTACCACTTGAAAATTTAAAATCACAATAACTTCTGAAATAATACTCCAAATCGAACCAAATTTGGATAGTGTCTTAAATTATCTTTTAAATAACTTAGAGGAATTTGTAAACCAAGTTGCTTCGCCATTTTGTTTTCAAGTGGAGACCACTTGAAAATTTCAAATTCAAATTGTAAAAAGCATATTCCGATTTTTTTTTTTTTAATTTTGATGCATACATAGATTATACAAGTGTCTCAAATAACTTTATTAATGAACTTTATCCGCCATTTTTAATAAAGTGGCGGATATCTTAAGTTAAGCGGGACCACTTGAAATCAGGCTACCTCTTGAAAATTTAAAACCATGATAACTTCCGAAATAATACTGCAAATGGAACCAAATTTGAACAGTGTCTTAACTTATCTTATAAATATCTTAGATGAGTTTGTTAACCAAGTTGCTCTGCCATTTTCTTTTCAAGTGGAGACCACTGGAAAATTTCAAATTTAAATTGTAAAAAGCGTATTCCGAAATTGTTTGAATTTTGATGTAAATACAGACCACATAAGGATCTCAATGAAGTTTTTTAGTAAACTATATCCGCCATTTTAAATAAAGTGGCAGATATCTTAAGTTAAG
Source organism: Salticus scenicus (assembly GCA_963930645.1). Lineage (NCBI taxonomy): Eukaryota > Metazoa > Arthropoda > Arachnida > Araneae > Salticidae > Salticus > Salticus scenicus. Next base: position 178,096,886 of record OZ005650.1, read on the forward strand.
CGGGACCACTTGAAATCAGGCTCCCACTTGAAAGTTTAAAATCACGATAACTTCTGAAATAATACTCCAAATCGAACCAAGTTTGGACAGTGATATAATCATATAATTATCTTGAATGTTTTCACTGGGCAACTTGTCCCTACATCTTGTTTGTAAGTTCCATCCACTTGAAATCACACTGCCACTTGAAAATATGCCATCACGATAACTTTTTAAATACTAAACTGATTCAAATAAAAGTTGGATAGTTAACTTATGGTTCAAATATCTAGGATAAGTTCACTTGGTGACTTGATCCGCAATTTTATGTCCAAGTTGCTGCCACTTGAAAATTTGTCAATATGGTAACTTTAGTAATACAGAATCAATTCGCATCAAATTTGGGTAGTGGATTTATCCTTCAAATATCTCAGATAAGTTCGCTGGGCATCTTACTCCACTTTTTTTTTCCAAGTGGTGCCACCTGAAAATTTCTTATGACGATAATTTTTGAAATACTGATTTAATTTGAACTAGAACTGGACAAGGAGCTTATACAAGTATACTGGATGATTTTGTTGGGCAAGTTGTTTTGCCATTTTGTTTCGAAGTTGCAACCACTTAGACTGCCACTTGAAAATTTGCCATAAAATTAACTTTTGAAACACGGCACTGATTTAAACCACAGTTGGGCAGTGAACCTATGCTTCAAATATCTTGGAGATGTTTGCTGGGCAACTTGTTCCACTATATTGTTTCCAACTGGCGGCCACTGGAAAATTTGTTACCACGGTAACTTTAGAAATACTTATCAATTCAAATCAAAGTTGAAAAATGGATTTATCATTCAAACAACAAAAATCTAGAAAATTCACGTAACTCGTGAACCAATCACGTTATTGCGTCCATCTTTGGTATATCGATAATAAGTATTTTCTCGCCAAAAGTCGCCAAAAAAGTCGCCATTGGGTAAAAATCGCCAAATTTGGCACCAAATCCGTTACCTACGTTGCTGGATCTTTTTAATGCATTTTTAAGGAAAAATTAAGCTATTTTAATGCTAAAACAAGCTAGAAATGCAGAAAACTAACATTTTACCAACTTACTATGCCTCTTTGAAAGAATTTCTACAATATGTATATATATATATATATTTTCAAATTTGAAACGATATTTTAGATGAGGAACTTTCTCTGCCATTTTGATCGAAGTGCCAGCAACTTAATTTTTCAACACGATGACTTTTGAGATTTTGAATTAATTCGAACTATATGTGTACAGTAGACTTATCTCACAAATAAATTTCATATATTTGTCAACTTAACTCACCATTTTGTTTCCAAGCGCCGGCCACTTGAAAATTTTAAATTCACATAAAAAGGTATTTATGAACCGATTTGCTTAAAAATCCATATGTGCATAGCCTACATTAATATTTCTACCAAGTGCATTAATAATTTTTAGCCGCCATTATGAAACAAAATGACGGCTACTTGATAAGGAAAAAAGAAATCAACCTACCCTTCCGAATAAGCCGGAAGGACATGATTTTTTTTTTTTTTTTTGTAAAAATCTCTCTACAGGTGGCGCTGGAAATTTTCCTGAGAACACAAAGGCTATATCCTAAATTCTATTGTATATAATTGTACAAGATTTGGTATATGAGAGAGCCATTATAAATCACTATGTTGATTTAAGTTTGGCCTATATTAGCAAACATGTGGCGCTGCTGCGCTGCAATTTACGCCATGAATAGGGAGGTTAATTCTCAACTTTTGTGGCATATAACTACACGAAACCTGATTTGATTAATAACCATAATGAAACCAAATGCTCACTTAATGTAGTGTATATCGGCCGAAAGTGAAGCTGCTATTGTGATATTTCACAGGCTACAACTCAGGTGCCTATTGATTAAAATTGTACCAAACTTCATGTATAAAATCTTTATTGTGGTAAGCTATGGTTTAACTTCTGTTCATGTTAAACAGTAAATGGCGCTGTAGATATAGAAAAAAGGTTTTGTGATGGCCAACACATAGAAGTTTTCTTATTGTTTTTAAGCGCTATGTAAAATTAAAATGCCTTCATTCTGTTTTTACTTCCATTACCTTACTACCGTAGGTAATGGAAGTATTGAATTCGGTCTGAAAATTCGATATCGGGTTTTCACTTGATTTACACGTTTTAAGGTCCCCTGAGTCCAAAAATGTGGTTTTTGGCAATTGGTCAGTGTGTATGTATCTATGTGTGTGTGTGCGTGTGTATGTATGTATGTGGAGAATTTCTGGCTATTATAGCTCAGAAACTAATAAAGATAGAGCTACGAAACTTTAGAATTGAAATACGTCTGGTGTACAGATGAAATTTCCAAATTTTGGTGAAAATTGAAAAACCGGAAGTGGGACATCGGAAACCGGAAGTGGGACCGTAAGTCCGTATCTCAAAAACGGCTCTAACGATTTTCTTCAAACTTGCTATATAAACACTCTATTAGATGTTCTTTCGAATGATATAGTTGGTTAGTTCAGGAAAATTGATAGGCGTCCTGTATAAATAGCTGAATTTCAAGTGTCGTTCCCTTCAAATCGGCTGTACGGATTTTTTTCAAACTCGCCCTAATAACTCACTTTTAAATATCCTTTTGTATGTAATTATTGTTTTCCGGTCAATAATTGATTTTTTGTAAAAGTTGGTGTCTCAAAAACGGCTCTAACGATTTTCTTGAAAATTGTTATATAAATTCATTTCTTTCTAACAATATCTCTTATATTTTCTAACAATATCCCCTCAGAATTTCGTAACGTATCTGGAAAATGATTAATATATATATTATTATTTTTCTATTTATTATTTTAAATAACTTATTTGACGGATAGAGCAATTTTGTTACTTATTTAAATCAAAAATATATATAAAATGTTTATAATGTGTGTAGTACTGGGTAATGGAAGTTGTGTGGCTGTTACACACCAGATTTTTTTTTTCTTTCAAGCATATCCTAAAACATAAAAAAAAGGATGTATAAGTTTAATAACGTTGTTGTGCAGTTTTGCTTGAACTGAATAACAGAAAGAAATTTCTATGTTAAAGCATTTCGGCGTTGTCGTCGAATCTTCCTTCGCAAACGGTTTCTTTACTTGAGAGTTAAACTTAAATAAAACTATATTCGATTTATTTTATGTTGAATTTCATAAATATTTTTTTCTATCCTCTCACTTGCTTTTATTTATTTACATATTTATTTATTTATTTATTTTTTTATATTCCGTTAAGTTTATAAATGAGGTACTAGGCAGCTTCACAGGAGAATCTTGCTATTTATTATACCGTAATTACTTGCGGATGTATAGATATAAATATAAAGTTGTAAATGTAAATCAAAGAATCGAAAAACATCTTGTAAAGTGCAATTAATTATACAACCAGTCCAACGTTTATAATTTGAATAACTGTAGATTGTAGCGACAATTAACATATATACTGAAACACATTGTGTTTGTATCCAGCATCATAAATGTTCTTCCTCTCCAGGTCTGTCCCTGGACCTTGTCCGTAGGAGGGTGAACCGAAAAATTCAGTTAGGTTTTTTGGCCGGTTGAAACATTCCCCTGCTCCCCCCCCCCCCGCAATGAGGCATGTTACTAACATACATAAGGAAATTGTTTTGTTACATTCGAACATGACTATATGCTTTAATACTTATCTGGTAGAAGGTTGTTCTTCAGATGCCGGGTTCATATCCCAAAATGGATGTTTGTAGTTATTCAGAATCTACTTTAAGACCTAGTACCGAGTCTAATGAGCCTTAAGTGCAAAGTATGACCGTATAACTACAATCTAATTTCTAATATATATATATATATATTTAGGGCCACTCCTAAATAATAATAATAATAATTAAAAATTCGCCAACGTCACTGATAAATTTTAGAATATCTAATGTAAATTTTAAGAAATTGAGACGGATAAAGATTTTTTTCTCCGCAGTCCACAAATCTGTGCACCACCACAGAAAATTTACAAATCACAATCTTAAAATTAGAGCCATAAATAAATATCATTGTTCATTTGATTTTCCGTGTCTTAATTTAAGTAGATAAACTTTGGTAAATTTTGTAAGATTTATTTGTTTTATTAGTTTTTAACCCAAATCTAAAATTTAATCATTCATCAGATAAGAATGAAAATGTATTCCATGTATTTGTACAGCCTTTTACGTTTGTTAATCTAATAATACACCAAATTCAAATTCGCTCTCAATTCCAATCTGTCATGTAAAGAGATGCTGAGTTAATCTGATAAAGCTAGTTACTATTGCTACTTACTATGTGCAATTGTTTCCTCAGTTCAAATAACAGAGGTTACCAGACATCACAATATGATGTTACAATGTCTGATTTATTACACAAATATGTTAATCCATTCTAAAGATATGTAAAAGTGAATTTCATTTCAAAACATTTGAGAAAGTATCATACATGTTGTTTTCGCAATATTTTATTATTTTATTTTAAAGTAAATTGGTATTTTTTACATATTTTTTTAAATATGTATTTTTTACTCGTAAAAGTATTTTTTCTAAAATATGCATTTAGGAAATAGCTTTAATATAACAACAATTATCAACGTAAGTTAAAATTATTATTAGTAAGTATTTTTTAAATAAATAATAATTAAATATTTGTACGTTTTAATTGCATTAAAAAATGCAGCCGTATGAATAAAATTACTTAGAAGCTTAATATATATATTTTTTTATTTATTTTATTTATTTTTTGTTATCCTGTTATCGATTTTCATACTCACAATTTCTTCTTCTAAAAGGAAAAAAAAAAAAAAAAAACTGCCATCCGTTTTGAATTTTTATGGAATATTTAAAAGTCTAAGTTTTATCAACCCTTTTAGAATTTGTAAAATAATTATATATTTATATTTATTTATTTATTTATAAAAATCATAAAATTTAAAATAATTTAATGCATTAAGAGTATTAATCAGTTTTGAAATTAGAAGTAATTTATAATTTGTTCTTAATAAAAGATTTATCTACATGCAATGTTATTTATCTCTGTATATAAAACGTAATGCTAATATGTGTGTTTGCGTATACCCGCGGTTTATTTTTTATATATATAGGCAACATACAGTTTGGTAAAACAATATCTTATGTTTAACCTAGGAAAAATCTTCCTCGTCTTGAATGTCAAAGTGAGAAATAGAATAGCAGACCGCTGATTTGGAAACATTTAGTGTACCGTCATCAGTGCTTTGGCGTTGAAGACGTTGGAGATTTTCCTTGGGTTTAGTTATCTAGCGCCAATTCTCCTTTTAATAATCTCTTATATTTTCCTGTTTACATTGCAACATGGAACAGCTAATGAATCATGCAAAAAATGCATATTTAAAAATCACATAAATTAGAATCCATATAATACATAAAATGATTACACAACAATGTTTTAAAACAAATTAAATGTAGTTGAAAAACATACTTAATTAATGAATGCTTTTTATTGGGGGAGATTTTCACATTCAAAACTAAGGATCTGTAACATTTGGCAGCAAATATTTTAACTTTAATAAAAGTATTACGAAAACTTAACACACACGCACGTAATTAAAAAAAAAAAAAAAAATGAAATAGATAGAGAGTAGACGAATCGGGTGAAACACATCAAAGTCCAAACTCACATTAAAAGTTCTTTCTGATATGACACGTAAAGAGATGATGAGGTAATATCATAAAATTCAAGCCAAATATTTGCAGACCGTACAATTATCTTTCTAAATGAAATAACGGTGCTTATTAGACGTGATATAATACCTTAAGATTACCTAAGTAATAGCGAAACGTTTTAACATGAACACGTTCCATATATTTATATAATTTAGTTTTATTTAGTAAACGTAAAATAAAAAACGTATCTTTTTACAGCAGCTTATAATTGACCTTTATTACTTAAAAACATTTATTTCTACAGATTCTCAGCCTTAAGAATTTTCGTCGGATTTTTTTTTTATAGATGAGACATTATGGTTTTTAAATTGCTTTTGTGACTTTTATTTGTTCCTTTATATTTCCTGGCATACCGATATACATTTTTTGATAACGATCATCTCCTTTTTCTTTTCTTTCTTTCTTTTTTCTTTTGCCATAAATCGATTTTTATTGTGAGATATGAAGAAGGAAATGGCAAAGAAAAGAAAACTAATTACACTTGAAAAAAAAATCAAATTTAATATGTAAAAGTATATAAATGGATAGATAGATATCTGGTTTGTTGGAACATGTAAAGCATTATAAATCTTGAAGTTAATTTTAAAATTTAAATACAAACCTCATAATTTCATCACATATTTCAGTTCGTCATATTAAAAGTTGCTATCGGTATTTGAAATATTTTTACTGATTCCTAATGAATAATTAGTGTTGTGTAAATTATTGTAAATGATCGAACCTACGAATATTAATGATTAAAATCAGAATTTAGACAAAATTTAAAGATTCATTAATGCACTCTATTATTTTACAATGTATACTATTCTTTAAAACCAAATATTAACCAAATTCGACTATACACAACAATTTCTTGTTCATTTAGTTTTGTGACATTAATTCTGAATTTATGAATAAATTATAAATATAAAAACAAATCATTTTGTAACCATTAAAATAACAATAACGCAATAATTCCCAAAAACAAATTTTCTCTTTATTGTGGTTATTGGTAATAACATTCTGGGAAAAGAAGAAAATAGATAAATATGTTGGATATTCTAAATAGATCATCAAAACAAACAAAATGTTTTGTATAAATATTAAAAATTGACCTATTTCATGTTTCAGATATACCACTTTGTGAAACCAACAAAATATTTCTGGATTTCAAATTTGGACCATTCCATTAAAATGTCACACGCGTTCACAAAAATGTTTTAATTAAATTTAGATAATTAAATAGTATGATTGCTTTGCTTTCATACAATACCTCGGCTCCCATACGTTACGTTCTACAGTAGTAGCAAAACAATGCTAATACAAGGGCAGTTGTGAAGAGTAAATTTCATTAAGCAATTAAACAAAAGGAAAACATTATGAAAAAATATTTTTATTGTATAAGGAAGTACAATGGTAAGACTGTTTCAATGTAGTTGCCCCATTTTTTATGACATTACAGGAGGCTTTTTGTATTCGTCGTAGAAAGATGCTGCCTGAAATATTTCACAATTAATGAAGATGTGAAACACAATTTGGAGAAAAAATGTACAGGAAATTTTAAGAAAATTCATTGTTAGCATCGCAATGGTGAGTCTTTGATCTTATCTTCAAACTTCTATAAAAATATTAGCAACAGTAATAGATGTACGCCCACTTCATTCTTCATCGTAAAAGTTTTCACGTCTTTCATTTAAATTTAACACCCACCTTCTTACCATCATCATATCATTCATTGTGTTTTGTTCGTAAACTTCAGAAATTTGTTTGTGAATTTCAATTGTTTTAATGTTCGTAACATTCAAAAAGTGGATGACAAAACGTAACTCCCACGCGGTGGAATGTTAAAATTTTTAAAACATTTTAAAAGATGAGTATTCTGCCAACACATTGCTCAGCAATCTACAAATATTTTAAATTGTTTGCCAGAGAATCAGCAAATTTGAGAAACATGAGTGAAATCGCAAAGTGAACATTTTTACGTCCTTCGTTAAGATTTCCCCCCACCTCCTTACCACGGAATTACTCATCGCATTTTGCCGTAGAATTTAAAAATTTGTCTATGGTTTTACATTGTTTTAATGGTCAAACATTTGAAAAACAGATAATTCCCACGCAATCAGGTGTTCAAATTTTTAAAACATTTTAAACGATTAATATGCTGCCAAAGGAATACTCACTCAGCATTCTATAAATATCTTACTAGAAATAAAATATGCAAGAAGGCTCTTCTGCGCAAAAATTGAAAACGGAACTCACTTTCTAGATTACTCTCGTATTTATTTATTTTTTACTTTTTTCTTTTGTGTGTGTGTGTGTGTCTGTGTGTGATGGATGTAACATCTAATGAAATGAACTATTAAACAATTTCAGAAATGATTAAAATAAATATTTATACAAATATATTAAAAACCGTAACAATGCTTTTATCCAAACCCCCTCAATGTTCACACAGTATTTTAAAAGCACTTCTTAACCATTTTTTATGTTAAGTGAACTTTAATATATCAAACGAATACCCAAAAATAGGAATTTTAATTAAGTAATTTGAAATTAATATAAAGATATGTTTATACAGAATTCCAGAGGCCTGCAGTCATAATAGAATATAATACTGTTCAACAATAAAATTGTAAACTAAATAAAATTAGCAAATTCATATGTATTTGATGCTACTGAGAACAAAAATGGCAATTATAAAAAAACATTAGCTCTCTATATTTTTTTGGAATCGCTGGATGTGGAGAATCAGAAAGTAGTAACATTTGGAAGATGAAAAATTCATTTTCACCAGTAAAAACTAAGTGAGAAAACTCAATATATAGTGTATATATAAATCCACATGTACATATCAGTGGACACAAGTGTTGCTTGATTTGACTATATGGGTGAACGTTTACATTTAATTGCTCATTATCGTTATTTAGCTTGATGGTATCATTTTGTAATTTAGTGTACCTCGAGTTTGTGTGAACGCTCCCGATTCTTTTTTTTATTTATTTATTTATAGGAAAGTAACTCTCTATAATTAAATACGAGTTATCGTAACACTGATTGAAATGACAAGCACCATTTTATTGTTTGCCGAATAGGAGATCAAGGTAAAATATGTGGCCTCATTTTGTTTGCAACAATTTTGCAAGTAACTTGAGAAATTAGATTAATGGTAGTGGTCAGTAAATGAGCTTTGCAGTACCAAAGAGTTTAATAGAATCTACAAATTATTTAATTGGCTGCTATTTTGTATTACGTCACCTATTCAGTGAGAAATTTCTAAAAAGAAGAAAATGAATATAACCGATCTGAACATCACCTCAGCCATTCGACCTGTTTCACATGGGGAAAATGTGCCTACTCCGGAAGCACCAAAAGCGTATCAATGAACTATGCTGAAGGAACAAGTGGAATCGGCGATAGTTTTTCAAATGATCATCGATTTTGAAATTTTGCTTCGTAATCACGAATTATGTATTTCATTTATTTCATTACCTCATACCTCCTATTGCACATACTAGAGCAAACTATTTAGTAATCCAGCATCAGTCTATCTTTTTATGGTCATAGAAATGTCAATAACCTCATTTCAATGGATTTGCAAAATTTTCACCAAATATATTGAACAATGTAATTAGCAAGGAACATTACTAGAAACAGCTTTAGTCTCTTATTACTATTATTTTTTTAAATTATACATATCGGATTAAATGTTTCATACTGTATAGTAAAAGATATAGGACTTTAATTCCTTTTTAAGAAAAGTTCAAAACAAGTAACGTAATGTCTTTTTACCATTATAAACTTAAAACATCAGTGAATTGTTTTTAATGTAATTGATATTTTTAATACTACAAGAACATTATATATATAGATTTTAATTATTGGCGTTTTACAAATCTAATTTCAATATATCGACAAAGCTCTCTATATAGAAGTTCACAGGAATAAAAAATAAAAGAGATGTAAAATGATGTGAGGATATACATGTCTTATTGAAAGAAGAAACAAACTACGCAGTAATCATTGTGTAGAAAGATTCATCAAGAAATGTATCCATACATATACTATATTTATATACAGACATTATACAAAATACATGCACATATCTACCTATATATATCCAAAAAAATCGAATGAAACACTCTACTTGTAACGATCGGAAGTGTTTCAAAATTAGATAAATAGAATTTTCTCGTATTTTACTTTATTTTCTTTATTTAATAACAGGATTTCTTGCATTATTTAATGCCGATGCATCTATTATATTAGATTTTTGAAGTTTTAGAGAAGAATACGGAATTATTTTAGAACGTAATGCTTTCTTTTGTTTCCTATTTGATTTTATCACAAATGTTTTTCAAATTTTAAAATACGATACATATTTATACAATACACTGATTCGTATAAGTTAAAATTTTAAAATTTTATATTCATTACTTTTTATGTTTCAAAAAGAAAAAATATATAATTAATAAAATTTATTACACTTAGGGGAGACCGGAATACAGTACAATGGACCAATTTTGGAAATTTTAAGTGTTTATTCATAAAATAATCATTTCTCGCTTTTGAAGATATGTGTGTATAATACCTATATATTGAGTTTTATGTTGAACGCGCGCTAAAACAATAATTATGTTTACTTTTTTAACACGCTTTTATTAGCTTCCCCTGTATGTATGTTTGTAACCTAACGCTGCGGCTGTGAGGTAAAGCTTCTGACTACGACCCTAAAGGTCTAACGTTCGAGCCCAGTCAGGGGAGATTTTTTAAAAATGGTCTTTGTTTAATTCTAAATTATTTATTTCTCATTCGTTCATTATGTTATTTATTCAGTTAATATTACGTAATTTCTAGACATTTTAACACGTTTTTATTCATTTGACATGATGTAACTATTAATGTATGTAACGGAATCTTCGAAATCAATTTTCGGTTACTTCTGGTCGTCCGATTGACCTTAAAGTTTTCACACGACTTCATTGTCGATGACAGTACTATATACAAATGCTTCCACGCGCCTATCCCTTCAGGGGCAGGTTCCAGGGGCAAAGTATTAAGTAACCCCCCATTTTTTTTAACTTTAAAATTATTTAAAAGGGATAAACAAACTTTTTAGTTTGATGTGCTTTAAAAGCGTATTTTTTAGTTTTTTAAAACTATATTTATTAATTATATATAAATTTTTTAGTAGCAACTGACAAAATGGACCATTGTACCCCGACCCCGGGGTACTATGGACCACGGGTCAAATTTAAAAAGTATACCAATGTAGTGCTTTTTTTAATAGTACAAAATGTATACTATATTATATTTGTTTATTTATGTCTTCGATTCATACAAATAATGTAAAGTAATGGACATCAAAATTAGAAAATGATACACCAAAAGATTTTTGCTCACTGAAAGTCTGCTTTTTTCTTGTGAAGTTGCAGGGTCTGGAAGAATCATCATTGATATATCTTGAAAATTTACAAGAGATATATCAACACTCTTGGGAAAAAATGTAGAGATCTAGATTAGGTTTTCGTTGCATGAATCTCACAAAAACAGATTCATTATCTTTTATTTCTGTGATTAAACCAACAAAATGTGAAACCGTCGTTTTCGTCAAATTTACATATTTGTATTATTATTTTTTAATTGCATTGTTTAATAAAGTTTGTTAGCTGTATGATATTTGTAATAATATAAGAATGCAAAATTAACTGAATGGTTATTAAAAATAAATAAGAAGGAACCTCAATGTAAATTGCTTTCTTATTCATCTTTGAAGACATAATAATCTAATTAAGGTTAACTATGAAATTGTTGAGGAGTTTTCCTCAACTGAGTTAGTATAGTTAATAAAGAAATAGTTTAATAACGTAGTTAAAAAAAAAAAAATAAAAAAAAAATAAAAAAAAATAAAGAAATAAAGAAATAAATAAAAATAAATAAATAAATCCCTAGGAAATAATCTACTCTGTCACGCCAAAAGAGAGAGGGTTCTGTCTTACACTCATTCTTAAAAACATTTCTTTAGTCCCGGTTTATCGTTTATCAGGAAGCTGCGTGAAAGGTTGACCTTGGATGGTCGGGCAGGCAGAGATGTCCCCCCCCCCCTCCCTCGCGCGTCAGAAATAACCAGGAGAAAGTGATACAGTAAGATATTTGCGGATTTCACGCCGTTTCGGTTGAATAAGATGCTTTTTCCGCCATGAGTTTAGTTTGTGGCAACAGCGGTGAAAGCAACGCTGGCTTCGAAGTTGGGCGGGAAGAGGAAGAAAAAAAAAGCTATGCGGTGCATGGCATGTGTTAGCGGTTTACACAATTTTTCGGTGGCCAGGGGCTTTTAGCCCCGGCTATGGTCCTCCCTAGGTCCGTTTGCGGTTTCTTTCAATAGACTGTTAAGTATTTCTAGAAATTAAAAAGGAAAAATATTGGTCCGTAAGTGATGTAAGATGAATTTTTGTTAAGACGGGCTGCTATTGTCAAAGACACCTTCAGTGTAGTGTCTGAACTGTGTGTTCTTGGGACTAAACTTCCCGTTGAAGCGTCCTTTTCTAGGAAGAGAGGGAGAAAGCAATCCATAGGATTCCTGAACTAGACGGTAATCAATTTTAGCAGTAGAGATACTCCTCGACTTATTCAGGAAAGAGGAATGTCAATTTATTCAACTTATGGAGCACAGGCTAGACTATATAGTTGGAGAATGGATCCCAAACACCCAGAATCCACAGCAGGAAAGGTTACGCTAAAGCCGGTAAGAGGAGCTTGCAAAAATGAATTTAACAAGAAATTTAATCATCCAATCTACGCACTCACTCATCTCTAAGAAGCTGTTAATTCCAGAAATTTAATCATCTAATATACGCACTCACTCATCTCTAAGAAGCTGTTAATTCAAGAAATTTAATCATCCAATCTACGCACTCACTCATACCGGAGGAAAGACTTGTGAAATATGTGTTTTAAAGGTTTTTCCAAAAAGGCTAATTTTGAATGTCAATTACTCAATCGTACCGAAATGAAAGGCACGTGTGTCTGAAAATTAAATTAAAAAAATTGCTCGAGGAAAGTGGAATCCCCAGCCATCCGCTGACATCTAAATTGTAGGTAAATATGATTTTTTTTTTTTTTTGTATTTTATCTGTTTAAGAGCAACTGAAAGAAAAAAAAAAAAAAAAAAAAAAAAAACGTCACAAAATTTTTAAGTATATAATTTATAGCTAACACTTCGAAATAATAATAATAATAATAATAATAATAATAATAAATCCCTCAAAAAAATATTTTAATGAAATTAAATATAATAATAGATTACCTTAGCTCTTTATTGTGCTAAATAGCCTCTTCCAGATCGAAATTCTTGAATGATGAAAAGGAAAAATGTTTAACTCAAAATATTTACATTTGGCTACCGTAAACTAAATTTCACGTATAAAATGGCTAAATTCTGAGTTAGGCATGAAGTTTCTGGCTAAGTTTCATCACTGCTGTGCTTCGAAAATACGAACATTAAATATACATATATTATATTTAGGGAAAGTAATGTCGTTTCTGTGCATGTCGATATTTGATTGTCATTTGGTAGCTCATTACGTACTTGGAAGGCGCGTCAAAGAAATTTTGAGGTTATTGTATCATATTTGCTTCTGAATAATTAAGTATTAGACTTTTTTTTTGCAATTTGGGGGTGAAATGGCCAGACAAATACCAGAAGAGCATATCCGGCACTGTATGCTTTTTGAGTTTCGCAAGGGTAATACCGCAACTGCTGCGACTAAAAACAATTGCTTTTTTTTTCCAAGCGCATTGGACGTTCGAAAATGCCAAAGATGGTTCTCCAAGTTCAGATCAGGCAGTTTTGATCTCTCGGACGCCCATCGATCAGGAAGACCAGCAACATTAGATAACGACGTGCTAAGGGCAGAAGTGGAAGCAAATTCATGTCAAACAATTGAGGAACTCTCAAACAGCCTTAACAAACCTTGGGCAACCATCCAAGAAACTTTGCCGCAGATCGGAAGAATAAGCAGAGCTGGTGTTTGGGTCCCCCATAATCTGTCCGAACAGAATAAAGCCAACCGGTCCATCACATGCAACGTATTGCTTCAACGGCACCGTGCAGATCCGTTTTTTGATCGCTTGATCACTGGAGACGAAAAATGGGTCCTGTAGGCAGTGGCTCAGCCGAAATGAATTACCACGAACTACTGCAAAGCCGGGTTTACACCCCAAAAAGGCACTTCTGTGTGTTTGGTGGAATACACGCAGAGTTGTTCATCTTGAAGTGTTAAAAACTTGACAAACTGTTAATGCAGATGTCTATTGTGAAAAATTGGAACGAGTAAACCGGTCTTTGATTGAAAAGTATCCGGCAATTGTCAACAGAAAAGGAGTTATTCTGCAACATGACAATGCAAGACCGCACTGTGCAAAACGGACCTTAGAAAAAATTAACGAATTGGGGTGGGAGGTACTGCCTCACCCACCATACTCGCCCGATATTGCACCCTCGGATTACCATTTATTCCGATCACTGAAACATTGTCTTAGTGGCAAAAAATTAGAAAATTTTGATGATGTCCAAAATGCTATCTCGACATATTTTACAGAAAAACCGATTGATTTTTACGAAGGTGAATATATTGTTGATTAGAAATAAAAACTTGTTAAAAATGTAGTCGTGTGAATTTAACTTAAGAAAACGACATTACTTTCCGGTCCCCCTAATATATACAAATATGGGAAGGGGTCCATTGTACCCCTGTCTCCCTTACATCATTTGATGAGAACAAATGATATCTAAATAACGAGTTTTTTCCTTTTGTCCAGCATATCATAATGGTTGCGGATTAAATCATTATCTCTTAATGTTTAGTACAAAATATTGTGTCACTGATTAATATCAATCAAGTATAAAAGTCACATTGCACCCATTTCTATACATGTTACTATTTAATCCTTTATCTAACGCATTATGAAACAGAAAAAAAATGTATTTTAACACACTTTTATTAGTTACTTAAGAGTATTTCTGAATGCTATCTGCAATAAAAAATATGTATATCACCTCGTCCTAATTGATGAGGATTTTGTGAAGTAGTTGTTTAGTATACCACTGGTACATAGAGGTCAGAAAAGATATTTGGACCATAAAGATGCGCAAACACGTGTTTACTTTTTTTGTTCCTTGTATATTTTCAAAAATTGATGGGAAATTCATTAGGAATGTAGAAATTAATTTTAAAACACGAGAAGATCGTTAAAAACACGAAGCAAAATCAGCGATAGCATTCTATAAAATCCTTTCTGGAACAGAAATGGCTGCGGATAGTGTCTAGTGCCTTGTAGTGAGGTTAATATGAGGTATGTACGTACTATTATTATAATTAAATTTGACATTGCTTTCATAAATTTCATCTTATACGTTTTTAAAACAAATAGTACTTTAAAGTTCTGTCGGTAGATGAATGATTAAAAACAATTACTCTGTAATTAAAGGAATAAAAAAAAAATAAAACAGAAAAAACTAGAGAAAAATGTTGTCAGACATTATCTTGCATAAAAATCGAACAACCTGGTAAGCGTACAGAAAAAAGAAAAAATGTTTCAGATTTTCTATCAGAAGTAACTGATTTTTTCATAAACAACAGTTAGGATGTTGCTCCCAAATGGTAAATTTGCGTGAGTGTCGTAATCGTGCTTGATACAAGTGAGAGTTTTCCTGTAGTGGCCGAATAATTGACCCTCTCGCCTTTGGTTATGAGGCAGAATTCGAGTCCTGATTAAATTACAGATATTTGTAATGGTCCGGTATCAATTTTAAAAAGAATTTTCCAGTTTATTTTACTCTAGTTTGCAAAAAATGACGTTAAACGACAAGATATATACAACAATGGAATAAGAGTAAGTTAAAAAAATAAAAATAAATAAATAAATATGTAAGTAAATATATAAAACGGAATACAATTTTATTTTAAAAATTTACATATCTTTAAAACGCGTTACATATTTATTCAGATTTGTTTTACTATTTTGAAGAAGGGAATAAGTTTTGAAAATATGTTTTTGCATTAAGGGGACTTGGCACGTTTGGCTTGGTACTACTGAGTGTTTCATATAAAAACTTGTGCATAAAAACTTGATATTTATAAGATGAAATATATTAGGTTCAATTAAATATCCAAAAAAAAAAAAGAAATATATATATATATTATGTCTTTTCTTAAATTTATGTAGAAGTTTTAGCCTTTTGAAGATCATGAAATCATGAAAAAATGTAAACTAAGAAAATTCAATTTAAAGATTTCAAATCTGTATAAAATATATCAAAAGCTATAAAAATTGCTGCCTGAATATATAATTTTTTGAAATAAAAAAAAACGAATATAGTTCAATTTTTAAATGTTAAATAGAAATATAAACTTTTATATTAAATCTGCAGTGGTGCCAAGTGAAAGGTGCCAAGTTCTCTTAGTGTAATTTTTAGAAAGACATTAACGTTTAATTTCCAGAAAATTTATTAAAGCCTGTATTCCCCCTATTAAAGTGAGTTGTTTTAAAATGAAAGTTCTAAGACTTATGCAATAAAGTTTGTATACAGATTCATCCCATATTAGAAAAAAAATCCTATTTTACTATTTTATTACAATTTCCTTGCTTTTTCCTGAAGTTAGATTTCTAGAGATTTTATTCAATCGAAATAATTTCAAACGAATTTTTTACTGATACATACTTCGGAAAAAAAGTAATACATTTTATTAAAATTCTCAAAGGCGGCAGGGAATTATAGTCAATATGTACTTAAGGACTTGATAAAATTCAATGTGCCTACGTATGTCATATCTGAAAAGTGTCAACTCATTCAAAGCTTTAGAAAGTCTATGTGTAGCTTATGTATGTTTGTTTAGTATTTTACATTTTGCATAAAAAATGTAATATTGCTCTCTATTCAGATAAACTATTACTGGGATACATTTAAAAGTATAAACTATTACTTTTTACTTAATTCGGGGTTTAATATATGATGTGAAAGTTAAGTAAGAAATTATTGAAACATATATTTCCTTAAATAATGTTTTTAATTATATTACCTTAATAAGCCTTGCTGTCTCTTCATTTTTGAGCTGCATTGGACCAAAATAATGTTTACTTTAAACTTAAATGAAATTAAAATGGAATTCCCTGCTTAACTTATTTTTCAATGACGTTTTGGTACTAAATAAAACATCAAATCATAGCTTCATCTGCATATTTTTTAATCATTTAAAGTTTTTTAAGATAGAAAAACGATAAAACTTTTAAATATCGTCTATAAATGAAATTCAAATTAATAAAAAATATATTTGTTTAAATAATAGTGTTCAGTGTTTAGTTAATCTAGAAAAATGTGTGTCCTTATAATTATGAGAAGGAGTGTATTATTAAAAGCCGTTACATATTGTATGAATAACACTTGAATAAAGAGCTACTATTACAGAAAAAGTGTGTGATGTACGTAAAAAGCGGCAATAAAATGTTTAGGTGACTAACAGTCTGAAAACCAGTGTAAATGAAACTAGATTATTATGAACATGTTAACCAAATAATAATGCAGCATTTAAAGATGACATTTCTTTGGAAGAGGAAACACTAAACATTTTAATTACTGCAGTATAAAAGCATTAATACGCTTTTCAAAGGACTTACATAAAATGGCGTATAAATGAAAAATGTCTGTTTGTATTTTTAATAAAATACATCTACTTTTACAAAATAAGCTGTACTAATGCAATCTTTTGTAATAGTTTTAAAGTTTTTAAGCCAGTGTTAGTTTATTACAGTGCGTTGCATGAATATAAACGCACCTTAGCTTTAAGAATTTTAATGGTATAGAAGTATAATAAAAAATATGAATGGATGACACTTGATGCAAACTGTATGTGTATGATTAAAGAAATGAAAATACGAGTCAAAACAATGTAAGACCAATATTCTTTTTTAGAAAATCATTTCATTGAATTTATGACAAAAATACATGTTGCATGAATTTAAACGCACATGTAAAAAATAGATAACTGAGTAACAAATACTGCATCTAATACTTTGTAAAGCTACCATAGGCTTCAAGAACAGGCAGTAAACGCTTTGACAATGACTGATATAGTTGCATGAGGTCATCCAAGCTGATTGTCTTCCAAGCTAAATAAATGGCCGATTTTAGTTCATTTTTCGTGTTAAACTGCCTTCGTTTACGTAAACACGGCGAACCAGAATACCCCATACGTTCTCTATTATGTTTAAATCGGGGCTTTTTGAGGGCCAATCCAGAACTTTAATTTTATTGTCACGGAACCATTTTTTCACGATATGTGCTGTATGTACAGATACACAATCTTGCTGAAAAATATAATTTCTTCCAGCTTTCTTGACTGCTGAACGGCGGAGGATCCTTGTGAGGATCTGCACATAATCTACAGAGTTCATAGTGTTCTCCGCGAATTCTAATTTGAAAGTTCCTTTAAAACCTATGGCTGCCCACACCCTAACAGGCCCACCTCCAGACTGACGTTTTGAACAGTATATTTCTTCGGTTCTCAAATCGTGACAGTAGATATGAAATCCATCCGGGCCATCGAGATTAAACTTTTTTCATCTGAGAAGCTGACTTTTTCCCAATTTAGTCGATCTAGAATCCATTTTCTTGCGCATTCAAACCGCATAGCTTTCTGCATTTGAGTGAGGGGTGGTTTCGCCTTCATTTTCTTAAATTTAATGAATGTTGCAGCTTTGATAGTTCTCAATATGGTTGTCCGATGAACACCCAGCTTGTATTGAGCCTTTATCTTTACACAGAAAATATTCTTATTCTTTGCAGCGTTGCATATTCGATGTTTATCGTAACTGGTCAGCTTTCCTGTTCGCTTCTTATATGCTGTTTTCCCATAATTTGCTCCTTTCTTTATATAATTTCACACAACTCTCTCACTTCTTCCTGTTCGGCGCCCAATTTCATGATTGCTAAAGCCTTTACCACGCATGAAGTCGATTTTTATCCCCTCGTCTACTGTCAAAGTTTCCCTCTTTCCAATCCTGAACAAACTCCGTAAATTTTGCACTCAGGCATTAAAACTATTTTTAGAGAACTTTAGCAACATGACTATCTATGTTTTAATTTAATTCCGGTGGCTCTGTTAAATTTTAAACGCAAAATACAGAGTGCGTTTAATTTCGCGCAACAAACGAAAAGCAGTGAAAAATAAGAAAATGCTTAGACACTCATTTACATAAGCTTGTATGAGCCTAAACATACGTGCTCAAAGTACCTTATTCAGTTGTTAGTCATATGCAATAACTGTAAGTCACATTCCTTCCTTTGAAATTTAAAAAATTCTATTTCTGGTTATTGGTAAAGGTGCGTTTATATTCATGCAACGCACTGTATTTCATTGTCATATTTGTTTTGAAAATAATATATATTTTTAAAAATAAAACATTAACTAAAAGTACTGATAAAAAATTCTGTAACTAGCATCTAGAATCTAAATTGTGGCTCTAAAAAAATAGTTCCATTGCATTCTTATAAATTCTAGTCCCCTTTGGAAGTGAGTTCTAGAAACCCCTATTAGAATTCTACAGCGCTTGCCTATATTCTCGAGGGCAAAGTTATTTAAAAATCTCTGCAAATAAATTCGAATACAAGAGACGGGATTCAGCAACTATAATCTTGGTTTATCACCCAATTCTATAAAATCAAGCGAGAATTTCTCGCAACATGAAAGATTAAGAATATTCAGAATATTGTTTCACCATCTAGAAATGTGTTGACTAGAAATTCTCGATCATTTCGTCTGTTATTGGCATCCCTTGTGCACATAGCTTGGAAATATATATTTCTTGTTAAGGAATTTGGAAAATGACCATTTATTCAATCAAGATGAAGGCCGTATAATTCTTTTTTCAGTGAAGTGAGAAGAATTGCATCTTGATTACATATTTCAAATACACATTATAACTGCTTAGTTGCTTTACAAATAGATATATAATACTGATATATAATATTATGTAATAATATAATATAGATTGTATATTTAAATAATAACGATGTAGGTAAGTATCTAATTACAAATAAATAAATAAATAAAAATAAAATATATCGTCTGAAGTGCAGAATGTGCATGAATATTGAATAAAACATTATTAATCAAAATAAATTATTTTTTATTTTCATTAGTATGACAGAAGAAAGGTAAAATTTTTATTAAAATTTAAGAAAAGTAACACGGAAGAACCGAGCAATAAATATTCAGTGAGAATTTCATGAATTTTCGAAAGACGCAAAGTGACGTAAAACGATATTTGCCTTTTTATATTAAAGTAAAAGGGAAGAAATAAGGACTATACTAAATAGAGATACATATAAAAAGGTCGTGTAGATGGTGCTCTATTGTATTTAGTTTTTCCATTAACAAGTGATAAAGCAAAATGAAAACTCTTGGAAACTGTAAAAAATAAAAACTTCAGCTATTCCAAACCCATAAAATCTTTATAAATGATCTAAATGGCACTCTCAGGATTCCCATTGCTGTTGTGGAGGTATGCAGATTACTAAGACGTGACATGCACACCGCATTCACGTTCCTCCGACTTAAGCCCGAGAGATTCCTGGCTTTGGGGTTATCTGAAGAATTTTTTTTACAGCGGGCGGATTGCGAATCTAGCCGATTTGAAGGCAAGCATCAAGCTTCTCATTTATAGCATCAGCATAGATATCCTCCGATGTGTTGTGTAACAAGCCGTTTTGCGTTTCCAACTAGCATCGAAAATTTCATCCTTTAACAATTAATACAAAAAATGCTTAGAAGTGAATAAAAGTGGTATGACACTACAGAAAAAAAAAAAAATGTACATCTCGGTAGATTTTTTTTCTTTTTAGATTTTCCTCACTGAAATAAAGTTATTGATGTTTACAGTAAAACATATGCAAATTCTTTCAGAATAAATTTAATTTAAATGTATTAAAAATCATTTTTTCAAAAAAGTAAAACTGTAGAAAGGTGTGAAAAGTTGTCCTCTACAACACTGACAAATATTTTGCAAAACTATTGTTTTTTATATTAATTATTAAAGGACAAAATTCCCTCATAGGTGAACATGGAACCTTGAATATTCAAGACGACGGGTACACAGCAAACTTAAGATTTCCCCTGACACTTAACCTGAGAATGCCATCTTTCGTCGCGTTTTGGAACAATTTTTTATCCTTTACCAAGCGAAATTCCATTGTCTCATGATTGTTCTAGTAGAATATCAAGTAATTCTGACCAGTAGTTTTACAGTCAGAGCATTTTGAAATCACAACTTTAATTGTAATCGTCCTGTATGTATATATATGTGTATGTATATAGATATATATATATATATATATATATACACATACATACATAGAGAGATAGTAGATAGATAGATATAAATAAATAGGTAGATGATTTTTGTCAACAGTAGTTTTAGCTTTAAAAAGGGTAAAGGAAAATCAAACTGAAAAAACAACAACAACAACAACAACAAAAAAGTTTATATTGCAAAAATGTTCTGGCAGAAATTCCATATGCCATACGAAATATATTTTGACAAAAATTTTCTGTAATGCAACAATTCTGAGAATATTTGTACACAACATTTTTTTCCCATGAGGCACATAGTAAAAAATTCTCCAATTCTACAATCAAGGATCAAACCTCAGACCACGTTGCATTTTAGGCGACCTCTCAGCCACGGATATATGATTTGCTCTGCTATTTAGCACATCTCAACCCTTCTTTGACACCACTTTTCCGTATGCGTAACAGAAAATTAGAAAAATGTAACAACCAGAGAAAACATAACCATAAAATATATGAAATTTTCTACATCTCCATAATTATTATTATTTTTTATTAATTTTTTAATCAGGATTTTAGTTCACTGTCACAGAATAGGGTTATTCATAGACAATTGTTCTTCATTGCCCTTAAGCTGTAAACAAAAAAAATTATAAAAGTGACAAGTTTTAAGTTACTTTTCTTTTCTTTTCTTTCTTTCTTTTTTTTTTTTTTTTTTTTTTTTTTTTTTTCAATCGATTCAAATTTTAAGTTTACAAAACCATTATTTCTCCAAAACTCCTGAGAATGAATCGCAGAAATGAATGTAAGTAAAATATAAGCGAATACAACTTCAAAAATTTAGCTTCTAAATCAGAGCTTCTAATTTAGCTTCTCAATCAAATATATTAACTCTACAACAAGGATTTTTTATTTTTGAGAGCAGCCAGTTCATAAACATTTCTATTAATTTAAGAATCTTCATATAAGATATGAGGAAATCAATACAATGATAGGTGAATAAATCTTGTAAAATAGAAGAATTTTGCGTTTAAAGATTGTAGACGAATATTTTGAAGGTAATGAATCCAATTTCTTGATATAAGGTTTGGCTATAAATTCCAGCATCTGAAAGCCTCTAGAAATATCCAAAAATCTATAAAACAGTTTAATGTTCAGTATGTTGATAGATTGGGATTGCTGAAAATCCTACAAAACGCATATTATCGTAGAATGTTACAGAATATAATAAAAAGAAATATATATATGTATAGGGAGTGATGAAAATAATAAACTGTTATTATAAAAAAATGTTTATTAAATATAATTTATAAGGAAATTGCTAAAAGTGTTAACTTCATTTGGTACTAAATTTATGTTGATAACTGTTCAAAGAGTTGCTGCAGATAACCTGTTTTAATTTTTAAGATAGTGTAAAAATATTTATGAAAAAGGTGCTCTTCATACCAAACTTTTATTATGTAGATTTAGAAACCTTTAAACAGTTTCGGACATCTGCGAACGTCAATCTTGAAATAAATTTCAGTCTTCGTTTTTCCTTTTTTTAGAACTAAATTAAGATATTTCTATTTAGAAGCAGTTTAGAAAAAATTAGATAAAACTCTGCTAAACAAATTTTCTATAATATATAGCTGTGTGTTTGCAGTACTTGTGACAAATGTAGATATTTTTACTTCAGTAATTTTGAAAAAAATTATATATTTGTAGTAAAAGAAATATTCAACCGGTTACATCGAAAAACATACATGCCATCATTATGCTAGAAATATCCATCAAAAGAGACAATATGTTTCTTTCCGTTATCATGATATCTAATACTTTTTTCTTTAATCAAGGCGAACATTATAAGTCTATTTTTTTCGTATTATAAATGTTTCCCTACAGACATTTCAGATAATATTATCTTTTTTAAAAAATATATCCCTATATATAATCTTTCTGTTGAAATAAATAGAAGTCAAAACTTACATAAATTTAAAAGTAATTACGCAAAATCTGATTTTATGTGTTAGGATTAAACCTTTTTATTAATTTCGCTAATTTAAAAACTAGAAATCGCATTTAAATTTATCCATAATTCTTTACGTAATTTTATCAGGTACAAAATGAAAGATATAAAGGCATATGAGAAATATTTATGATATTTAAAATTTAACGCTTAAAGAATTAAAAAAAAAGTAATATTCCATTTTAAATTTGATTAAAAAGCAGCAAAAAAACATTATGGATTTTAATAGTTTTATTGTTTAGTCAAAACTAACAAAATAACGAGAAATCAACCAGCGAGTGAATTACTTTTAATATGTAATTAAAATATACGTATGCACAATATTGAAAAACAGAATTCAGTTGCTATTGTAAGTATATGGAAAACTCATATCAAATGTTCTGATAAAGATACAAAAGCAGGTACAGAGAATCATTCTTTTGGATGCATTCCTGGGATTTTTCTTTTCGAACTTATATTTTCTTTTTAGCTTTGTCTATCTATATCTATATCTATATATTATTTACAAAAAAAAAAAAAAAAAAAAAAAAAAAAATACTTTATCACTTAAAAGCTTTTCTTGCATTTTGTTCAATATTTTCGCCTTTCAGAGTCATAGCTTTAAATAATATTAGTAACAAAAAAAAAAAAAAAAATAAATAAATAAATAAATAATAATAATAATCCAATGTTTAAAATGTTACTATATCGCTATTTTATTTTATTTTTTTACCAATTTTTTTTTTTTTATTTTTTTATTTAATTGAACAAGGTGAAGCCATATGCTAAAATCGGAATTAAAGATGGTGCACATCCGAAATGTCGCCAAATTTTCTTTTTAAAATTAATGTTTAAATGCACTATATGAAAGATAATGGATTTCGCTAATTAATGTTATAATATTTATAATACCTACGACTTTAATTTTTACTAATTTACGTCAATCTTAATTTAAACAAATATAGTGGTACATTAAATGCCTTACTATCCAAATTAAAGATTTTTGAAAACAATGTGTTAAGTAAAGGACTTGATTGCACAAAGCAACATTTTTACACAATTATATTGTGACATATTCAATATTGAATTTTTCCTGATAGATTACAAATTAAAATATTTACTTATCAAACTTATATTTACTATGGAAAAATTCACCCTAAAATTTTGTGTTTTGAATTAGAAGGAAAACTAAAACTTTTGCTTCTATGTTGTACAGGGTGATTATAATTAAAGTTACGATTTCAAAACGCTATAATTTTAAAACTACCCATCAGCGCGATTTGGTATTTTACCAGAGCAATCATGAAGCAATGAAATTTTGTTTGGAGAAAAAAAAAAGTTCCAAAATGTGCCGTTAATTATCCGTAAAGTATTTGTTTCATGAAGCTCCTCTTTTTCTCTTTTCACTGTGACTGTTTCTGCTGTAAACACGTATTCTTGTCTTTTTGCTAAAAAATTTTTAGTAAACCCTCGAAGTCTATTGTTTCCTGCTATTCCAATATGTTGCTAATAACATTCTTGTGTTTAATGAGTCTATTTATGCGTTTCCCCTGACATTACCCTGCCAGTGCCATCTAAAGGAACATGTTAGAACTACTTCTTTCCTCCCCCAAACAAAATTTCATTGCCTCACTATTGCTCTGGTAATATATCAAATCGCTCTGATGGGTATTTTTAAAATTATAGCGTTTTGAAATCGTAACTTAAATTATAATCACCCTGTATATGAATTTGATATTTATTCGCTGACAGTGATTAAAAGTCTTATTTACTTTTTCTTATTTTCTTATACTTTTCTGGTTAACTCATTATGAATTAAAATTTATAATGTAATTTATGCCCAACTTTATACATATATTAATATGCGTAATGTATGTGATTCAAAACAAAACAAAACAAAAACAAAAACAAAAAATACAAGGCAATATACCTTTAGAAATTAAGTAAAGTATCACAGGTCAAATTAAGACCTTTTTTACTTTCTTCTATATGTAATATAGAGAAAGTATTGGATTCGCGAAAATTTTCGACCTCCGTTTTTTGACGGATCTACACGTTTTGAGATGTCCTGAACACGAATTGATAGTTTTTAAAAAATGTCTGTCTGTGTGTCTGTCTGTCTGTGTGTCTGTCTGTCTGTCTGTCTGTCTGTCTGTATCATTTTTTTGTGGACGCTGTATCTCACGAACCAATGAATGAAATTTAACCAAACTTGGTATTTAGTTGCACCCTGACATGAACTGGTGCCCATTAGATTTGGGGATCAATAGCTCAACAGGTGGCGCTGTGATCGCATTTTATAGGACAAAATTCCGTATAAATGGGCATAATGAGAGTTATTTTAAACTTGTGATTGTAAAATTAATATGAATTATTGATAATAGTAGTAGTTAACTAGGAAAAAAAATTTGTGCATGGGGGGGCATCGGTTCCCCCCCTGGGGGGGAAGTACCCCCCCGGGAGGGTTAAATTTTGAAGATGGGTATCATTCGAAAGATCTCGTCAATACCTTTAAAACGAATGGTTGAACCATAAATCTGTGATAATTTAAAACAAAGTTATCGATTTTTTTTACTTTTAACAAAAAAAAAACTTAGAAAAAAAAATCGTTTTTTTTTTTTTAAATATTGTTACTGATTGAATATGTATAGGAAAATATAGAAGAAAGTCTTGTGGTGGCCACAACATACTAGTTTTTTCTTTATCATAAAAGATAATTTCAGGATTTCACGAATAACAAAAGAAAATACACACACGGAGAAAATAAAATATATTTCGTTTAATACTAATCAATATTAATAATCTGTAATTAAAATAAAAATAATAATAATAAACAATTTATAATTGAATATTACCTATATGAAAATTTACAACGAACTCATAAATTAAAATGATCTTTGTTTAATAAATAAAACACGTAGAACTGAACTTTTGAGTTAAATCCTTTTCATCAAATTTAGAATGACTTGGACCAAGTTTTCACTGCAACAGTTTTTATTTCTTCATTTCTTTATTTTTTATTATTAGATTAAGCTTATTCCGCAATATTTCAGATTCCGATCTTCTAACATGAAATCATATTATAAAGAAATTTTTCACAAATTAATTGCCTAATTTAACTGATTTAAACTAATTATTATTAGTTTAATTTTCTCAATATTAATATCAGAAGAAGCTTTCTGTTTACTTCAGAATTCGTAAAAATTTTCGACATCCGGTTTTCGATGGATTTACACGTTTTGAAAAGTCTAAAACACAATTTGACCATTTTTAGAAAATGTTTGTCTGTCCGTCTGTCTCCCTCTGTGTGTGAAAATATTTTTTTGTGCCAACTGTATCTCGAGAACTACTTCAAAGATTTGCTTATGAAGTTGTATGTAAATGCACCTCAACATAAATTAGTGCCTATGACTTTTAGGTTGATTTCTTTAGAAATCGACCTATTGCAATCACTTAGTTTATCTATATATATATCTATCTATCTATCTATAATGAAAATTTTGTCATCACGATAACTCCCGAAACAATACTCGAAATGGAACCAAATTTGGACAATGAACTGATCTTATAAATATTTAGAATGAGTTCGTTAACCAAGTTGCTCCGACTTTTCGTTTTTAAGTGGCAGCCACTTGAAAATTTCAAACCGACATTGTAAAAAGCATATTTAAAGCAAGATTTGCTTCAATTTTGTTGTAAATACAGGTCA
Source organism: Salticus scenicus (assembly GCA_963930645.1). Classification (NCBI taxonomy): domain Eukaryota; kingdom Metazoa; phylum Arthropoda; class Arachnida; order Araneae; family Salticidae; genus Salticus; species Salticus scenicus. Next base: position 178,123,624 of record OZ005650.1, read on the forward strand.
CATAAGGGTCTCAATGAAGTTTATTAATGAAATTTATCCGTCATTTTTAATAAAGTGGTAGATATATTAAGTTAAGCGGGGCCACTTGAAATCACTCTACCACTTGAAAATTTAAAATCACAATAACTTCTGAAATAATACTCCAAATCGAACCAAATTTGGATAGTGTCTTAAATTATCTTTTAAATAACTTAGAGGAATTTGTAAACCAAGTTGCTCCGCCATTTTGTTTTCAAGTGGAGACCACTTGAAAATTTCAAATTCAAATTGTAAAAAGCATATTCCGATTTTTTTTTTTTTAATTTTGATGCATACATAGATTATACAAGTGTCTCAAATAACTTTATTAATGAACTTTATCCGCCATTTTTAATAAAGTGGCGGATATCTTAAGTTAAGCGGGACCACTTGAAATCAGGCTACCTCTTGAAAATTTAAAACCATGATAACTTCCGAAATAATACTGCAAATGGAACCAAATTTGAACAGTGTCTTAACTTATCTTATAAATATCTTAGATGAGTTTGTTAACCAAGTTGCTCCGCCATTTTCTTTTCAAGTCGAGACCACTGGAAAATTTCAAATTTAAATTGTAAAAAGCGTATTCCGAAATTGTTTGAATTTTGATGTAAATACAGACCACATAAGGATCTCAATGAAGTTTTTTAGTAAACTATATCCGCCATTTTAAATAAAGTGGCAGATATCTTAAGTTAAGCGGGACCACTTGAAATCAGGCTCTCACTTGAAAGTTTAAAATCACGATAACTTCTGAAATAATACTCCAAATCGAACCAAGTTTGGACAGTGATATAATCATATAATTATCTTGAATGTTTTCACTGGGCAACTTGTCCCTACATCTTGTTTGTAAGTTCCATCCACTTGAAATCACACTGCCACTTGAAAATATGCCATCACGATAACTTTTTAAATACTAAACTGATTCAAATAAAAGTTGGATAGTTAACTTATGGTTCAAATATCTAGGATAAGTTCACTTGGTGACTTGATCCGCAATTTTATGTCCAAGTTGCTGCCACTTGAAAATTTGTCAATATGGTAACTTTAGTAATACAGAATCAATTCGCATCAAATTTGGGTAGTGGATTTATCCTTCAAATATCTCAGATAAGTTCGCTGGGCATCTTACTCCACTTTTTTTTTCCAAGTGGTGCCACCTGAATATTTCTTATGACGATAATTTTTGAAATACTGATTTAATTTGAACTAGAACTGGACAAGGAGCTTATACAAGTATACTGGATGATTTTGTTGGGCAAGTTGTTTTGCCATTTTGTTTCGAAGTTGCAACCACTTAGACTGCCACTTGAAAATTTGCCATAAAATTAACTTTTGAAACACGGCACTGATTTAAACCACAGTTGGGCAGTGAACCTATGCTTCAAATATCTTGGATATGTTTGCTGGGCAACTTGTTCCACTATATTGTTTCCAACTGGCGGCCACTGGAAAATTTGTTACCACGGTAACTTTAGAAATACTTATCAATTCAAATCAAAGTTGAAAAATGGATTTATCATTCAAACAACAAAAATCTAGAAAATTCACGTAACTCGTGAACCAATCACGTTATTGCGTCCATCTTTGGTATATCGATAATAAGTATTTTCTCGCCAAAAGTCGCCAAAAAAGTCGCCATTGGGTAAAAATCGCAAAATTTGGCACCAAATCCGTTACCTACGTTGCTGGATCTTTTTAATGCATTTTTAAGGAAAAATTAGGCTATTTTAATGCTAAAACAAGCTAGAAATGCAGAAAACTAACATTTTACCAACTTACTAAGCCTCTTTGAAAGAATTTCTACAATATGTATATATATATATATATTTTCAAATTTGAAACGATATTTTAGATGAGGAACTTTCTCTGCCATTTTGATCGAAGTGCCAGCAACTTAATTTTTCAACACGATGACTTTTGAGATTTTGAATTAATTCGAAGTATATGTGTACAGTAGACTTATCTCACAAATAAATTTCATATATTTGTCAACTTAACTCACCATTTTGTTTCCAAGCGCCGGCCACTTGAAAATTTTAAATTCACATAAAAAGGTATTTATGAACCGATTTGCTTAAAAATCCATATGTGCATAGCCTACATTAATATTTCTACCAAGTGCATTAATAATTTTTAGCCGCCATTATGAAACAAAATGACGGCTACTTGATAAGGAAAAAAGAAATCAACCTACCCTTCCAAATAAGCCGGAAGGACTTGATTTTTTTTTTTTTTTTTTTTTTTTTTTTTTTTTTTTTTTGTAAAAATCTCTCTACAGGTGGCGCTGGAAATTTTCCTGAGAACACAAAGGCTATATCCTAAATTCTATTGTATATAATTGTACAAGATTTGGTATATGAGAGAGCCATTATAAATCACTATGTTGATTTAAGTTTGGCCTATATTAGCAAACATGTGGCGCTGCTGCGCTGCAATTTACGCCATGAATAGGGAGGTTAATTCTCAACTTTTGTGGCATATAACTACACGAAACCTGATTTGATTAATAACCATAATGAAACCAAATGCTCACTTAATGTAGTGTATATCGGCCGAAAGTGAAGCTGCTATTGTGATATTTCACAGGCTACAACTCAGGTGTCTATTGATTAAAATTGTACCAAACTCCATGTATAAAATCTTTATTGTGGTAAGCTATGGTTTAACTTCTGTTCATGTTAAACAGTAAATGGCGCTGTAGATATAGAAAAAAGGTTTTGTGATGGCCAACACATAGAAGTTTTCTTATTGTTTTTAAGCGCTATGTAAAATTAAAATGCCTTCATTCTGTTTTTACTTCCATTACCTTACTACCGTAGGTAATGGAAGTATTGAATTCGGTCTGAAAATTCGATATCGGGTTTTCACTTGATTTACACGTTTTAAGGTCCCCTGAGTCCAAAAATGTGGTTTTTGGCAATTGGTCAGTGTGTATGTATCTATGTGTGTGTGTGCGTGTGTATGTATGTATGTGGAGAATTTCTGGCTATTATAGCTCAGAAACTAATAAAGATAGAGCTACGAAACTTTAGAATTGAAATACGTCTGGTGTACAGATGAAATTTCCAAATTTTGGTGAAAATTGAAAAACCGGAAGTGGGACATCGGAAACCGGAAGTGGGACCGTAAGTCCGTATCTCAAAAACGGCTCTAACGATTTTCTTCAAACTTGCTATATAAACACTCTATTAGATGTTCTTTCGAATGATATAGTTGGTTAGTTCAGGAAAATTGATAGGCGTCCTGTATAAATAGCTGAATTTCAAGTGTCGTTCCCTTCAAATCGGCTGTACGGATTTTTTTCAAACTCGCCCTAATAACTCACTTTTAAATATCCTTTTGTATGTAATTATTGTTTTCCGGTCAATAATTGATTTTTTGTAAAAGTTGGTGTCTCAAAAACGGCTCTAACGATTTTCTTGAAAATTGTTATATAAATTCATTTCTTTCTAACAATATCTCTTATATTTTCTAACAATATCCCCTCAGAATTTCGTAACGTATCTGGAAAATGATTAATATATATATTATTATTTTTCTATTTATTATTTTAAATAACTTATTTGACGGATAGAGCAATTTTGTTACTTATTTAAATCAAAAAAATATATAAAATGTTTATAATGTGTGTAGTACTGGGTAATGGAAGTTGTGTGGCTGTTACACACCAGATTTTTTTTTTCTTTCAAGCATATCCTAAAACATAAAAAAAAGGATGTATACGTTTAATAACGTTGTTGTGCAGTTTTGCTTGAACTGAATAACAAAAAGAAATTTCTATGTTAAAGCATTTCGGCGTTGTCGTCGAATCTTCCTTCGCAAACGGTTTCTTTACTTGAGAGTTAAACTTAAATAAAACTATATTCGATTTATTTTATGTTGAATTTCATAAATATTTTTTTCTATCCTCTCACTTGCTTTTATTTATTTACATATTTATTTATTTATTTATTTTTGTATATTCCGTTAAGTTTATAAATGAGGTACTAGGCAGCTTCACAGGAGAATCTTGCTATTTATTATACCGTAATTACTTGCGGATGTATAGATATAAATATAAAGTTGTAAATGTAAATCAAAGAATCGAAAAACATCTTGTAAAGTGCAATTAATTATACAACCAGTCCAACGTTTATAATTTGAATAACTGTAGATTGTAGCGACAATTAACATATATACTGAAACACATTGTGTTTGTATCAAGCATCATAAATGTTCTTCCTCTCCAGGTCTGTCCCTGGACCTTGTCCGTAGGAGGGTGAACCGAAAAATTCAGTTAGGTTTTTTGGCCGGTTGAAACATTCCCCTGCTCCCCCCCCCCCGCAATGAGGCATGTTACTAACATACATAAGGAAATTGTTTTGTTACATTCGAACATGACTATATGCTTTAATACTTATCTGGTAGAAGGTTGTTCTTCAGATGCCGGGTTCATATCCCAAAATGGATGCTTGTAGTTATTCAGAATCTACTTTAAGACCTAGTACCGAGTCTAATGAGCCTTAAGTGCAAAGTATGACCGTATAACTACAATCTAATTTCTAATATATATATATATATATTTAGGGCCACTCCTAAATAATAATAATAATAATTAAAAATTCGCCAACGTCACTGATAAATTTTAGAATATCTAATGTAAATTTTAAGAAATTGAGACGGATAAAGATTTTTTTCTCCGCAGTCCACAAATCTGTGCACCACCACAGAAAATTTACAAATCACAATCTTAAAATTACAGCCATAAATAAATATCATTGTTCATTTGATTTTCCGTGTCTTAATTTAAGTAGATAAACTTTGGTAAATTTTGTAAGATTTATTTGTTTTATTAGTTTTTAAACCAAATCTAAAATTTAATCATTCATCAGATAAGAATGAAAATGTATTCCATGTATTTGTACAGCCTTTTACGTTTGTTAATCTAATAATACACCAAATTCAAATTCGCTCTCAATTCCAATCTGTCATGTAAAGAGATGCTGAGTTAATCTGATAAAGCTAGTTACTATTGCTACTTACTATGTGCAATTGTTTCCTCAGTTCAAATAACAGAGGTTACCAGACATCACAATATGATGTTACAATGTCTGATTTATTACACAAATATGTTAATCCATTCTAAAGATATGTAAAAGTGAATTTCATTTCAAAACATTTGAGAAAGTATCATACATGTTGTTTTCGCAATATTTTATTATTTTATTTTAAAGTAAATTGGTATTTTTTACATATTTTTTTAAATATGTATTTTTTACTCGTAAAAGTATTTTTTCTAAAATATGCATTTAGGAAATAGCTTTAATATAACAACAATTATCAACGTAAGTTAAAATTATTATTAGTAAGTATTTTTTAAATAAATAATAATTAAATATTTGTACGTTTTAATTGCATTAAAAAATGCAGCCGTATGAATAAAATTACTTAGAAGCTTAATATATATATTTTTTTATTTATTTTATTTATTTTTTATTATCCTGTTATCGATTTTCATACTCACAATTTCTTCTAAAAGGAAAAAAAAAAAAAAAAAAACTGCCATCCGTTTTGAATTTTTATGGAATATTTAAAAGTCTAAGTTTTATCAACCCTTTTAGAATTTGTAAAATAATTATATATTTATATTTATTTATTTATTTATAAAAATCATAAAATTTAAAATAATTTAATGCATTAAGAGTATTAATCAGTTTTGAAATTAGAAGTAATTTATAATTTGTTCTTAATAAAAGATTTATCTACATGCAATGTTATTTATCTCTGTATATAAAACGTAATGCTAATATGTGTGTTTGCGTATACCCGCGGTTTATTTTTTATATATATAGGCAACATACAGTTTGGTAAAACAATATCTTATGTTTAACCTAGGAAAAATCTTCCTCGTCTTGAATGTCAAAGTGAGAAATAGAATAGCAGACCGCTGATTTGGAAACATTTAGTGTACCGTCATTAGTGCTTTGGCGTTGAAGACGTTGGAGATTTTCCTTGGGTTTAGTTATCTAGCGCCAATTCTCCTTTTAATAATCTCTTATATTTTCCTGTTTACATTGCAACATGGAACAGCTAATGAATCATGCAAAAAATGCATATTTAAAAATCACATAAATTAGAATCCATATAATATATAAAATGATTACACAACAATGTTTTAAAACAAATTAAATGTAGTTGAAAAACATACTTAATTAATGAATGCTTTTTATTGGGGGAGATTTTCACATTCAAAACTAAGGATCTGTAACATTTGGCAGCAAATATTTTAACTTTAATAAAGTATTACGAAAACTTAACACACACGCACGTAATTAAAAAAAAAAAAAAAAAAAAAAATGAAATAGATAGAGAGTAGACGAATCGGGTGAAACACATCAAAGTCCAAACTCACATTAAAAGTTCTTTCTGATATGACACGTAAAGAGATGATGAGGTAATATCATAAAATTCAAGCCAAATATTTGCAGACCGTACAATTATCTTTCTAAATGAAATAACGGTGCTTATTAGACGTGATATAATACCTTAAGATTACCTAAGTAATAGCGAAACGTTTTAACATGAACACGTTCCATATATTTATATAATTTAGTTTTATTTAGTAAACGTAAAATAAAAAACGTATCTTTTTACAGCAGCTTATAATTGACCTTTATTACTTAAAAACATTTATTTCTACAGATTCTCAGCCTTAAGAATTTTCGTCGGATTTTTTTTTTATAGATGAGACATTATGGTTTTTAAATTGCTTTTGTGACTTTTATTTGTTCCTTTATATTTCCTGGCATACCGATATACATTTTTTGATAACGATCATCTCCTTTTTCTTTTCTTTCTTTCTTTTTTCTTTTGCCATAAATCGATTTTTATTGTGAGATATGAAGAAGGAAATGGCAAAGAAAAGAAAACTAATTACACTTGAAAAAAAAATCAAATTTAATATGTAAAAGTATATAAATGGATAGATAGATATCTGGTTTGTTGGAACATGTAAAGCATTATAAATCTTGAAGTTAATTTTAAAATTTAAATACAAACCTCATAATTTCATCACATATTTCAGTTCGTCATATTAAAAGTTGCTATCGGTATTTGAAATATTTTTACTGATTCCTAATGAATAATTAGTGTTGTGTAAATTATTGTAAATGATCGAACCTACGAATATTAATGATTAAAATCAGAATTTAGACAAAATTTAAAGATTCATTAATGCACTCTATTATTTTACAATGTATACTATTCTTTAAAACCAAATATTAACCAAATTCGACTATACACAACAATTTCTTGTTCATTTAGTTTTGTGACATTAATTCTGAATTTATGAATAAATTATAAATATAAAAACAAATCATTTTGTAACCATTAAAATAACAATAACGCAATAATTCCCAAAAACAAATTTTCTCTTTATTGTGGTTATTGGTAATAACATTCTGGGAAAAGAAGAAAATAGATAAATATGTTGGATATTCTAAATAGATCATCAAAACAAACAAAATGTTTTGTATAAATATTAAAAATTGACCTATTTCATGTTTCAGATATACCACTTTGTGAAACCAACAAAATATTTCTGGATTTCAAATTTGGACCATTCCATTAAAATGTCACACGCGTTCACAAAAATGTTTTAATTAAATTTAGATAATTAAATAGTATGATTGCTTTGCTTTCATACAATACCTCGGCTCCCATACGTTACGTTCTACAGTAGTAGCAAAACAATGCTAATACAAGGGCAGTTGTGAAGAGTAAATTTCATTAAGCAATTAAACAAAAGGAAAACATTATGAAAAAATATTTTTATTGTATAAGGAAGTACAATGGTAAGACTGTTTCAATGTAGTTGCCCCATTTTTTATGACATTACAGGAGGCTTTTTGTATTCGTCGTAGAAAGATGCTGCCTGAAATATTTCACAATTAATGAAGATGTGAAACACAATTTGGAGAAAAAATGTACAGGAAATTTTAAGAAAATTCATTGTTAGCATCGCAATGGTGAGTCTTTGATCTTATCTTCAAACTTCTATAAAAATATTAGCAACAGTAATAGATGTACGCCCACTTCATTCTTCATCGTAAAAGTTTTCACGTCTTTCATTTAAATTTAACACCCACCTTCTTACCATCATCATATCATTCATTGTGTTTTGTTCGTAAACTTCAGAAATTTGTTTGTGAATTTCAATTGTTTTAATGTTCGTAACATTCAAAAAGTGGATGACAAAACGTAACTCCCACGCGGTGGAATGTTAAAATTTTTAAAACATTTTAAAAGATGAGTATTCTGCCAACACATTGCTCAGCAATCTACAAATATTTTAAATTGTTTGCCAGAGAATCAGCAAATTTGAGAAACATGAGTGAAATCGCAAAGTGAACATTTTTACGTCCTTCGTTAAGATTTCCCCCCACCTCCTTACCACGGAATTACTCATCGCATTTTGCCGTAGAATTTAAAAATTTGTCTATGGTTTTACATTGTTTTAATGGTCAAACATTTGAAAAACAGATAATTCCCACGCAATCAGGTGTTCAAATTTTTAAAACATTTTAAACGATTAATATGCTGCCAAAGGAATACTCACTCAGCATTCTATAAATATCTTACTAGAAATAAAATATGCAAGAAGGCTCTTCTGCGCAAAAATTGAAAACGGAACTCACTTTCTAGATTACTCTCGTATTTATTTATTTTTTACTTTTTTCTTTTGTGTGTGTGTGTGTGTCTGTGTGTGATGGATGTAACATCTAATGAAATGAACTATTAAACAATTTCAGAAATGATTAAAATAAATATTTATACAAATATATTAAAAACCGTAACAATGCTTTTATCCAAACCCCCTCAATGTTCACACAGTATTTTAAAAGCACTTCTTAACCATTTTTTATGTTAAGTGAACTTTAATATATCAAACGAATACCCAAAAATAGGAATTTTAATTAAGTAATTTGAAATTAATATAAAGATATGTTTATACAGAATTCCAGAGGCCTGCAGTCATAATAGAATATAATACTGTTCAACAATAAAATTGTAAACTAAATAAAATTAGCAAATTCATATGTATTTGATGCTACTGAGAACAAAAATGGCAATTATAAAAAAACATTAGCTCTCTATATTTTTTTGGAATCGCTGGATGTGGAGAATCAGAAAGTAGTAACATTTGGAAGATGAAAAATTCATTTTCACCAGTAAAAACTAAGTGAGAAAACTCAATATATAGTGTATATATAAATCCACATGTACATATCAGTGGACACAAGTGTTGCTTGATTTGACTATATGGGTGAACGTTTACATTTAATTGCTCATTATCGTTATTTAGCTTGATGGTATCATTTTGTAATTTAGTGTACCTCGAGTTTGTGTGAACGCTCCCGATTCTTTTTTTTATTTATTTATTTATAGGAAAGTAACTCTCTATAATTAAATACGAGTTATCGTAACACTGATTGAAATGACAAGCACCATTTTATTGTTTGCCGAATAGGAGATCAAGGTAAAATATGTGGCCTCATTTTGTTTGCAACAATTTTGCAAGTAACTTGAGAAATTAGATTAATGGTAGTGGTCAGTAAATGAGCTTTGCAGTACCAAAGAGTTTAATAGAATCTACAAATTATTTAATTGGCTGCTATTTTGTATTACGTCACCTATTCAGTGAGAAATTTCTAAAAAGAAGAAAATGAATATAACCGATCTGAACATCACCTCAGCCATTCGACCTGTTTCACATGGGGAAAATGTGCCTACTCCGGAAGCACCAAAAGCGTATCAATGAACTATGCTGAAGGAACAAGTGGAATCGGCGATAGTTTTTCAAATGATCATCGATTTTGAAATTTTGCTTCGTAATCACGAATTATGTATTTCATTTATTTCATTACCTCATACCTCCTATTGCACATACTAGAGCAAACTATTTAGTAATCCAGCATCAGTCTATCTTTTTATGGTCATAGAAATGTCAATAACCTCATTTCAATGGATTTGCAAAATTTTCACCAAATATATTGAACAATGTAATTAGCAAGGAACATTACTAGAAACAGCTTTAGTCTCTTATTACTATTATTTTTTTAAATTATACATATCGGATTAAATGTTTCATACTGTATAGTAAAAGATATAAGACTTTAATTCCTTTTTAAGAAAAGTTCAAAACAAGTAACGTAATGTCTTTTTACCATTATAAACTTAAAACATCAGTGAATTGTTTTTAATGTAATTGATATTTTTAATACTACAAGAACATTATATATATAGATTTTAATTATTGGCGTTTTACAAATCTAATTTCAATATATCGACAAAGCTCTCTATATAGAAGTTCACAGGAATAAAAAATAAAAGAGATGTAAAATGATGTGAGGATATACATGTCTTATTGAAAGAAGAAACAAACTACGCAGTAATCATTGTGTAGAAAGATTCATCAAGAAATGTATCCATACATATACTATATTTATATACAGACATTATACAAAATACATGCACATATCTACCTATATATATCCAAAAAAATCGAATGAAACACTCTACTTGTAACGATCGGAAGTGTTTCAAAATTAGATAAATAGAATTTTCTCGTATTTTACTTTATTTTCTTTATTTAATAACAGGATTTGTTGCATTATTTAATGCCGATGCATCTATTATATTAGATTTTTGAAGTTTTAGAGAAGAATACGGAATTATTTTAGAACGTAATGCTTTCTTTTGTTTCCTATTTGATTTTATCACAAATGTTTTTCAAATTTTAAAATACGATACATATTTATACAATACACTGATTCGTATAAGTTAAAATTTTAAAATTTTATATTCATTACTTTTTATGTTTCAAAAAGAAAAAATATATAATTAATAAAATTTATTACACTTAGGGGAGACCGGAATACAGTACAATGGACCAATTTTGGAAATTTTAAGTGTTTATTCATAAAATAATCATTTCTCGCTTTTGAAGATATGTGTGTATAATACCTATATATTGAGTTTTATGTTGAACGCGCGCTAAAACAATAATTATGTTTACTTTTTTAACACGCTTTTATTAGCTTCCCCTGTATGTATGTTTGTAACCTAACGCTGCGGCTGTGAGGTAAAGCTTCTGACTACGACCCTAAAGGTCTAACGTTCGAGCCCAGTCAGGGGAGATTTTTTAAAAATGGTCTTTGTTTAATTCTAAATTATTTATTTCTCATTCGTTCATTATGTTATTTATTCAGTTAATATTACGTAATTTCTAGACATTTTAACACGTTTTTATTCATTTGACATGATGTAACTATTAATGTATGTAACGGAATCTTCGAAATCAATTTTCGGTTACTTCTGGTCGTCCGATTGACCTTAAAGTTTTCACACGACTTCATTGTCGATGACAGTACTATATACAAATGCTTCCACGCGCCTATCCCTTCAGGGGCAGGTTCCAGGGGCAAAGTATTAAGTAACCCCCCATTTTTTTTAACTTTAAAATTATTTAAAAGGGATAAACAAACTTTTTAGTTTGATGTGCTTTAAAAGCGTATTTTTTAGTTTTTTAAAACTATATTTATTAATTATATATAAATTTTTTAGTAGCAACTGACAAAATGGACCATTGTACCCCGACCCCGGGGTACTATGGACCACGGGTCAAATTTAAAAAGTATACCAATGTAGTGCTTTTTTTAATAGTACAAAATGTATACTATATTATATTTGTTTATTTATGTCTTCGATTCATACAAATAATGTAAATTAATGGACATCAAAATTAGAAAATGATACACCAAAAGATTTTTGCTCACTGAAAGTCTGCTGTTTTCTTGTGAAGTTGCAGGGTCTGGAAGAATCATCATTGATATATCTTGAAAATTTACAAGAGATATATCAACACTCTTGGGAAAAAATGTAGAGATCTAGATTAGGTTTTCGTTGCATGAATCTCACAAAAACAGATTCATTATCTTTTATTTCTGTGATTAAACCAACAAAATGTGAAACCGTCGTTTTCGTCAAATTTACATATTTGTATTATTATTTTTTAATTGCATTGTTTAATAAAGTTTGTTAGCTGTATGATATTTGTAATAATATAAGAATGCAAAATTAACTGAATGGTTATTAAAAATAAATAAGAAGGAACCTCAATGTAAATTGCTTTCTTATTCATCTTTGAAGACATAATAATCTAATTAAGGTTAACTATGAAATTGTTGAGGAGTTTTCCTCAACTGAGTTAGTATAGTTAATAAAGAAATAGTTTAATAACGTAGTTAAAAAAAAAAAATAAATAAAAATAAATAAAAATAAAGAAATAAAGAAATAAATAAAAATAAATAAATAAATCCCTAGGAAATAATCTACTCTGTCACGCCAAAAGAGAGAGGGTTCTGTCTTACACTCATTCTTAAAAACATTTCTTTAGTCCCGGTTTATCGTTTATCAGGAAGCTGCGTGAAAGGTTGACCTTGGATGGTCGGGCAGGCAGAGATGTACCCCCCCCTCCCTCGCGCGTCAGAAATAACCAGGAGAAAGTGATACAGTAAGATATTTGCGGATTTCACGCCGTTTCGGTTGAATAAGATGCTTTTTCCGCCATGAGTTTAGTTTGTGGCAACAGCGGTGAAAGCAACGCTGGCTTCGAAGTTGGGCGGGAAGAGGAAGAAAAAAAAAGCTATGCGGTGCATGGCATGTGTTAGCGGTTTACACAATTTTTCGGTGGCCAGGGGCTTTTAGCCCCGGCTATGGTCCTCCCTAGGTCCGTTTGCGGTTTCTTTCAATAGACTGTTAAGTATTTCTAGAAATTAAAAAGGAAAAATATTGGTCCGTAAGTGATGTAAGATGAATTTTTGTTAAGACGGGCTGCTATTGTCAAAGACACCTTCAGTGTAGTGTCTGAACTGTGTGTTCTTGGGACTAAACTTCCCGTTGAAGCGTCCTTTTCTAGGAAGAGAGGGAGAAAGCAATCCATAGGATTCCTGAACTAGACGGTAATCAATTTTAGCAGTAGAGATACTCCTCGACTTATTCAGGAAAGAGGAATGTCAATTTATTCAACTTATGGAGCACAGGCTAGACTATATAGTTGGAGAATGGATCCCAAACACCCAGAATCCACAGCAGGAAAGGTTACGCTAAAGCCGGTAAGAGGAGCTTGCAAAAATGAATTTAACAAGAAATTTAATCATCCAATCTACGCACTCACTCATCTCTAAGAAGCTGTTAATTCCAGAAATTTAATCATCTAATATACGCACTCACTCATCTCTAAGAAGCTGTTAATTCAAGAAATTTAATCATCCAATCTACGCACTCACTCATACCGGAGGAAAGACTTGTGAAATATGTGTTTTAAAGGTTTTTCCAAAAAGGCTAATTTTGAATGTCAATTACTCAATCGTACCGAAATGAAAGGCACGTGTGTCTGAAAATTAAATTAAAAAAATTGCTCGAGGAAAGTGGAATCCCCAGCCATCCGCTGACATCTAAATTGTAGGTAAATATGATTTTTTTTTTTTTTTTTTTTTTGTATTTTATCTGTTTAAGAGCAACTGAAAGAAAAAAAAAAAAAAAAAAAAAAAACCGTCACAAAATTTTTAAGTATATAATTTATAGCTAACACTTCGAAATAATAATAATAATAATAATAATAATAATAATAAATCCCTCAAAAAAATATTTTAATGAAATTAAATATAATAATAGATTACCTTAGCTCTTTATTGTGCTAAATAGCCTCTTCCAGATCGAAATTCTTGAATGATGAAAAGGAAAAATGTTTAACTCAAAATATTTACATTTGGCTACCGTAAACTAAATTTCACGTATAAAATGGCTAAATTCTGAGTTAGGCATGAAGTTTCTGGCTAAGTTTCATCACTGCTGTGCTTCGAAAATACGAACATTAAATATACATATATTATATTTAGGGAAAGTAATGTCGTTTCTGTGCATGTCGATATTTGATTGTCATTTGGTAGCTCATTACGTCATTGGAAGGCGCGTCAAAGAGATTTTGAGGTTATTGTATCATATTTGCTTCTGAATAATTAAGTATTAGACTTTTTTTTTGCAATTTGGGGGTGAAATGGCCAGACAAATACCAGAAGAGCATATCCGGCACTGTATGCTTTTTGAGTTTCGCAAGGGTAATACCGCAACTGCTGCGACTAAAAACAATTGCTTTTTTTTTTCAAGCGCATTGGACGTTCGAAAATGCCAAAGATGGTTCTCCAAGTTCAGATCAGGCAGTTTTGATCTCTCGGACGCCCATCGATCAGGAAGACCAGCAACATTAGATAACGACGTGCTAAGGGCAGAAGTGGAAGCAAATTCATGTCAAACAATTGAGGAACTCTCAAACAGCCTTAACAAACCTTGGGCAACCATCCAAGAACCTTTGCCGCAGATCGGAAGAATAAGCAGAGCTGGTGTTTGGGTCCCCCATAATCTGTCCGAACAGAATAAAGCCAACCGGTCCATCACATGCAACGTATTGCTTCAACGGCACCGTGCAGATCCGTTTTTTGATCGCTTGATCACTGGAGACGAAAAATGGGTCCTGTAGGCAGTGGCTCAGCCGAAATGAATTACCACGAACTACTGCAAAGCCGGGTTTACACCCCAAAAAGGCACTTCTGTGTGTTTGGTGGAATACACGCAGAGTTGTTCATCTTGAAGTGTTAAAAACTGGACAAACTGTTAATGCAGATGTCTATTGTGAAAAATTGGAACGAGTAAACCGGTCTTTGATTGAAAAGTATCCGGCAATTGTCAACAGAAAAGGAGTTATTCTGCAACATGACAATGCAAGACCGCACTGTGCAAAACGGACCTTAGAAAAAATTAACGAATTGGGGTGGGAGGTACTGCCTCACCCACCATACTCGCCCGATATTGCACCCTCGGATTACCATTTATTCCGATCACTGAAACATTGTCTTAGTGGCAAAAAATTAGAAAATTTTGATGATGTCCAAAATGCTATCTCGACATATTTTACAGAAAAACCGATTGATTTTTACGAAGGTGAATATATTGTTGATTAGAAATAAAAACTTGTTAAAAATGTAGTCGTGTGAATTTAACTTAAGAAAACGACATTACTTTCCGGTCCCCCTAATATATACAAATATGGGAAGGGGTCCATTGTACCCCTGTCTCCCTTACATCATTTGATGAGAACAAATGATATCTAAATAACGAGTTTTTTCCTTTCGTCCAGCATATCATAATGGTTGCGGATTAAATCATTATCTCTTAATGTTTAGTACAAAATATTGTGTCACTGATTAATATCAATCAAGTATAAAAGTCACATTGCACCCATTTCTATACATGTTACTATTTAATCCTTTATCTAACGCATTATGAAACAGAAAAAAAATGTATTTTAACACACTTTTATTAGTTACTTAAGAGTATTTCTGAATGCTATCTGCAAAAAAAAATATGTATATCACCTCGTCCTAATTGATGAGGATTTTGTGAAGTAGTTGTTTAGTATACCACTGGTACATAGAGGTCAGAAAAGATATTTGGACCATAAAGATGCGCAAACACGTGTTTACTTTTTTTGTTCCTTGTATATTTTCAAACATTGATGGGAAATTCATTAGGAATGTAGAAATTAATTTTAAAACACGAGAAGATCGTTAAAAACACGAAGCAAAATCAGCGATAGCATTCTATAAAATCCTTTCTGGAACAGAAATGGCTGCGGATAGTGTCTAGTGCCTTGTAGTGAGGTTAATATGAGGTATGTACGTACTATTATTATAATTAAATTTGACATTGCTTTCATAAATTTCATCTTATACGTTTTTAAAACAAATAGTACTTTAAAGTTCTGTCGGTAGATGAATGATTAAAAACAATTACTCTGTAATTAAAGGAATAAAAAAAAAAATAAAACAGAAAAAACTAGAGAAAAATGTTGTCAGACATTATCTTGCATAAAAATCGAACAACCTGGTAAGCGTACAGAAAAAAGAAAAAATGTTTCAGATTTTCTATCAGAAGTAACTGATTTTTTCATAAACAACAGTTAGGATGTTGCGTCCCAAATGGTAAATTTGCGTGAGTGTCGTAATCGTGCTTGATACAAGTGAGAGTTTTCCTGTAGTGGCCGAATAATTGACCCTCTCGCCTTTGGTTATGAGGCAGAATTCGAGTCCTGATTAAATTACAGATATTTGTAATGGTCCGGTATCAATTTTAAAAAGAATTTTCCAGTTTATTTTACTCTAGTTTGCAAAAAATGACGTTAAACGACAAGATATATACAACAATGGAATAAGAGTAAGTTAAAAAAATAAAAATAAATAAATAAATATGTAAGTAAATATATAAAACGGAATACAATTTTATTTTAAAAATTTACATATCTTTAAAACGCGTTACATATTTATTCAGATTTGTTTTACTATTTTGAAGAAGGGAATAAGTTTGGAAAATATGTTTTTGCATTAAGGGGACTTGGCACGTTTGGCTTGGTACTACTGAGTGTTTCATATAAAAACTTGTGCATAAAAACTTGATATTTATAAGATGAAATATATTAGGTTCAATTAAATATCCAAAAAAAAAAAAAGAAATATATATATATATTATGTCTTTTCTTAAATATATGTAGAAGTTTTAGCCTTTTGAAGATCATGAAATCATGAAAAAATGTAAACTAAGAAAATTCAATTTAAAGATTTCAAATCTGTATAAAATATATCAAAAGCTATAAAAATTGCTGCCTGAATATATAATTTTTTGAAATAAAAAAAAACGAATATAGTTCAATTTTTAAATGTTAAATAGAAATATAAACTTTTATATTAAATCTGCAGTGGTGCCAAGTGAAAGGTGCCAAGTTCTCTTAGAGTAATTTTTAGAAAGACATTAACGTTTAATTTCCAGAAAATTTATTAAAGCCTGTATTCCCCCTATTAAAGTGAGTTGTTTTAAAATGAAAGTTCTAAGACTTATGCAATAAAGTTTGTATACAGATTCATCCCATATTAGAAAAAAAATCTTATTTTACTATTTTATTACAATTTCCTTGCTTTTTCCTGAAGTTAGATTTCTAGAGATTTTATTCAATCGAAATAATTTCAAACGAATTTTTTACTGATACATACTTCGGAAAAAAAGTAATACATTTTATTAAAATTCTCAAAGGCGGCAGGGAATTATAGTCAATATGTACTTAAGGACTTGATAAAATTCAATGTGCCTACGTATGTCATATCTGAAAAGTGTCAACTCATTCAAAGCTTTAGAAAGTCTATGTGTAGCTTATGTATGTTTGTTTAGTATTTTACATTTTGCATAAAAAATGTAATATTGCTCTCTATTCAGATAAACTATTACTGGGATACATTTAAAAGTATAAACTATTACTTTTTACTTAATTCGGGGTTTAATATATGATGTGAAAGTTAAGTAAGAAATTATTGAAACATATATTTCCTTAAATAATGTTTTTAATTATATTACCTTAATAAGCCTTGCTGTCTCTTCATTTTTGAGCTGCATTGGACCAAAATAATGTTTACTTTAAACTTAAATGAAATTAAAATGGAATTCCCTGCTTAACTTATTTTTCAATGACGTTTTGGTACTAAATAAAACATCAAATCATAGCTTCATCTGCATATTTTTTATCAGCATACGAGCTAATAAAAAATTGTTGATTAGTAAAGTTACACGTATACAGAAAAGAAAAAGGAAAGCTCAAGCCAAATTGAGAATATATATTATAAATTACTTTTTACTGAATTAGTTGTTAGTGAAATGTAGATTCTCAAATAATAAACATTTTTCTAAGAATAATAGAGACACTTGTAAATTTAGAATGTATATAAGAGTATGTGTGTGAAGGGTTTTGGAAAACACTTACCTAGGCTTTGATTCTATAAATATTGATCTGAGACATAAGAACGTTAAATTATTATATGGTCCCTATATAAATATATTCAATTTAGTTAAAGCGTTCTATATTCTAATAAAGCGATTTAGAAAATTTCTAGTTACATATTTAAGTCAGATTTGATTAAAATATATACTTAAAATTTTTTATTACACGATACTGAAATTTTCAAAAATCGATTTATTTAGGAATTAGTTACAAATTAAAATCTATTGTGTCTGTTTATTTGCGCTATCATTGTTTTCCCTCGTAATTTGTGTGTGATCCCTGATATAGTAAACTTCAATCTATCGGAAAACTTATGTAAAAGTATTGAAAGGTAGTTATCACGTATATTGTTTTTCATATCCCGGTGAATTTATGTTATACAACAATGAAATTTCAACATAATTTTATTAGTGTATGAGGCACTTTAAATTACTTTACCCGTTAACGCCCGAATTAATTTTGCAAAATATTATTAGCTGATTACTTCACTTCTAAATTAATATAGACAACTAACATTAAAATGTATTTATTTATTTTTAGAAGATTTATTTATTTATTTATTTATTTTAGAAGATTTATTTATTTATTTATTATTATTATTTTTTTTTCAATAATCAAAAAATAACTTTTTTGTTAGAATGCCCAAATCAGTTCAAAATCTACATAAAAAAACACAATGAAAAAAGAAATAAAAGGAAATGCGTTTAAATTGTACCCTTTGAAACACTTTTGAAATAATATATTATTGGAAATTGTAAGCAGTAGCAAAATAATATAGTATTTAATTACGTAAAATATACCTTTTAGCGTTATTTATTGATTGATTCTGATTCTTAAAAATTCAGAGATAAATGACATACTTTGTTCGAAATAAAATATTCAAACACGCTCATGTAAAAAGCTCATTTTATTTATATTATTTCGTTTCAGATTTAGTAAAACCTTCTAGGAAATTCTAAAAAGTGTTTATTAAAGACAATGTTGCCAGATTGGGAACATTTTTATTCAATATCCACCACTAAATTTTAATTATAACAGTTGCCTAATCACTTCGAAGGTAAATCGTCAATTATGTATATCAAATATCACTTTCCAAAATTATTGGTGATAGTTGAATAAAAAAAAGTCCCAGTTTAGCAACACTGATTAAAGATCAAAATTTATTAAATAGTTTATTATTTAATCAATATGAAGTATTTCTTTGCCAAATAAAAGAAGCGCCAAAGTGGTTCCGAAACAATGTATGTTCTGGAAATACGCTTATCGATGGCAGTTGTGACCAGGAGTAAGCATGTTACGGGAAAGAAATCAGATACTAAAGAAAGCAGGAATCCAAATCGATGTTTTAACTGATTTCAATGAAATTTTTTACTCTTGAGTTTTTTATAATAATATGTGATATGGAATTTTGTGAATTTATTTAAATATAATGATCTGGGAAGCGGACAAAGCCTGGTAGTATACTATATAAAATATTTATTTGTTTTTAAAGCGTAAAACTTCATATTCATCCATTATTAAGGGTTTTATTTTTTATTTAAAAAGTAACCAGAAATAAGACTTTTTCATGTTATTCTTCTGGCGAAATAAAATTATATTCCTTATGTTATTAAAATCTAAATTGTTCTCCGCTATTTCTTTCCAGACATAGAGAAAAAACGTTCATATGAAAATATATTATCAAGAAAAAGGAAATGCATGACCGAGATTATGCATGACATCAACTCATTTATTTCTTTAAATGAATCAAGTTTCAAATTATTTTAAGTATTACGGAAAAGGAAAGGCTTTTTCCAACCAACTTTTCTTTGCAGAAAACAAGATAAAAATTTTATTTCCCCGCTGTCAAAATTATTTGTAAAGCTCCTACAAGTGTTTTTTTTTTTTTTTTTTTTTTTTTTTTTTTTTTTTTAAGAAATAAGAGTTTTTTTTATTTCATTTTCTGCACATAGGGAAGAAAAGGTTTATAAATTGTTAGTGCTATTTGTGCTTTTTATTTAAAATTTAAACGCAAAATAACAGATTTAATGGTAAATACTGCCCTGATTTGAAGCGATTTTTCTCATTTTGATAAAAGATTCATGAAAAATGCAACAAATGTTCCAACTTTTTTATTTTTTAAACATCGTTATAGATTTAAATGTTCTAGAATTAAAATATATTATAGTTTTCAAAATTAATGTTGTTTTGAAGAAAATGTAGAGTAACAAAATTCCTCTTTCAACTAAAAAAAAAAAAAAAAAAAAAAAAAAAGAAGATATTATTTTATAACACAGCTTTTATATATTTCATTCCATAGTAATCTGATTTACAGTGCGTTGCATGAATATAAACGCACCTTAGCTTTAAGAATTAGAATGGTATAGAAGTGTAATAAAAAAATATGAATGGATGACACTTGATGCAAACTGTATGTGTATGATTCAAGAAATGAAAATACGAGTCAAAACAATGAAAGACCAATATTCTTTTTCAGAAAACAATTTCAGTGAATTTATGACAAAAGTACATATGTTGCATGAATTTAAACGCACATGTAAAAAATAGATAACTGAGTAACAAATACTGCATCTAATACTTTGTAAAGCTACCATGGGCTTTTAGAACAGGTCTAAATGCCTTGGCATTGACTGATATAGTGGCATGAGGTAATCCAAGCTGATTGTCTTCCAAGCTAATTAAATGGCCGATTTTAGTTCATTTTTCGTGTTAAACTGCCTTCCGTTTACGTAAACACGGCGAACCAGAATACCCCATACGTTCTCTATTATGTTTAAATCGGGGCTTTTTAAGGGCAAATCCAGAACTTTAATTTTATTGTCACGGAATCATTTTTTCACGATATGTGCTGTATGTACAGATACACAGTCTTGCTGAAAAATATAATTTCTTCCAGCTTTCTTGACTGCTGGACGGCGGAGGATCCTTGTGAGTATCTGGACATAATCTACAGAGTTTATAGTGTTCTCCACGAACTCTAATTTGAAAGTCCCTTTAAAACCTATGGCTGCCCACACCCTGACAGTCCCACCTCCAGATTGACGTTTTGAACAGTACATTTCTTCGGTTCTCAAATCGTGCCAGTAGCTATGAAATCCATCCGCGCTATCGAGATTAAACTTTTTTTCACCTTAGGAGATGACTTTTTCCCAATTTAGTCGATCTAGAATCCATTTTCGTGCCCATTCCAACCATATATCTTTGTGCTTTTGAGTGAGGGGTGGTTTCGCCTTCATTTTCTTAAATTTAATGAATGTTGCAACTTTGATTGTTCTCCATATGGTTGTCCGATGAACACCCAGCTTGTATTGAGCCTTTATCTTCACACAGGAAATATTCTTATTCTTTGCAGCGTTGCATATTCGATGTTTGGCGTAACTGGTGACCTTTCCTGTTCGCTTCTTATACGCTATTTTCCCATAATTTGCTTATTTCTTTATATAACTTCGCACAACCCTCTCACTTCTTCCTATTCGGTGCCCAATTTCATGATTGCTAAACCCTTTACTACGCACGAAGTCGATTTTTATCCTCTCGTCTACTGCCAAAGTTTTCCCTCTTGCCATCCTAAACAAACTCCGTAAATTTTGCACTCAGGCATTAAAACTATTTTTAGAGAACTTTAGCAACACGACTATCTATGTTTTAATTTAATTCCGGTGGCTCTGTTAAATTTTAAGCGCAAAATACAGAGTGCGTTTAATTTCGCGCAACAAACGAAAAACAGTGAAAATAAGAAAATGCTTAGACACTCATTTACATAAGCTTGTATGAGCCTAAGCGTACGTGCTCAAAGCACCTTATTCAGTTGTTAGTCATATGGAATGACTGTAAGTCACATTCCTTCCTTTTAAATTAAAAAAATTCTATTTCTAGTTATTGGAAAAGGTGCGATTATATTCATGCAACGCACTGTAGTAACATGGTTTTGCGCAAAATTTCGAATTATTTAAAAAAGAAATTTCTATTTAAGCCACCTGAGTATTAAATCAAAGATCATTTCAGTTAAAGCAACTTATATTGTATTGAATAATTTTATGACAAATTTGATTATTTAAAATAAATTATGTATAGTACTAGTTAAATTTTCGTTTTAAAATTATTAATTTGAGAATAAATATGAATCTCGATATTACAAAGTAATCTCTTTCTAATGCCTTTATTTTATATTAATATTAAAATTGCATAATTTTTCAAAAAACTTTTTGGGAGGAAATTACAATTAGAATATTAGAATGTACATTTTATTATTTATTTATTTTATATATATATATATATATATGAAGTATATAAATTCTCTAAAATGTGTGGAGTGAAAATAACAATTTTTAGAAAAATGAAGACACTTCTGATAACAATTAAAATAGCAAATCAGTATTCTCGCTCTCGAAATTGTGACATTTCTTAATTTTCTTAACAGAGTGACATTTAATCACTTTGTCACAAAGAGTGCAAGTATCATCTACTGTATTTAAATAACTGCATCAAGCTTCCGCGGAGTGTGATGTGAGAAATTGCTGGCACCATCTATAGACTATATTTTGAATGAAACATGAAGAACGATTTTACATATGATCTTAGGCTTGCATTTGTCGAACAAATAGAAAATATTCATGCTGAACAATAATTTGAAAAATATTACAACTATTTCTGATGCAAATAACATAATTGAAGAGTTAGTATTAATAAAAATATTGAAAATCATGTAGAAAAATGTTATTCAAAAATATCTAAAATATTCAGGAACAGCACAATATGTAGGTATTAATGCATGACGCTTTAACCCTTTAACGTTCACTGGTTTATCCAAGAAACCAAACATTGCACTTTTTTTTCCCAGCAATTTTTCAGTATTTTTACAGTGTTAATATAATATTAAATTCTTATTCATTCTCTTTGCACTACATTGCAGAACTATAGCAAAAACCAAAAAATGCTATTTCAGATGAAGCCAGATATAGAAGTCACTTTAATTTTCTAAAATTGCATCAATTTTAAAAATAAAGAAAAAATAATTATTTTAAATAATAGCACATGAACCTTCTCAGTCATAAATTGCAACTTTCAATTTTTTATATAAATAAACTAAACTGTCCGAAAAGTTATGTAAAATGTTTGGTTTCTGCACTGAGAAAAACATTCTGTAACTGACATCTAAAATCTAAATTTTGGTTCTAGAAAAAATAGTTCCATGTCATCCTTATAAATTCTAGTCCCTTTGAAAAGCGAATTCTAGAAGCCCCCATTAGAATTCTAGAGCGTTTGTCTATATTCTCGAAGGCAAAGTTATTTAAAAATCTCTGCAAGTAAATGAGACTACATGAGGCGAGTTTCTGCACGTATAATCTTGGTTTATTACCAAATTCTAGAAAATCAAGCAAGAATTTCTCGCAATAGAAATGATTCGGAATATTTAGAGCATTCAAAATATTGTTTCACCATCTGGAAATGTGTACACTGGAAATTCTCGATAATTTCGTCTATTCAGTTTATTGGCATGCCTTTTGCGTATAGCTTGGAAATCTATATTTCTAGTTAAGGGATTTAGAAAATGGCCACTTATTCATTCTAGAGAAAGGCGGTATATTTTTTTTTCTCAGTGTTAGAGAAACCAAACTCCAGTAAAGGTCAAATTTCGCAAGACATAAGATAAGAGTAGAAAATGAACATTTCCTGGATTTTCTGTAATTTCCTAAAATATCATTTTCTGTAATTATATGAATATATATATATATATATATATATATATATATATATATATATATATATATATATATGTATGTGGGTATATATATTTATATATACATATATATTTCTTTTTAAATTATTTATATGTACTAAACATTTTGCAATTATGAATATAAAGTTTTTTCTGGTAAAACAATTAGTAAGTATAGTTAGTTTTATGTATAAATTCGTAAATTTCTAAATAAAGTAAAAAATGAAATAATAAACCCAGAGCTGTAGCAACAATGCTTAGCTAGGCACCTGGTGCTATGACACTGCTTAGACCACACTTGCTTCTTTTCTGAATAAATCATTATTTGAATTTCTTAATAAGTAAGTGAAAATATAAATGTTTTAGATTGCTAAAGTATCTGATTTATTCTCTGCAACTTTTATATTAGTTTGTTTAAGGAGAAAAAATAGCCCGTCATCGTTCATTGGTTTTACTAAGAAACCATAAATTTCTGGAAAATAAAAAATGCTTTTTTTTTTTTTCATTTGTATATTCATGATCAGTGATGCATCTAAAAGTCATTTTTTAAATTAATTTTCAAATTTCAAAAGGAAATATGTAGTGAACTTTAAAGGGTTAAAGTGTATACAGGAATTTGCATTAACACTTAAAATATGTAAAAACTACAAAAATACTGCATAATATATTCCACTAATAATTATAAACAGAGAACAATTTCTATATGCCTAATCATGCAAGTAACAAGGTTGCTTTTTGAAACTTTCTACTTTTTTTCTTTCTTTTTTTAACTGCTGTTTTGTATGCAAAGCTTTAACTTCTTTTTAATTTTTATTC
Source organism: Salticus scenicus (assembly GCA_963930645.1). Classification (NCBI taxonomy): domain Eukaryota; kingdom Metazoa; phylum Arthropoda; class Arachnida; order Araneae; family Salticidae; genus Salticus; species Salticus scenicus. Next base: position 178,148,103 of record OZ005650.1, read on the forward strand.
AAGTAACAGATTTTCTCTAAGTTTCTTTAAAATAATTGTTTGACCCAGGGAATCTCTTTTCAAGTATGTTATATAATTTTAAAGTAACATTATTGTTTTAAAAGTTTTGTTAGAATCCCACACTTTTATATTGCAGATAAATAAAGTAAAAATTGATGAATATGATTACTCTCATGTGAGAATGCTTTGCTATAGACAATTAACTTCCATGAATATTACCGATTTTTTCCGAAATAAAATGCTTGCGTAGAAGACGCGGGTTCCATTTAGGGCTGCAACGAAATGACATTTCCCTACCAGTTGCCGAGCGGTCTGCGCTCAAAGCTGGTAGACGGGAAGTGCAGGACTCTCTCCCAGGTCAATCTCATCGATCTAGCCGTTCAGAGTTTTCCGCGGTTTTCTCCAAAATTCGCGTAAATACGGGCTAGCACCACTTAGAAAGACCCCCCCCCCATGGAGGATACTCTAAATTTAGGCTTAGGACCTTGCTGAAATAATTCCGTCTAATTCCCAAACACGCCAAAATGTCATTATTTCTACCTGTGATCTGATTCATTGGTTAGAAAAACGACACCTCTGTGGTGTTTGCGACATTTTTTTCCCTTGAGAGGGGGGGGGAAGAGAATATATATATTGATGTCTGTTTTGAATAATATCACATCACGGAACGTAAAAATATTCCCTCTATTGAAAAGAGATTTTTTTTTTTTTTACTTTTGACTCTCTCTCTCTCTCTTTCTCTCTCTCTCTCTCCATTTTGACATGTTCAAAAAAAAAGTTATATGCCACACTTTAAAAGTCAGGTTTTACTCTTATATTTTAGAGAGAAGGGTTCAAGCATAGACCAAAAAATCGTTACTTTTCTTAATTTGAAGCTATAATTATGAAAACTCAATAATTTGTCAGAAAAAGCATGGTGTTAAAATTACTCCAGTAATGCCAACTAAAAGAAATTTTTATCGTACAGCGCACATGGGTAGGATAGATTGCGCTCAACTATAACTACAATTAAATTATTAACTGTAATTAATGTATAACTACAACTATAATTAAATTAATTATAACTATAACTAACTAAATTATAACTATATTAAATTTTAACTATAATTAAATTATTAAATTATTAATAAATGCACTTGAATGACGTTTTTGCAAGGTTTTTGTAAACGAATATTTTTGTATTAGGAGTGGATATTCCAGTTAATAATTAAAAAATCAGAAAAATAAAATAAAAAATAAATAAAATAAATATATATTTAAAGAAAATATTTTAAAGAATAGAAAAAAAAAAAAAAAAAGAACAACCTGATGTGGACACCACATGTCTTCCTTATACAACCATAGGAATATATACATATTGTTATGAAAACATGATTGACAGTTTTGTGGGAGAGGTAGACGATTCGTAAATAAACAGGCAGGTTTCAGTCCACGAACATTCCTTAAAAGAAAGGGGAAAAAAAAAAAAAAACTACTTCTTCAACCAAAAAAGTTACGATAATACGATTACATGTACCACCGCGACAAATATAGTAGTTTTTTCAGGAAATTTTTCTCCACGGCTTATTAGAGAATCTCTCATTGGCAAATGCGCAGTTTAGTGTAGAATGAAAATCATTCTAGTATAGATATGGCCCAGTTTTGTTGTCTTTGGCAAAAATTAGTGGTGAGAAACGATAAATTTTACAAAAATAATTAACTCAGTTAAAATTGAAAAAAGGTTTCTGGCGATCCTGAAACAATAGTTACCCTAAAATTTTATCACTAATCTCGCTAAGCCGCAAATCAGTAGCCAGCGTAGATTTTTGGTCTTGGCATCGAATTTGGCAATTTTGCGACCAAAGTTGGCTAAAATTTGTAGTTTAGGGTTTACAGAGTTTGGAAACTCTAACTAAGAACAGAGTTCTGGAATATTCCGGAAAAATTCATTGGTTTATAGGGCAGAACTAAATTCTCCGAAAGTTCTATAAATGATTCTCAGGACTATAAAAAAAAAGAGTAAATGTTGATGATTGTAAACTAGAACTTGCCTATATCTTTACGTGATACTTTGTATACGGTATTACAATAAAAGTGGAAACAGGTGAAATTTTTTTCACTTCCATGTAGGTGGGGGGGGGGGCTTTGATTTAGCGTCAAATTAGGCATTCAAATATGGCGAAAAGTGGTAGTAAAGGTTTCACAAAATTTGGAAACTTTAACCTCAACAGGAATCTAGTTCATGAAATTTTATAATGATGCATTTTTTTTCTAGCGGAGAACTGCCTTGGAAATTCCATAAAATACTGGCAATACTCTCGATGAATTCAGATTGCATTCACAATTCGAAATATTCTGTTGTTCTTGATTTGGCGAAATTTATGCTCTGTAGTGTATTCAATAATGTTTATTTGATTTCTGTAGTAAAAATGACAATTTTCTTGGATTGTTTCAAGAATATTAATTTTTGTAGCACAAAAAAGGGATTTGTTTAACTTTTTACTGAATATAAATTAAATAAAGTGCAGTCATCGACCAGAACCAGCTTCTTTCTTTAAGAATTACTTTCTACACGCTAAAATGTCGACAATGTTTTTATCAATATCATTACAAGCTCTATCTACGCGATGAATATTTATTAAAAAAAGTGCATTTGTCGACTAGACCCTGCTTATGTCTTTAAGAATTAATTTCTGCACACAAAAATGTCACAAACTTTTATAACAATATCATTACGGGCATTATCTAAACTCTGAATATTCATTAAATAAAATGCATTTGTCGACTAGAACCTGCTTGTGTCTTTAAGAATTACTTTCTACACGCTAACATGTCGACAACTTTTTTTATCAATATCATTACAAGCTCTATCTATGGGCTGAGTATTCATTAAATGAAATACATTCGTTGACAAGAACCTACTTCTGTCTTCAAGAATCGATTTCTAAACAACTTTCATAAAAATAACATTTCGGGCTCTATCTACGGGCTGAATATTCATTAAATAAAAGGCTTTCGTCGACAAGAACCTGCTTATGTCATTAAGAATTTACTTTCTAACGTAAAAATGTCGACAACTTTCATAGCACTGTCATTATGGTCTTTATCTACGGGCTGAATATTCATTAAATAAAATGCATTCGTCAACTAGAACCTGCTTATGTCTTTAAGCATAACTTTCTACACGCAGAAATGTCTTCAACTTTCATAACAATATCATTACTGTTTCTATCATTAGCTTCTTTTGAAACCTCCATGACGGTATGTCATATATAATGACCACAACATTTGTATTTTTGGTCATTATGAATATAATTTTCCTACATATCTCCAAAACGGAAAATCACAGAAAGTCCAAAAAGGGAAGTGTACAACTAGATATTATAACACACCTATATACCAACTTGCAACGTTCTACGTCTAACCATTGTTGAGTTATGCGAGATATATATACACACACACACTTACATATAGACGTCACGAAAATTCGTGTAAAATCGTTGATATCTCTGAAACGGGTGCTCGTATTAAAACAAAAGTTGCAGGTGCACAAGTAGACATCAAGGCAGTCACACATACAAATTTGGAAGATTCTACGATAGTTCATTTTTGACCTATGCGAAATACAAAATCCATTTCGCAAATCGCGATTACTATACTTCCTTATACTTTGAATAAGGAAGTAAAAAATTCAGGTAAGATCACAAAGTTATATTGAGTTATTAGATACCACGTTTTAGCTTAAAATTAGTACATTTCCTTTTAAATTTGAATGGTTTCTTGTTCGTTGACCTATCGTTGCACTTATTCTCAAAGTTTTTGTAAACAAATATTTTTTCAATAGGAGTGGATATTTTAACCTGATAATTAAAAATAAGAAATTTAAAAATATTTAAACAATTTTATTTAAAGAAAAAATAATAAAGAATCCAAAAAACAAAAGAAAAAAAAAACCAAGAGAAATGTTATGATTATAAAATAAGTTACTAAAAAAGTTACTAGCTATATTTAAGTTATTCGATAAGACTAATACTATGCTAATTAAGTTACTAGATAATGCGTTTAACTTAACCTATTCGAGGCTGATTGAACATCGTGTATGCAATGCATTTCCGCGTAAAGAAAAAAAAACGTGTGGTACATCTTATGTGCAATAATATACAGTTGATATTAAGCAAAATCATATTTCGGATTTTGGAGACGGTCTCCAGAGAAGGCGCCGTCTTAAATGTGCTAAAATTGTTACATTTTCCTTTCAGTTTTAACTTTTTTTTCTGACATAAAATGTCGTTTTCCACAACCAATATGTATATTGTTGTAAATGGTGAAGCTTTCATGCAGCTATCTGCTAGGAGTTATACATTTAAACTAGTCTAGTGATTTGTCAAAGTTGTCCCCAGGACATTCAATAAATTAATTTTCATTGTCTTGCCATTAATAGCATTAACAATAAGCTGCGTAATCTTTTTTTGTATAGAGTTTAATCTAATCAGTATGCAATTCCTTCTAAGTGCCAAAAGCGCAAACTCTCTCATTTCGATGGGACGGAATCGTAAACATTTTTATTCAGCAATTAATTGCTTTTAGATCGAACCGTTGTTTTTTTTAGAGTTACTCTAAGTTGGTAGCTTATGAGAATTGTTCTGTACTACTAACACTCGATATAATTTCCTAGAAATGGTTATGAAAATTAAAGCCTTTTTTTTTTTTTTCCGAAAACGAGACAAAATGACCACGTTTTATCTCTGAATCTTGGAACAAACATATACATTCAAGTCGGCACTCCACTACTGACGTTGTATAATTATCTAGAGTAGCAGTGCACCTAATCTACTCCTTTCCCCCGATACGCTATGTACGCAATGTCTCCCACCTCTCCATTTCTCCTAGCTTTACTTTATACGTGAAAACTGCTCTTAACTGCCGAAATAGAATTCCAATTACACTGTAAAAAAAAAAAAAAAAAAAAAACGGTAGATTTACAGCATAATATGCTGGCAATATGGGTGCACGGAAGGAGAAAAGTAAAAATGAAGTAATTTACAGCAGAAACGACTGTAAAAGAGCCTTTATTTACAGATGTTTCCGCTGTAAATTGCCTTATTTAACAGCAGAATATGCTGGCAATATGGGTGCCAGAACATTTTGTTGTAAAAGCTTCCGTTTGTTTTTACAGTGTAGAACAGACAGTATAAGTCAAGTGCATATTTTTTATGTATGCTGTAACCGCACATTTACACGCGGTCCTCCTCATACACACATATAAAAAAAATCCAAAATATCTAGAGAGAAGATGGGGGAGAATCACATATAAAAGCAGAGTGACAAATGACACGAATAGGTAGCAGATAAAAATGAAAATACAGTAGTTGTATGTAATCCTTAAGGACTGTTGATATCTGCGCATGGTGCGACCGCAAAATGATCGTAAATTATCCATTATCGGAAAGTGACCCTTGAACTTTTGTTTATAATGAAGGACATTATTTTTATTGCTCTTTGAAGAATATTACAAAATAAACCTAATATTTCCATGCCAATTATCGTCCTTCGAAGCGTGCGCAAACCAAATTTCACACCAAAAAGAATTTGAATAGAACCGACTTTGTGCTTGTTTTTAAGCTCTAGTTTGAAGCAAGCTTTAAGCACTGCACACACACTAGTGGCAAAGAAGCGCGGAAAATGTCGCAAATTATCAATTGTCGGAAAGTGACCCTTGAACTTTTGGGCATGTTTATAACGAAAGACATTACTTTTTATTGCTCCTTGAAGAATTTTGCAAAAGAAACCTAAGTTTTCTATGCCAATTATCGCAGCAGGAGGTTTGTGAGAAGAGGAAATCTCCCTTCGACGCATGCGGCAGCTTAAAAAAACCGCATCACAAGAAATTTGAATAGATCCGCTTCCCTCTAAGGTGCGTACAAACACTAGCGACCGAAGCAGAGCGGGAAAGTCATAAATTATCCATTGTCGGAAAGTGACACTTGAACTTTTGGACATGTTTTCAATGAAAAACATTACTTTTATTACTCGTTTAAGAATTTTACAAAAGAGACCCAAGTTCCCCATGTCACTTATCGCAGTAGGAGGTTTGTCAGAAGAGAAAACGGCTCTTCCAGGCTTCTGGTCTCTCAAATCACACATCAAAGGGATTTGAATAGAAATCGCCTTGCCGCACTGAAATCGCTAGTGTTTGTACGAACCTTTAGTCCCACGTCCGATGTTTGTGTTACGCATTAGTGTATGATGTTTACGTTGACATTATCGGAGGTCCTTGTGACACATATCGTTCTAAGTGTTTTAGATGTCTCCGAAAATACGAGGCCTGCATCAGAACTCGTGAAAAGCAATTTAAACACATACTGGTGTAAATAATTAAGTAAATCGCATTCATTGTGGTCGTGCCCTTCATTTCTTGTGTTTTTCTTGTACCAGGAATTTTTTTTCTCTGCTTCTCTATTTGAATTCTAATTATTTACGGTGTCGTCTATGTCATTTATACGAAGATAAGAAACCTGGTTCTGGGACACATTATAAATAAGAAAAACATATGTGTTTCCTTGATTTTTTGAGCACTAATATAATGCATATCAGGATCAGAATGCGAAACAAAACGAGTTACAGGTCTTAATAAAAATAAATAATGGCTTATGAAAAAAAGGTTTAGATAATAATTAACCAAACTGATTTTGATATTTGTACATTAATTGTGCACTAACCATTATTATAATTTCGTACTTAATTTTCATCTTTACCGCTACCATCAGTATTCCAGAGGATTTAAAATATATATATAAATATTCTTATCGCTTATTATAGCAATATTTTTTCAATCGATGGGTAAAAATAAAGCACGTTTATAGAAAGAATACATTATTTTTAAGATATTCAGCATTTAACACGTTTATTTCACCTTTCTTTTTTAACATTAAAGCTATTCTAAAAAAAGTCATGATACTGAATGCCATTATTTGTTATGTAAGCAAAAACATAGAAAAAAGAAAAGATGACTTTTTTTTTATCTCTTTGTTTTTGTAAGTTACATAGAAAATCTATAAGTTTTTTTTTTTTTTTTTTTTTTACTTTTTTATTATAATCCTAAATTAATGTGAATCCAACCTTAAGCAAAAACTAATTTATTTTTATGGAGCAATTTTGTTTGGAACTTATTTTAATATTTTCTATACTGTTAATTTATAAAAATTATTGGTTTTAAACTTGCAGAACTTAATAACTTTTACATAATTATTCAATGTATGTATATTAATAATAGTTAAAACTATTTTTATAATAAACTACCTAATAATTGCAAAGATTCATACTTTAAGAATGTATTTTAAAAAAAGGAAATTAAGCAATGAACTATCTGGTGTATTGCAAAACGCGTAAAGTCATATCCTTCATTTCCCTGCTTTTAACATAATTTTAACTATTTACAAGTGCATAGTAATTTAGTTATAAGTTTTTTAAATTGCTCTCAAAAAAAAAAAAAAAAAAAAAAAAAAAAAAAAATGATAATAATAAAAAGAAATAATTTGGCGATATATTTTTTTTTCTGCCAATGATGACCGATATCAAATCTCTATTCCGCTGCAACATGTTAGTATCTTATATCAGATACTTTATTTAGACATTTGAAAACAAATTTGACTTCAAATTATGATAGAATATTTATCATTTTCCTTTTAATTAGTATATTAGTTGGATATTTATTGTGTAAATATCATCCTTTGAAATGAAATGTTTGTGTTTTCAATCGAACATGGAAGTTTGCCAATTTTTTTCTAGTGTTTTGAAATTAAAAATTCAAATTTTGTCAATTTTACAACAAAAACAAAAACATTAAATCATTAAGTTCATTTTTTTTTGCTTACTTTTATTTCATATTATTTCACGCGCACTTTTTATTTCATAATTCAAAATTATTAAAAAAAAACTTTTTCGATATCGCTTGTAACGATACTGATTATTATTAATTTTCTTTTCTTTTTCTTTCAATAATAATGATGATAATAATAAAAAAGATTTTGATGAAATTCTGGCAAAAGCAGAATTTAGTTTAGGACGGAGGACTATTAGTTTTTTTTTTTTTCCCCAATTATAACATCGCTTTCAAATTATTCAATTATATTTTCGATAAATTTTAGATTTCGACAAATGTCCAACTATAGAAAAATGATTTCGACAAATGTCCAACTATCGAAAACGACAACGCAAAAATCCCAGATTGAGACTAATAGGCCCTCAGTCCTAAAAAAAAAACCTTCTCAAATTATTTCTTATAATCGATATTTTATCTACAATCAATTCATTTCTTTTGAATAACTTCATTGTATATTAATAAATTGGTATATTAATAAATTGATTGGTTTGTTACTTTGTATAGCTCGAAGTAGATTCATATTAATATTCATAGAAATATATATATATATATATATATATATATATATATATATTTCTTGCTCTAAAGGTTTTTAACTAATACATTTCAGCATGCGTATGGACCCGTTTCTTTTGTAAGGACTCTTTAATCACAATTTTAATGCAATGAGATTTTATTCAAAATTATAATCTTATTTTATGATAAAACTCGCTATAAAATTTTACTGGTCCCGAAATAGATTGCATGAACTATGTTTTTCTATTATTACCACTTTGATAAACATATATTGCAATTCGACTGATATTTTCCCCCTTGTCATTTTGTAATGCATTGCATTTTTTGTTATATGTGCTGATACAAATATTATAATTTTTATCACATGCGGAACGTAAAAAAAAAAAAAAAAAAAGCTGAAATCAGTTAAATGAGAAATAATAATAATATTATTATTTCTTTTCTTTAATTTTTATATTTAAAAATTAAGATAACATATTCTTGTTTCAGAGTAAAAAGTATTTCCGTTTTCATCAGGAATCAAAGATTTGTGTCAACAGTTTGTGCACTCTGGAACAGAAATAATATTATAGTTTTAAAAAATTGAAGAACGCGCTTTTATAGAAATGTGAACTAAAAAGCACAAAATATCTATCTTAGTATTAAAATGCAGGGTAAGAGAAAATCGGGTGAGTGACACACCATAATATTTACATACATTTAAATCTTTAATTAAAATAATTTAGAATTAAACAAAAACCTTTTTTTTTTTTTAAATTCTCCCCTGACTGGGATCGAACTTTAAGCTCGCAGCGCAGCGCTCTACCTCACAGCCACGGCATTCACGTAGGGAAAGTCTTTTTTTTACAATATAGATTTTTTGTTTGCTCCCAGAGCCGTTACAAACATACCTACAAACATACATACAGGTGAAGCTAATAGAAGCGCGTTAAAAAAGAAAGGAAGAAAAAAAAAATTTTTTTTCTCTTCTGATTTATTTTTATTCTTCACAAATATTGGACTTTTTTAAATATTAAATTTAAAATGATCATCATTTTCATTTCTATTTTATTATTATTATTATTATTATTTTTAAATTGACCGAGTTATTTTTCATAAAACTAAACAGGGAAAAAAAAATCTTACCTTATTAAATTCTGGATTATGTAACTCTGAACATTTACTAAGTTCTATATCCACAAATTGAGATAATATTCTTTTTTGACGTCGTCTTCCACATAATACAACATTTTGACACCAAGAACTATCACTTTTTGTTTTAACTTCAGTTCTACTTTTGCGGAAGAGTTGTCTAGAATTTTTCTTTGGCTGCTGAACCGTTGGAGAAGTAGAGCCTCCAGGGATTGAAGTAGTCCACCCTTCATCGTTTTCTGTCATTCTGAGAACTTTGAAAATTTTTTATAACTGTCTATCTAACAAAGCTCGAATGTTAGTTTAGAGATTGTCTAGCAAAATCTTGCAGGAAGCTGTATTAGTTATACACTACAGATGTCTTTTGAATTATTTTTACTTAAGCATGGTGCACAAAGAATCTAAAACACGAAGTTTTCTAGACAGAAATCGGCTATAAGCAAGAAGTTTTACTACAAAGCATTAGAAATTATTTCATTTTTCTCTCAGAGGGTGCTATGTTATATACTTAAATAAGCTTCATTGAACTATTAATCAGCCACATATTAATATATAAATATATTAGATAAATGCGCTAAGAGGAAGTGGGTAAGTTATGTATAAAAGTAGTTTTCTTTTATATGACTGTAATTGGACATAGTATAATGTTTTAACACAAGATTAATATTATTATTCACTTGTATAGTTACTATAACTGGCGATTTCTTCTAAGCAAATTAGATAGTTTCAGTTAGTGTAAGTAAAGACAGCTAAGCATTGAGCAAATTTTAGGAATCTAAAACCGTTGTATCTATTTCGTCAACGGATTGAATGTTTTTATTCTCCGAGAAAAAATAAAAACAAGAAACTTTGCTGAATCTAATATGCAATATTCATTAGTTTTGTTTGGTTGTATAATAAATTACTGGTGTATTTTTAATATTATTGCATAGGTTTTTGTTGCTTAAAATATTCGCAGTCTATTCACAGTCTGTTTTGACACATTGACTGTATTTTTATCATATAAAATATAAATACGTATTTAAATATGCTTTATATATACAGTATGAAACTTGGTTAAAATTTTAGCAATAATTTTCATAATAAAGCTCATTTTTTTTTTCATAATTAATTAATTATATCTAATAGCACTTTTGAATTTTTAAAGTCACATTTAAAATTTTATCCGTTTTCTACTAATTCAAATGTTTAAAATGAATTATTTTCTTCTTATAATTTTTAACACATGTAATGTTAATCACCTTATTTTTTATATATCATTACCTGTTATTTTATATGAAACTGTTTATTTTATTTTTGCTGTTTAGTAAATTTGTGCAAGCACCATTTATAATAGGTTAAATATATATTTTAAAAAAAAGTTTATTCTAAAGTTTGTAACTTACTGAAAAGTTTTTCGACTTAAAAATTTAAAACTTTTTTTTCCTTTTATATAACAGTTACCTTTTATTAAAATTTTATTTTCAATACCCAATATTTACGATGAAATTAAATGTTAAAAATGGTTTAGCTTGTTACACCTAAGTCACATTCATTAACTATGATTTTTATGCACTTTCTCTATATTTGATATAACTTTTTACTCACTTAAATCTTAGCATATTAGCAAAAATAGTCATAGTGCTATGTATATACTTTTATTTACTGGTGTAAATTAGATGATTTGAAATAATACACGCATGATGGCGCTGTTTCTATTACAGAGAATTGCCTGGATTTTACTGAATCTATATAGCGTTATATTTTACTCTCTCTTTTATGATTAAACCATGCGAAATGTCAAATGCTTAAATTAGCAAATTCTAATTACACAAAATATTTATTATGCACAGATTTTGCAAACGTGATTTATTTATTAATTTTTAAGATAAAACAATTGATGGATTTATACCGGATGTATTGATTACTGACCGCGAAAACTTTATTTTTATAATTTTGTCGTTAAATGAAATTTTATTAAATTAAGATTTTGCTTGAAAACAATAAACCGGCACCAATTTTTTCTTAAAATAAATGCATATATAAATTAAAAGAAGATTACGTATTGCTTCTTATGTAAGATTTTTTTTGTAAACTTTGTGCTCTAAAAAATTATTTTTTTATTATAATCTACTAAATACAATTTAATGTGAGTAAAAAGGAATATGAAGTTACGTTTTCGTGCAGTGCTAAATTTTTTTACGTGCATTGCTTATGTGCAACTAAAAAGTGACGGTAAATACCTTTCCACGCTTACTCATTGCACCACTATTTTTCATTATTTATATTTTTTCCGTGGAATACAATATAAGCACCCACGTATTTGATGTCTCCACGAAGACACTTCTCACATGCACCATTTCCCCTTTCATCAATATTTTTCATTTTGAAAAGAGCCATTGCATCACCAAATTACAGAAATGTAAATAGAGGAAAGCACAGCGCAAAAGCTGAGAGCACGCGGCCGATGGTTACGGCACAGCGAATGATGGAATATCCGCTTAGGTTTCGGTTAACTTTTTCAAAACAAATACTAGGTGGCACTGACATGCTCCAATGTAGAGAGGTTTCTAGGAGCCGCCTGTTATCGCTCTTTTGGGGAATTTAGAAACGTGGGAATTTCCCCAGCTGAAGATTATCAGCTTGGTTATTGCATTAGACTGGAATAAAGAATAGTTAATTTTCTGAGCATTTGAAAAGAGTTAATTTCTATGCGCGACGAGTGTAAATTTAAGAAACTGCGATAAATTAATTGTCTCTACTTTGTGTGAAAGTTTTATCATTTTCATTAATTTATCATTTTATGTTTAGCTAAATCCTCGAAAAAGCATTTTTATTTCTCCGTTTATTATGTTTATCTAAATTAATGAAATCATATATGTTTAATATATTTAACATACATATTTAAAATATTTTACTTTGTTACGTATATAGCAACCACATATAACTGCTTGCTGCATTAAAACATGTTTTTCATGTACTTATAAAAAAAGACTCAATTCAGTGAAATTTAAATTGTATGTAAAAAATATATATATATGCAAGATAAGGCAATTTAAAGAAAAATTTGACGGAATTTCCGAATGTAAATGAGACATTTAAATATTAATAAGATTTAAAAATCCCATGTATAACATTAAGTTTTAAAAGCTTAATCTGTAATGGGATTAATAAAATTTTCATGAGTTAAAATTTATTTAAATGGCATAAATAAACTTTACATTTTTATTTTGAATTATTAAATTATACATTTATCTGAAAAATTAATTTATTTCCATTTCTTGTTTCCTTCTTTTTCTTTTTCTTTTTTTTTTTTTTTTTTTTCTGAATTACAATTCATGGACAAATCCTTCATGACGTAATTATTTATGTTCACCTTTCCAAGAATTCACGAAATTTAATGTCTTTAAATGAATAAAAAATAATTTATTTTATAATTAATATTGATATGGTTATTTATTTCTAATATGCCTATTGCTGTACCAGATTTCTGATCTAAAACTTATTCTTGTTACTGACCCGATACAGCATATTTCAAATCTTAACTCTTTTCTTACAGTTACTACTTAAATTTTCTAATAAAATATTTATTCTTCAAAATAATAAGATATGGATGGGTCTCACCTGAAATCTTCTAATCCAAAACTCCGGGTGTGGATGGGGCAACTATCATCCATTAAAGAAACAAAACTTGATGAATGTAGCACTTCTTAGATGAAAACAGAATTTTAATGCTTTGTTAGCATACACTTAAAATGAAAACGAAAACAGAACAAAAAATATCTACATTATTTACAATTAAATATTAAATTAAATCTTAATATTAACGTTCTTAGATTGTCATTAGTTCTTAAATATTAATTCTAATTCTTTAAAAGTCTTAATTGTTCTGTTAAATTTAATAGTTCTGTTTTAGGACCGGGGCTTGTGTAAAAACAACGATCTTAACGTAGCCCCATCTCCGTTCGAGGTCTTTTCTGTTCTGCTTCTGATTCTAAAAAGCACCTTTCGCGAAAAAGAGGCGCCCGTCTGTCTGGAAAGGCATTTGTTCTGAAAGCAGAAGAATGAACGGGAGATTCCCGACATCCTCCCACCTTGAGTTGCGACTAATCGGAGGAACTCAACAATCCAAGTTGAAGTCGTTGAGGGGGTTTCACCACACGGCCAGTTCGGGAGACCACCGGGGGTTTGGAAGTGGGATCATCTGTTGTGGACTTATTTTTACTGGTTCTGAAACTGGTAGGTTCTGGAGGGTCTTTCACAGGTTCCTTTTCTCTGGTATTGAGTATCGGTTTCTGTGAGAGGTTCTTGTTTTCGGAAGTCGAAGGACTTAAATTTTCTTGGAGAGACCTATGTAAAGTGGGGTGATTCCTAAGTTCGGTACTGTCAATTTCTAAAGGAAACAATCTTTGTAATGGACGCAGAAAAAATCCATTTTCGGTCTTCACCTTAGCTAGGCGTATGACATTATCCTTGCCTGGGTAAATTTCGATCACTCTTGCCAAAAGCCAGTGAACACGTTTCCTATTGAAATCTTCTAATAGGACAACATCGCCGACTTTCAATTGTTTGAATCTTTTGGTCTTAGATGCATGTTGACGTAATTGTCCTAAATATTCAGCTCTGAATCTGTTTCTTAGGTTTTCTCTGATTATTTGCCTATATCTGGCTCTGCGGTTAAGATCTTTAGAATCCAAAGCATCTAGGTTAGGTACTCCTGATGTTGGTAGTTCTCTTAGGAACATCATTGGAGTTAAAGGTAAGGGATCTGTGTTATCTTCGGAAACATAGGTTAGGGGCCGTGAATTAATCACTTGTTCACAGTCACAGAGTATGGTGTTAAGTTCTTCGTAATTCAAAGATGCACGACCTAAGTTTCTTTTCAGGATTCCTTTAACCATTCCAACAAGCCTCTCCCACCAACCTCCCCACCACGGTGCTGCAGGAGGGTTGAATTTCCATCTGATCTTCTGGGTGGAAGCTACCTTGCAGATGGTTTCCCAATCTACACTCGAGAGAGCATTGCTTGTTCCCAGGAAGTTCTTCCCGTTGTCTGAATAGATGATGTAGGGTCTGCCTCTTCTTGCTATGAACCTTCTCAGAGACTGAATAAAACTTTCTGTAGACAGAGACGTAATGGCTTCAAGATGTATGGCTCGGTAGACAGCGCAAGTAAATAAGGCTATCCACGCTTTTGATCCATTAGAAAGATGAAGAGGACCGGCTAGATCTACGCCCACCACTTCAAAGATGGCTGCTTCTCGTACTCTGTCTTCGGGTGGTACTCCAGGTTCAACACCTATTTTGGAAATCTGAAGTTTTCTGCAAATCACGCATTTTCTTATTGAATTTCTAATGGATTTTCTAGACTTCAGTATCCAAAAATTTTCTCTGAGTAGTGTCATTAGAGTGCCGACTCCAGCGTGCTGATTTTCTAAATGCTTCTCGAATACCAATCTTTGGACGACGGTATGCTTGTAAGGTAAGATCAGGGGATATCTGAAGTTTTCACTGTCGTTTCTTTGAATTATATTGGTTTTTACTCTTAAGAGACCAGCTTTATCTTCGACAGGCCTTAAATTTCTTAATTTTGGATCTGTTTTCCCTGAAAAAGATTCTTGTTGTACTAATCGTAGAAGTACATTTTCTGCTTTTGAAAATTCTTCAACTGAAATATCTAATTCGGATATTTTCTCAGCAGTCTTCGAATTATAATAAAATCTATATATCCAGGCAATGGTTCTAACTGTTTTCTTGTAAGAGGAAAAATACTGATAAAATCGATTGAAATTATCTTCTTTTTTATCTAAAAGATTTAGGATTGTCTTCCTTTTTTCGCTGTTTATGATTTCTTCGTTTGGGTCTTCTTCTATTTGAGGCCATTCATTTTCATGTAAATAAAGCCAACTCGGACCCTCCCACCATCTCGATTTCTGTAGTTGTTCAAAGGAACATCCTCTAGACGGGAGGTCCGCAGGATTCAAATTTCCGGGTACGTGTCTCCAATTGCAAACTTCAGTCAGATTTCGTATTTCTAACACTCGGTTATGTACAAATGTACCCCATTCTTGTTTTCTTCTAATCCAACCTAAAGCAGTGGTTGAATCCGACCAAAACATGGTATTTACATGTAAGTTTAAATCGTTCTGTACATTTTTGGCCAACCTAGCGCCAATAAGACAAGATGACAGTTCAAGGCGGGGTATGGTCAATTCCTTAATAGGTGCAACTCGACTCTTAGCATTGATTAACTGGATTTTGATTCCTTCTGAGGTCTCTACTCTTATGAATACGCAAGTGGCATATGCTCGCTTGCTTGCGTCAGAAAAAACATGTAATGATGTTTTCTTTTCTTTCTCTGGGCAAATGTTAAGCCACCGAGGTATTTTAATTTGGGATAAAAAGTTTATTCCTTTCAGCCAATTAGAAGATTGTTGTTTTAAAGTTTCAGGGAGCTCTTCGTCCCACTTCACCTTCTGAATCCACGTTTCTTGAAGGATTAGTCTGGGAACTAAACTGACAGGTGCTGTGAATCCCACAGGATCAAAAATTCTTTGGGTAACTGATAAAAGTTTTCTTTTTGTAAGGGGTTCACTTATCTTTAGGGGTTCTTCGATTTTACAAACTAAACTGTCATTTTTCAAATCCCAGAGTAATCCTAACACGGGAGCAAACCTCGGTTCATCTTCAGTTTTGTCGATCATAGCCTGGGGCCAATTCGATCGCCAGCATCTCAAGTTGAAATGTGCCGAAGCCAAAATTCCTTGAGATTCTGATATGAATTTTTCTGTTTCTTGAATTGAATTCAGGCTGAGGAGGGAATTATCTAAATAGAAGTAATCTCTTAAGAGCCTAGCTGTCTCTCGCCATTGTTCGGGAACATTTTTTAAAAGGTGATTTAATGTTGCCATAAGCAAAAAAGGGCTTGAAGTTAGGCCGAAAACCACGCGACAATGTCTATAAATTTTTAATTTATTTTCGCTATTAAACCAAAAAAATCTCAAAAAGTCGCGATCTTTCTCTGTTATTTTAATTTGCAGGAATGCTTTCTCTATATCGGACGAAATTCCTATCTTGTATCTGCGAAATCTATTCAAAATGCTAGGTATAATTTCTACAAGATTTGGTCCTTTTGTTAAACAATCATTAAGGGAGGGACTGTTTCTAGTGTGTGCTGAGGCATTGAATACTGGGCGAATTTTAGTGGTTTCACTAGATTCCTTAACCACAGGTCTGTGTGCTAAATAATGTACCTTTTCCCTTTTCTGGTCCAATACCTCTTCTATAATCTGATTGTTTTCCCAGAAATCAAAAATTTCCCCATATTCCTTTTTCCTATCAGATTTGATTAATTTATTTTCCGTCTTGTACAGGCACTTTTCTGCCAACGAGTAATTATCTGATAAAATCGAATGGTCAACAGTCCATGGTAAATTGACTTCATATCGACCGCTTTTATCTCGTTTAATAGTTTCTAGAAAATAATTCTTGGTTTCTTGTTCTAAATCCTGTTTCGATTTATTATCTTCATTAGTAATTCCTAGAGTATCAAGGCGCCATAAATCTGATAAACTGGCGTTTGACACGTGTAATGACAACGATAGACCCGCCAAAGAATTGTCCTGCTCACTCTTGTGACCCTCTGTCTTGCCCAAAATGGTCCAACCCAATTTAGTTCTGAATGTAGTTAATCCCAATTTTGGAAAATATTTTATGTCATCTGTGAACAGTTTAGCGGACATATCAGCTCCCAAAAGTATATGTACTTCGTCTGGATTTTTCTGATATAAACAGGATTTATTATTTCTAGGGACATCTGATAAATATACACCTTCCTTTTCTAAGAGTTTTACTAATTTATCATCGCGATATAAATTCACGCCTGTGCATATTTTTTCTTGATCTAGTGCTTGTATTTTACACTTAAACTTATTATCTAAACTCCCGATCGTAAATTCATAACGATTATGTTCAGCTGACATTTCCATGCCCCCAAAAAGACCATGTCTGATTGTTTCTTTATTCATTCTTTTTAATTTTAACTTATCAGCTGCAAACTTACTGATGTAACTATTATGAGATCCGGAGTCAATAATTAACCGAATATATGATGATTTACTATCATCTCTGTTAGAAATTGCTACTATTAACGTCTGCAAATAAACATTCGCTTGTAAATTATGATTCGATAACGCCAATTTAGATTGATCATTTCTTTCGTAATTACTTATTTCCTGTTTCGAATCTTTATTTCCATTACACATTATGTCTGAATGTCTACGATTACATAACTTGCATAAAGTTTTTGATACACAATGTCTAGCTAAATGCGATGGTTGAAGGCATAAATAACACAATCCTTTCTTACGCAATAGATTAACTCTTTCATCAAATGGTAAATTACGAGTTTTGACACATTTGTTACTTAAATGCGATTCTGAGCAAAAATTACACCTATCACTTTTATTTTCATTTAATAAATCACAAGCAGTAGACAATTTCCGATTCTGAGTATCAAATTTATTAACGCGGGGGGGAAAAACATCTCTACGATTTTGATTATCTAATCTTTGAGCTCGGGGGGAGAAATGACTGGCGCCGTTATCCTCTTGTCTGGTAATTATTAAGCATTCGCGCGATACAAGTTGTTTATTTAAGAAAGATAATATATCTTTCACACCGTAATTAACACCGTGAAATTCCATATTAAATTGTAATGCTAAATCTTTAGGTAATATTTTTAGTAATATCGGCGACAATAAACTGCCGTAGCTATCCAAAGAAACATCTAATGATTCTAAACTTCTAATGTTAGTTTGGATTTCATCGTAAATTTTCCTGAGCGATTTAATGTCACTTGAATGTTTTAGTGGGGCAATATTTAATAATTAATTCAAATGTACATTCACTAATAGGTCTTGTTTGCCATATCTTTCTTTTAAAATATCTACTACTTTTATGTAATTACTCGCGGTAACAGAGAATCCTTCTATACATTTTAAGGGGTCAGGTGCTAAAAATGATTTCAAATAATTAAATTTATCTACAGGATCTAAATTTTCATTGTTATGAATAGCCGTTTCGAATGACGACCAAAAAGTCAGCCATTCAGCTGCATTCCCGTTAAATTTAACTGGATCTAGCTGTGGGAGTTTAATGTGCATTACTTCTTTAGAAATAGGTCTTCTTTCGTTTTCTATTGATGAAACGCTTGTTTCACTTTTCTTTAGTTCTTTTAATTTTCTATTGGCTCGAAATCTCCAAGTAATTATTTTTTCACGATATTCATTAGCCGCTTCTAATTCGGCTTCTAATTGGAGCTCTTGAGTTAAAGTTTTAATCTCTGCATCTTTAATCTTTAACTCTATAGTAGTTTCATTTAATAATTCAATAGTTTCTTCTAAATCTACAGTATCTGGATCTATATCATCACATAAAGTTTTTAATTTCTCTATAAATTTATTTATACTGTCTCTTATGACAGCTCTTTCTTTTTTAGCTATTACTAAATTAGCCATAATAAATACAAAATTTAAAATTTTATAATATTATCTATCTTTTCAATTGTAAATAATGGATATAGCTGCCCACATCCCGGCAGGGATGCCAAAAAATATTGCTGTACCAGATTTCTGATCTAAAACTTATTCTTGTTACTGACCCGATACAGCATATTTCAAATCTTAACTCTTTTCTTACAGTTACTACTTAAATTTTCTAATAAAATATTTATTCTTCAAAATAATAAGATATGGATGGGTCTCACCTGAAATCTTCTAATCCAAAAGTCCGGGTGTGGATGGGGCAACTATCATCCATTAAAGAAACAAAACTTGATGAATGTAGCACTTCTTAGATGAAAACAGAATTTTAATGCTTTGTTAGCATACACTTAAAATGAAAACGAAAACAGAACAAAAAATATCTACATTATTTACAATTAAATATTAAATTAAATCTTAATATTAACGTTCTTAGATTGTCATTAGTTCTTAAATATTAATTCTAATTCTTTAAAAGTCTTAATTGTTCTGTTAAATTTAATAGTTCTGTTTTAGGACCGGGGCTTGTGTAAACACAACGATCTTAACGTAGCCCCATCTCCGTTCGAGGTCTTTTCTGTTCTGCTTCTGATTCTAAAAAGCACCTTTCGCGAAAAAGAGGCGCCCGTCTGTCTGGAAAGGCATTTGTTCTGAAAGCAGAAGAATGAACGGGAGATTCCCGACAATGCCCATAGAGAATTGCATCTAAATTATTTTACTAATTTCATAGTCAAAAAATTAAATTTTGATGAAGAAATAATTTAAGAAAGTCTTTTGAAACTATAAGCTATACAACTTGTCTTTTCTTTTTCCTTTTCTTTCTTTCTTCTTCTTCAATTTTTTTTTTTTTTTTTTTTTTTTTTTTTTTTTAAATAAGAGTATTGCAGTCTTTAAATTTTAAATTTAAATTAAGCATTCTAGAAACTCTAAAAAAAAATTTTTTTTTAATGAGATCAGTGTCAATTTATTTCAGTGTTGTACTTCAATAAATATCGAAATAGACATTTTCTTGTATTATTTTACATAAAAATTTACTTCAAATGTGCCTGTATAAACGTAACAAAAATTACACGCTTTTCTTTTATTAAAAACTAACAGGTCTACTAGACGAAGGTCAGCTGGAGTAGTCTTTCAACTCTTTTATTTAAAGAATAAACGAAGTAAAAAATTGCGAGATGAAATTAATATTAAATCAAGTTAAAACATCTTCCAGCTTTATAAGAATGTGACTGAACGTTCTGAATAAGTGGATTTCCAACCCAACCCAGGAAGTCGATAAAATACGTTTATTTATCTAGAGAACTTCTATATAAACAATAGATTTAGTTATCTTTGAAGTGGCATAAAGTATAATAGAAGTTTTTATACGGCAACTTTCAGCATATAAGAAAAATATAACAACTGTATATCTAGCATCAGCTTAAATTCGAAAATGCCGTTTATCATAGTAAAAAAGAAAAATCAACAAGTTAAAATAACAGTATGAACTGAAAGTGGGCAGTCATTGTCACCCATGGCAAAAACCTGAATAGTCGTCTCTTCGGGCATGGTCTGGTGTCACTGTCACATTGTCTGCCTGTGAGAGTGTTGAGCATCTGTACGATACTTGTTTTCTGTTTGTTTGTCAGCTTCTTCTCCTCTTCGAACAGCTTTCCTTGCAACATGTTCCTGACGCCTGAAATTCTTCTTGCCTTCTGGCTGCTGTCCATTGATCATCTGAGAGATGCCTGACTTGTCGCTATTCCCTAATTTCTTCTCGTCTTCTAGTAGCTTGTTTTTCAACATGTTTCTGACGAAAACCTTGTGTATGTTCTTTATGTTCTTTTTTTCTTGTAGCCATTGTCAGTTGAGCATCAGCACAATACCTATCTCTCGCTATGGGTCAATTTCTTATCGTTTTCTAGCATCTTTCCTTTGATTCATAGCAAGACATCTCGCTCTTAGTTGCTCCTACATTTCTTATTGAATTAATCCATACTGCGTTGAACAGTTTCTTGCTAATGTTTTCTTTGTCGTTTCCTTTGCGCTACAGTTCTTTTTTGCAGCGCAAGCCCTTACATAAAAAATCACGCTTTTTCAGACACGCTTTTTATTTAAAAATACGCAGATACTCAATGACGGCTTTGGTTATTTATATGACTGTTGAGTTTTAATATTAAAATTATTTAAACGTTGAATTAGAGAAAGAAAAATTTTATGTAATAAAAAGAAAGCAATAAAGTGATTCGCATTAAATATACTACATTAATATACATATATGTATATATATATATATATATGTCGGGAATCCCCCGTTCATTCTTCTGCTTTCAGAACAAATGCCTTTCCAGACAGACGGGCGCCTCTTTTTCGAGAAAGGTGCTTTTTAGAATCAGAATCAGAACAGAAAGGACCTTGAAGTGAGATGGGGCTACGTTAAAATCGTTGTGTGCCCCGGTCCTAAAACAGAACTATTAAAATATTTTAAGAATTAGAATAAATATTTAAGAACTAATGACAATCTAAGAACTTTAATGTTAAGAAAGACTTTAATATTTAATTGTAAATACTGTAGATAGTTTTTGTTCTGTTTTCGTTTTCATTTTAAGTGTATGCTAAAAAAGCATTAAAATTCTGTTTTCTCATCTAAGAAGTACTACGTTCATAGAGTTTAGTTTCTTTAATGGATAATAGTTGCCCCATCCACATCCGGACCTTGGATTAGAAGTTTTCAGGTGAGACCCATCCATATCTTATTATTTAGAAGAATAAATATTTTATAAGAAAATTTAAGTAGTAACTGTAAGAAAAGTGTTAAGATTTGAAATATGCTGTATCGGGTCAGAATAAGAAGAATAAGTTTTCGATCAGAAATCTGGTACAGTAATATTTTGTGGCATCCCATACACGGGATGTGGGCAGCTGTATAGATATCCATTATTTATAATTGAAAAGATAGATAATATTATAAAATTTAAATTTTGTATTTATAATGGCTAATTTAGTAATTGCAAAAAAAGAGAGAGCTATCATAAGAGACAGTATTAACAAATTTATAAATAAATTACAAACTTTATGCGACGATATAGATCCAGATGCTGTAGATTTCGAAGAAACTATTGAATTATTAAATGAAACTACTATAGATTTAAAGAATAAAGATGCAGAGATTAAAAATTTAACTCAAGAACTCCAATTAGAAGCCGAATTAGAAACGGAAAATGAATATCGTGAAAAAATAATTACTTGGCGATTTCGAGCCAACAGAAAATTAAAAGAACTAAAGAAAAGTGAAACAAGTATTTCATCAACCGAAATTGGAAGAAGAAATACTTCAAAAGAAGCAATGCACATCAAATTACCACAGCTAGATCCTGTTAAATTTAACTCGGAATGCAGCTGAATGGCTGACTTTTTGGTCGTCATTCTAAACGGCTATTCATAACAATGAAAGTTTAGATCCTGTAGATAAATTTAATTATTTGAAATCATTTTTAGCACCTGATCCCTTAAAATGTATAGAAGGATTCTCTGTTACAGCGAGTAATTACATAAAAGTAGTAGATATTTTAAAAGAAAGGTATGGAAAGCAAGACCTCTTAGTGAATGTACATTTGAATAAATTACTAAATATTGCCCCACTAAAACATTCAAGTGATATTAAATCGCTCAGGAAAATTTACGATGAAATCCAAACTAACGTTAGAAGTTTAGAATCATTAGATGTTTCTTTGGATAGCTACGACAGTTTACTGTCACCGATATTAATAAAAATATTACCGAAAGATTTAGCATTACAATTTAATATGGAATTTCACGGTGTTAATTATGGCGTGAAAGATATATTATTTTTCTTAAATAAACAACTTGTATCGAGCGAATGCTTAATAACTACCAGACAAGAGGATAGCGGCGCCAGTCATTTCTCCACCCGAGCTCAAAGATTAGATAATCAAAATCGTAGAGATGTTTCCCCCCCCCCCCCGCGTTAATAAATTTGATACTCAGAACCGGAAATTGCCTACTGCTTGTGATTTATTAAATGAGAATAAAAGTGATAGGTGTAATTTTTGCTCAGAATCGCATTTAAGTAACAAATGTGTCAAAACTCGTAATTTACCATTTGATGTTAAGAGTTAATCTATTGCGTAAGAAAGGATTGTGTTATTTATGTCTCCAACCTTTGCATTTAGCTAGACACTGTGTATCAAAAAATTTATGCAAGTTATGTAATCGTAGACATTCAGACATAATGTGTAATGGAAATAAAGATTTAAAACAGGAAATAAGTAATTACGAAAGAAATGATCAATCTAAATTTGCGTTATCGAATCATAATTTACAAGCGAATGTTTATTTGCAGACGTTAATAGTAGCAATTTCTAACAGGGATGATAGTAAATCCTCATATATTCGGTTAATTATTGACTCCGGATCTCATAATAGTTACATCAGTAAGTTTGCAGCTGATAAGTTAAAATTAAAAAGAATGAATAAAGAAACAATCAGACATGGTCTTTTTGGGGGCATGGAAATGTCAGCTGAACATAATCGTTATGAATTTACGATCGGGAGCTTAGATAATAAGTTTAAGTGTAAAATACATGCACTAGTTCAAGAAAAAATATGCACAGGCGTGAATTTATGTCGCGATCATAAATTAGTAAAACTGTTAGAAAAGGAAGGTGTATATTTATCAGATGTCCCTAGAAATAATAAATCCTGTTTATACCAGAAAAATCCAGACGAAGTACATATACTTTTGGGAGCTGATATGTCCGCTAAACTGTTCACAGATGACATAAAATATTTTTCAAAATTGGAATTAACTACATTCAGAACTAAATTGGGTTGGACCATTTTGGGCAAGACAGAGGGTCACAAGAGTGAGCAGGACAATTCTTTGGCGGGTCTATCGTTGTCATTACACGTGTCAAACGCCAGTTTATCGGATTTATGGCGCCTTGACACTCTAGGAATTACTAATTAAGATAATAAATCGAAACAGGATTTAGAACAATAAACCAAGAATTATTTTCTAGAAACTATTAAACGAGATAAAACCGGTCGATATGAAGTCCATTTACCATGGACAGTTGACCATTCAATTTTATCAGATAATTACTCGCTGGCAGAAAAGTGCCTGTACAAGACGGAAAATAAATTAATCAAATCTGATAGGAAAATGGAATATGGGGAAATTTTTGATTTCTGGGAAAACAATCAGATTATAGAAGAGGTATTGGACCAGAAAAGGGACAAGGTACATTATTTAGCACACAGACCGGTGGTTAAAGAATCTAGTGAAACCACTAAAATTCGTCCAGTATTTAATGCCTCAGCTTATACTAGAAACAGTCCCTCCCTCAATGATTGTTTAACAAAAGGACCAAATCTTGTAGAAATTATACCTAGCATTTTGAATAGATTTCGCAGATACAAGATAGGAATTTCGTCCGATATAGAGAAAGCATTCCTGCAAATTAAAATAACAGAGAAAGATCGCGACTTTTTGAGATTTTTTTGGTTTAATAGCGAAAATAAATTAAAAATTTATAGACATTGTCGTGTGGTTTTCGGCCTAACTTCAAGCCCTTTTTTTGCTTATGGCAACATTAAATCACCTTTTAGAAAATGTTCCCGAACAATGGCGAGAGACAGCTAGGCTCTTAAGAGATTCCTTCTATTTAGATAATTCCCTCCTCAGCTTGAATTCAATTCCAGAAACAGAAAAATTCATATCAGAATCTCAAGGAATTTTGGCTTCGGCACATTTCAACTTGAGATGTTGGCGATCGAATTGGCCCCAGGCTATGATCGACAAAACTGAAGATGAACCTAGGTTTGCTCCCGTGTTAGGATTACTCTGGGATTTGGAAAATGACAATTTAGTTTGTAAAATTGAAGAACCCCTAAAGATAATTGAACCCCTTACAAAAAGAAAACTTTTATCAGTTACCCAAAGAATTTTTGATCCTGTGGGATTCACAGCACCTGTCTGTTTAGTTCCCGGACTAATCCTTCAAGAAACGTGGATTCAGAAGGTGAAGTGGGACGAAGAGCTCCCTGAAACTTTAAAACAACAATCTTCTAATTGGCTGAAAGGAATAAACTTTTTATCCCAAATTAAAATACCTCGGTGGTTTAACATTTGCCCAGAAAAAGAAAAGAAAACATCATTACATGTTTTTTCTGATGTAAGCAAGCGAGCATATGCCACTTGCGTATTCATAAGAGTAGAGACCTCAGAAGGAATCAAGATCCAGTTAATCAATGCTAAAAGTCGAGTTGCACCTATTAAGGAATTGACCATACCCCGCCTTGAACTGATCTTGTCTTATTGGCGCTAGGTTGGCCAAAAATGTGCAAAACGATTTAAATTTACATGTAAATACCATATTTTGGTCAGATTCAACCACTGCTTTAGGTTGGGTAAGAAGAAAACAAGAATGGGGTACATTTCTACACAACAGAGTATTAGAAATCCGAGATCTGACCGAAGTTTGCAATTGGAGACATGTACCTGGACATTTGAATCCTGCGGACCTCCCGTCTAGAGGATGTTCCTTTGAACAACTACAGAAATCGAGATGGCGGGAGGGTCCGAGTTGGCTTTATTTACATGAAAATGAATGGCCTCAAATAGAAGAAGACCCAAACGAAGAAATCATAAACAGCGAAAAAAGGAAAACAATCCTAAATCTTTTAGATAAAAAAGAAGATAATTTCAGTCGATTTTATCAGTATTTTTCCTCTTACAAGAAAACAGTTAGAACCATTGCCTGGATATATAGATTTTATCATAATTCGAAGACTACAGAGAAAATATCCGAATTGGATATTTCAGTTGAAGAATTTTCGAAAGCAGAAAATGTACTTCTACGATTAGTACAACAAGAATCTTTTTCAGGGAGAACAGATCCAAAATTAAGAAATTTAAGGCCTGTCGAAGATAAAGCTGGTCTCTAAATAGTAAAGACCAATATAGTTCAAAGAAACGACAGTGAAAACTTCAGATATCCTGTGATCTTACCTTACAAGCATCCTGTCGTCCAAAGATTGATATTCGAGAAGCATTTAGAAAATCAGCACGCTGGAGTCAGCACTCTAATGACACTACTTAGAGAAAATTTCTGGATAATGAAGTCTAGAAAATCAATTAGAAATTCAATAAGAAAATGCGTGATTTGCAGAAAACTTCAGACTTCCAAAATAGATGTTGAAACTGGAGTACCACCCGAAGACAGAGTACGAGAAGCAGCCAATTTTGAAG
The DNA here is from genome assembly GCA_963930645.1 of Salticus scenicus. Taxonomy (NCBI): domain Eukaryota; kingdom Metazoa; phylum Arthropoda; class Arachnida; order Araneae; family Salticidae; genus Salticus; species Salticus scenicus. The sequence continues at coordinate 178,174,384 of OZ005650.1, forward strand.
TGGTGGGCGTAGATCTAGCCGGTCCTCTTCATCTTTCTGATGGATCAAAAGCGTGGATAGCCTTATTTACTTACGCTGTCTACCGAGCCATACATCTTGAAGCCATTACGTCTCTGTCTACAGAAAGTTTTATCCAGTCTCTGAGAAGGTTCATAGCAAGGCGAGGCAGACCCTACATAATCTATTCAGACAACGGGAAGAACTTCCTTGGAACCAGCAATGCTCTCTCGAGTGTAGATTGGGAAACCATCTGCAAGGTAGCTTCCACCCACAAGATCAGATAGAAATTCAACCCTCCTGCAGCACCGTGGTGGGGAGGTTGGTGGGAGAGGCTTGTTGGAATGGTTAAAGGAATCCTGAAAGAAACTTAGTTCGTGCATCTTTGAATTACGAAGAACTTTACACCATGCTATGTGACTGTGAACAAGTGATTAATTCACGGCCTATAACCTATGTTTCAGAAGATAACACAGATCCTTTACCGTTAACCCCAATGATGTTCCTAAGATAACTACCAACATCAGGCGTACCTGACCTAGATGCTTTGGATTCTAAAGATATTAACCGCAAAGCCAGATATAGGCAAATAATCAGAGAAAACCTAAGAAACAGATTCAGAGCTGAATATTTAGGACAATTACGACAACATGCATCTAAGACCAAAAGATTCAAACAATTGAAAGTCGGCGATGTTGTCCTATTAGAAGATTTCAATAAGAAACGTGTTCACTAGCCTTTGGCAAGAGTGATAGAAATTTACCCAGGCAAAGATAATGTGATACGCCTAGCTAAGGTGAAGAACGAAAATGGACTTTTTCTGCGTCCATTGCACAGTGTTCGGAATTTCAAAAAAGCTGGCCAAAAGTCGAAATATTTAGGCGCGTTTTTAGACGTAAGTACCGCGGAAATACCTTCAGAGGGAGCCACTGAATGAAACTGTGAGGTGGAAAATTTATTCTATCTACATATTTCTAAGTGTAGGCTGGCGGAAAACGTGACAATTTTTTCTTTTAATGCATTTTAACAGTTAAACAAATAGTGTTTCTCGGAAAATTTCGCAACAACAACATTCAACAAAATATGGCCGACAATTGTGGAGGTTAGTAGATAATATTTATGCTGTATTTTTTTTCATCAAGTGATCTCCTGAGCGGCTTTTTGAAGTTAACCTCAATTATAACATAACCAAAAGTTTCAAAGTATGGAAACTTTTTTATCTCGCAAGATCCCGCATTGATTCAAAGTGGAGAGTGTTAAGGGATGTCCATTTTATTCAGCCGTTAAAGAATTGGGTGCCCCCGCCTGCCCCTGTATGTGTAACAGCGTTTTAACTTTTTAATTTAATTTTTTAATTTTTTGGACTTTGGTCTGCCATATTGGATCCGCCATCTTGTTTTTGAGTGCAAGATCACTTTTTTAATAAAAACTGATATCAAATTTGAATTTAGCGCCCTCAAAAACCCTTAAATGTGAAAATTATCCTTCATCTATCAATTTTTTGATTTTTGATCCGCCATATTGGATCCGCCATCTTGTTTTTGAGTGTAATATCACCTTTTTTATGAAAACTAACGTCAAATTTGAATTCAGTGCCCTGAAAAACCCCTTAATGTAAGAATTATCCATCTTATATTAATTTTTTAATTTTTGTCTGCCATATTGGATCCGCCATCTTGTTTTTGAGTTTGCCTTTGAAGTTTTCAAGAAACCAATGTCAGATTCGGATTCAGCGACCTCGAAAACATATATATACATCACAATTTCACTTGTTTTCTTTAATTTCGACTTTTGGCCAGCTTTTTTGAAATTCCGAACACTGTGCATTGGAAAGATTGTTCCCTTTAGAAATTGACAGTACCGAACTTAAGAATCACCCCACTTTACATAAATATGTTCAAGAAAATTTAAGTCCTTCGACTTCCGAAAACAAGAACCTCTCACAGAAACTGATACTCAACCCCAGAGAAAAGGAACCTGTGAAAGACCCTCCAGAACCTACCAGGTCCGGAACCCATGATCCCACTTCCAATTCCCCGGTGGTCTCCCGAACTGGCCGTGTGGTGAAACCCCCTCAAGGACAACTTGGATTGTTGAGTTCCTCCGATTAGTCGCAACTCAAGGTGGGAGGATGTCGGGAATCCCCCGTTCATTCTTCTGCTTTCAGAACAAATGCCTTTCCAGACAGACGGGCGCCTCTTTTTCGGGAAAGGTGCTTTTTAGAATCAGAATCAGAACAGAAAGGACCTTGAAGTGAGATGAGGCTACGTTAAAATCGTTGTGTGCCCCGGTCCTAAAACAGAACTATTAAAATATTTTAAGAATTAGAATAAATATTTAAGAACTAAAGACAATCTAAGAACTTTAATGTTAAGAAAGACTTTAATATTTAATTGTAAATACTGTAGATAGTTTTTGTTCTGTTTTCGTTTTCATTTTAAGTGTATGCTAAAAAAGCATTAAAATTCTGTTTTCTCATCTAAGAAGTACTACGTTCACCGAGTTTAGTTTCTTTAATGGATAATAGTTGCCCCATCCACATCTTGACCTTGGATTAGAAGTTTTCAGGTGAGACCCATCCATATCTTATTATTTAGAAGAATAAATATTTTATAAGAAAATTTAAGTAGTAACTGTAAGAAAAGTGTTAAGATTTGAAATATGCTGTATCGGGTCAGAATAAGAAGAATAAGTTTTCGATCAGAAATCTGGTACAGAAATAATATATATATATATATATATATATATATATATATTTGTATGTGAATTATAAAGTTGAAATAAAATTTGTTAATATTTGAAAAATTTTCAGACATATAATGAGGTCAATTTTGCCAGATATATAAGAAAATTTAATTTTTCATAAAGCTTCATTCCATTCGTATTATTCACGTATAAAAAATAAATCTATTCGCTTTTATGTGGAGAAAAAAATGACATTCATATAGTTCACGTGTAAATTTTATAAATATTTCGAACGGTCTTACGTTACACAGATCGCAGAAATATAGAAAAAAAAATCAATGAATCCATGTTGATTGCGAAAACCTTCATCCATATAAGACTTCTGAAAACTAAATTACAATAGCAATTAGTGATGAAAAAAAAATAAATAAAAAATAAATAAAAAGATGATCAGGGTTGGGATTAAGGCCGATTGACTGTTCTAAGGTTCTAGACCTGAGGGGGAGTGCCATCCGTGGGGATCTTTCTAAGGGGTCCTTGCCCGTATTTACGTAAGTTTCGGAGAAAACCACGAGAAACTTTGAACGGCTAAGCCGACAAGCGAGACCTTGGATCGAACCTGGCACCTCACGTCTACCAGCTTTGACCGCTGAACCACTCGACTGCTGGTGGGCCAGGATGTTGCATTCTGTATATACTTAGTATATGAGGTCAAACTCATGCTCTCAGTTAAAAATTTCAAATGAAAAACAACTGGAAACTATTCATTTTAACGCTTATGCAGAATTATAGCAAAAAATAGATGAAAATGTGAAAAAATACATTATATATATAAATTTGAATGACTAATATTATTAATTATGTGTGGTGTAATATCAGTGTTTTATATAATGCATTTTCTTAAATAGAAATATTCACTTTTAATTTACTGAGAAATAAAATAATATAAATACATAAAAATGTACAAAGAACAACGATAAATTTCGATTATTTATTTTTGATTAAAAATATTGCAAATTTACACAGACTTTTAATAAATATTTCAGTAATAATACAGATATTTTGTACTTTACAATTTACATCTTATTGTATGAAACGAAAAAAAAAAAAAAAACAACAACAACAACAAAAAAAAATAGTAATAAAATGCGAATGTACCGAGTGATGATTGAAGGTTATTTATTGTATACAAGAGTGAAATAATTCCGCTTTTTTCTGCCACCAGTATTTTTATACAGAAATTTTTATCCTATTTTTACAGTTTTTTTTTTTTTTTGTGGGGGGGGGGGATTTTTAAGGTAGAAATTTTTGTAGGAAAGTACTGGTGGCAAAAAACAGCGGAAATCTTTAATCCTTGTGTATATAATACATAGTATTGTGTATTATATTATTTAAAATTAATTGCTGCTAGCAAAATTTTTATTCAACGATTTGCAGTAAAATTAATGGTGTATGTTTCTTTTTTCTTTCTGTGAGTGTATATGTATGAGTGTGAGAGAGTGATTTTATATCCTATTTAATTTGGAAATAAAAGAATTCTAGCTAAAAAGTGGATATTTCATATTGAGATTTGTATTCTAAAACTATTAGATATTTAATACTACATACGCCCTCATTTTGTGATGAAACATCTATCAAATGAAGAGCCAACTGTCATATTTCCGTTACAATAGTGATCGATTATAAGATCAATAACTTTCCAGTAACAATCATAACGTCAAAAGTTGGAAAAATATTTTAGTTCGTTATTTTGATCTTCTAGAATGTTTCATAGGCATATTGGTTATTCGTGTTCAATTTCTAAATATGCAGAAATTCAGTTCAGTTGCTAAATATGCGTTATTTATATTTTAAAAGTAATCTTATTTATACTCAGGTTATTTCTTCCTCGTATCTGCGACGTATTTTTAATCTTCATAGTTTAAAATCTCGTGGTGACCTTTTTTGTTCATTATTTTTTTTTATAAAGTTCTCAATAATATGATTGGTTGCAATGATATTCTAGCTGTATTCAAATTAATTTTGCCAACCAAGTCTCTTAGAAATAATCGTTTATTTGTCGCTCTATTTGTAAAATGTAATTATATTGGTAATTTTTCATTATATAAATTTCACAAAATTTATAATGAGCTTTCTGTGAATTTGGATATTTTTAACATGTCTTTTACTATTTTAATGCTAGGTGTTTTGAACTTTTAAATTCATAACATGTATTTTTTTGTCTATGTTTGATGTAATGTATTATGGTTTTATTCAAGCAACACTGTAATTGGATTGTTTTTGTAGTGCGCTTTTCTTTAAATAAATAAATAAGTTAATCATATATAAGAAAAAACCTTTTACATACTTCATGATTTGAGCTGTAACGCGTTTTCAACGGGGCACTCCGGCTTGTTCAAGACAATATAAATATTCAATTTGAAAACGTCACTAAAATTGCGAATTACTAGAATCATAGTTATGCTGCATACCGCGAAGCTGTTGAGATTGTTTTTTTTTTATAATTCGTGTAATGGCAACGATGCGGCTGGGCTTGATGAGCCGTTGAGAAGCATGCTTAAAAGAACAGCGAAAGAAAACTGCAAGTGCAAAGCTTTTGACACCATTAGTGTTGGTGAACAAGCCGAGGTGCCCCGGTGAAAACGCGTTACAGTTCAAATCATGAGGTATGTAAAAGGTTTTCTCTTATTATAATTAATTTAAATTATCATGTGAAATAAAGTTTATAAATAAATAAGTGTCAAAAAAAAAAAAAAAAAAAAAAATGTTCCGCATAACGGACAATTTTGAATTAAAATTTGTGTTTTAAATTCCTTAAATGTATCTCTTGTGCAAAATATGCTGAATTATTCCGAAGTATAATTATATCTATAAGTATAAAAAGAAAAAAAAAAAATATTTGTCACCATATCTTTATATGTTTCCACGTTACGAAAAATCTTAGTAAAATTTGCAATTTCTATTTATTTAATTCTTTTATAGTCGTTTTTATTATTAGATTTGCAGTAGAAATTTAAATTTCAGATTAAGTCAATTTTTTAAATATTTAGCTTGTTAACCCTTTCAGACCTAAGCTACACAATTGTGTGGTTTAGACATCTACATATCTACATACATTTTTGCATCTACAGCAGTCGCATATAATAAAAACAGGAAATGAATGATCGTACTAATTCCCAGAAAGTGTAAAGTACCATTTTCAGTCAAAAAATGATGGTTGTACTCCATATTTTTCTTTCAGTCGGCAAAAACAGAAGAATATGTTTTAAGGTAAAAATGTTCCGGTAGGAAAGGGTTAAGTCAAGTTCATCACTTTAAAAAACGATCAAGTATTTAAAGTTGTATTATACTTAAATTCTACTTAGCACATCTTAACTTTAAAATACATTTATCACTCAGTCGTTGTGCAAACATGACTTTTAGATAAATTCAAAAAAAAAAAAAAAAAAAGATACATTTAATAACTCTCTACACTCGCTATCTTAGAATTGAAAAAATCCATTCGCTTAGGTAATGTTTAACATATTTTAAAATTTTCTTACTTGTATTTAAAAAAAGTATTTCAGAATTTCTTTTCATACATTTTCGCACACATAATGTATTTCACTTTTCAATTAAATTCTCTTTTCCTTCTCAAAAATAAAATTTAAAGAATTTGCGTATTTGTGCATTGCATCTGTAATCGAATAAATGGAATCTGAAGTGTGAGAATTTAAAGAAAACCCTCTCTTATGCCTTTCTTAAAACTGACGAATTCTTATCAACGGACAATTTCTTTGGAAAACTTCCATCGAAGTAGGATTTTGTTTTTGATGTTGTGCGTTTTGCTTTTAATATTCAAGAATAATTCTTCGTATAAACGAAATTTATTCTGTGAAAAAATACACACAAACTTTTGTTCAATTATAACATAGGTCTACAAAAATAGTGCTGGCCAAATTTAATTTGATTATTTTAGCTGATGCATTTTTTTTTTTTTTTTTTTTTTTTTTTTTTATGTTTGTGTGTGCTAAAAACGGAAATTCTGCCACCGCATTTAAATCGACGAAGAAAAGGCTAAAAATCCATAGAAAAAAGCATGGATAAAAACAAAAAAACTCACAATGTTAAGCGTGGAAAAAAAAAAAAAAAGTCTAACACCGGAAGGAATAAAAGGACGAAATTGACTAGAAAAATATGTCAAGGAGTGGAAGGAAGGGTTGGGGCATGTTGTTGGTGGTGGTTCTTATGCCACTCGGAAATTTCGAGCCCCGGTAGTCGAAGTATCCGGATTTAAGGCAGGAGGGGTGCGCCTTCCGTTTTTCAGAGGTGCGCCACATAGAGAGGAAGAACGACTTAGCTCCAGAAGATGGCGACAAATGGCAGCACCCGCAAACGACAGGAACTTGAATTTAGATTCGGATCAAGGCCGAGTTAAACCCATGTTCCGGTACTCACAGAGGTATAATTTTTTATGAGAACTTGGAGGACTTAACGACCACGACGGAATTTAACTTGCACCAGTCACAATTAGCGTACACGACGGTCTTCGGAAAGCTCGAAGACCGAACTCTAAATCTTTCTATCACGAACTCGCTGATCTTACCGACCAAGCTACTGCGGCCCGGGTTGGGGCATTAAAGCTATTGTACCAACCTTTTTCTATGGCATATAGGTTTTTGTCAAAACTGGGTGTCTAGCGACAAAATTTCTTCATTTTCGGTAGTTTCTAGTGTGGTTCCGTGATTAATTATATTTAATCATGGAAACATACTATAAAAGTTAACATATAACTATATTGGTGGAGGAGTCACGGTAGAAATTGTGTCAGTAGACAAAATCTATATGACAAAAATCTGTACTTTACAGAGAAAAACTAAATTTAAAACTATTTGATTAAGTCAAGAATATAATTTTGTTAATTTAACAAAATTATATTCTTGATTTAAACAATATTGTTTGAATCAACAATATTGTTTGAATCAACAATATTGTTTAAATCAATAATATAATTTTGTTGATTTAAACAAATATTGCTTGTATCAACAATATTGTTGTGGTAAAACAATGAAATAACTTAATTTTAGGTAACAAAATTTTTGTTGAAGCTATATCTACGAAAGTTTTGGTTTATTTAACAAATTTTTTTCTGTTTATAAAAACATTTTTTTGTCTGTGTATTTAATCATTTTACTTCATCTATAATGTAGGTATAATGAATTTAGACAATATTTTTACTTATAGGTGTTTATGTAGGATTAACCAAAATCTAGATTATGTTTATCAATTTTATTGTAAAAAATACTCTGTTTTCACAATCGTTTCTTTTTTATTTATGCAAAAATAAAAAGCTGCAAAAAATAAAATAAAATAAAAATCGGTAAATGATTGTTCACATGATTTCAAAGGGAATAATTTATATCCATGTTTTTAAAATTAAAGTTTTCTGTCTAAATGAGTTTTCTATTTGAAAGAGTAAATTTTTAACCCCTTGCCGGCTCACATTATTCTGAATTTGAAATGAAATAAAAAATAAAAAAATTTAATGCTTATTTTCCTAAATATATATTTTTTCAATATAATACCATTCGCATATAATATTTCTTTAAAATAAAATAAAATAAAATACACATATTTAAATGCAAGTAAAACTGACCTACAAAGGTGGATTTATGCATTTCACCTGCCCGAGCCGAGCTCCGGATAAGCTAGCTAATACTTAAATCATAATAAAACATTAATTTTATTGACTCTCATAACACCCTACAATTTTCCTAACTGTTGCATTAACATTTTATGTACTTATAAATATATAAACCAGACATTAACAATAGTGGCGTGATCTATATTTATAGCATAATTGCCAACTTTAGCATTGTCTGGCTATCAGAAGTTTTTTAATAGAAATATTTTCTATGTTTCTGTACCAGTTTTCAATGATAAAAAAATAAAAAGCTAAAGTAGGCAACTGTGGTCCTTAGAGCAAGTAATTTTTAAAGTTTCGTTAAATATTTTTTATTATTATTATCATTTAATTAGTAAAGATTTATGTCGGATAAATTTCTTTTCTGTGTTTTCTACAGCAAAAAGTATACCTTATAAGAAAGAAAATCATTACTTTCAGTTGAAACTTTACAAAAACTAAAAAATAGTTTTATGCTTTTTACAGTGTCAAAAGAAAAGTAGAGTAAGAACATTAGGATAAAATATTTTCTCTAAGTGAAACAAAGCAGAGAAAGTTTGTAATTTTCTCGTTTGGAAGAAGTTTTAATAAACGAATTTACTCAGGTGTTCCTAACAATCCTCTGATCTGAATGAAAGTTTTAAAAGTATCCGAAGATTAGTTCCTTTTTATTATGATACACCCGCTTATAATAAGTTCTAGATATATTTCCCTAAGCGTACTCCTACTTTTACATAAGCGGAATAAATTTGAAAATTAAATTAGTTTCAAAATTTAAATTTCAAAAATTTCAAAATTCTCTTTTTTGGTAATATGGTGTTAGATCTTATTCAACAACTAATACAAGCACAAAAATAGACTTATAACAGTAAAACGAAAACTAATATTCGTTTTAAGAAAAAATGAAGTCATCTTTTTTTCGTCACCAATCATATTAGTTCGTTTAATTCTATCTCATTTATTCCTACCAGTCGCTTTTAAATTTATTTATCGAACTAATAGGGAAAGGTGGTCTGAAAGGATCCTCTTAAGAAAATACTTGTGTAAAATAACATAAATATTTAAATAAAACTTTGGCCATTTGTTAGTGTGTTTTGCATTATATTTTGCATTATAAACATATTTTAATAATATCTTAAACTCAAAATGAGTAATGAAAAAAATAGATTTTTGAAAGAGCGTCCAAAGGATAATTTTACCCTCACCAAAGAACAAATTGATCTTTTACTTGAAAATAAGTTTATTTTTTTATCGGCAGTATAAATTATCAGAACAAAAACCCTTAACGGGTTAAAAGTTTGTGACGCAGCACTTTATTTCGATATGAATCGGAAATATGGGTCTTAAAAATAATGATATCAAATTTTGAGTGACGCTTTGCTATTCATTGAAATATACATAGATTTTTCTTATTTCTTAATTTGCTTTTTTCTTCTATTTATATTTACATCACACTGCATTCATAATATTTTCAACTTCAACGTGAAAAAATATATAGAATTTACTCACTGATGCTTTTTCATTGGCATCTCGTGAATTCAAAATATGAATTTTAAAAGAAATGATATAATTTCAGTGACGCCTGAGTGTTACTTTAAAAAGATTTCTTTTTAGATTTCCTAACAATCACTTTTGTTTTGTTGGATAAAGTGTTTTTTTATATTGAAATAATGGTTTTAATTTTCAAATACACTGTCAAATAATTAAACTTTCACTGAATTTACATTATAAATTGAAGTTATCTAGTTCAATAAATTGATTTGTCTATTGAATCACGCTATCCAAAACTACAAGTAAAATTTCTGCAAATGTTTTCTTTTTGCATCACACAATCTCTTTGCCCAAATTTTCACTATTAATACTATGATACAAAGTAACATTTACATAAATTTTACTTACAGTTTTGGATAGCCTGACGCAATTGACAAATCAATTTATTAAACTAGATAACTTCAATTTATAATGTAAATTCAGTGAAAGTTTGATTATTTGACAATGTATTTGAAAATTAAAACCATTATTTCAATATGAAATACACTTTATTGAACAAAACAAAAGTTATTGTTATGAAATCTAAAAAGAAATCTTTTTAAAGTAACACTCAGGCATCACTAAAATTATATCATTTCTTTTAAAACTCATATTTTGAATTCACGAGATGACAATGAAAAAGCATCAGTGAGTAAATTCTATATATTTTTTCACGTTGAAGTTGAAAATACTATGAATGCACTGTGATGTAAATATAAATCGAAGAAAAATGCAAATTATGAAATAAGAAAAATCTATGTATATTTCAAATAATAGCAAAGTGTCACTCAAAATTTGATATCATTATTTTTAAGACACATATTTCTGATTCATATCGAAATAAAGTGCTGCGTCACAAACTTTTAACCCGTTAAGGGTTTTTGTTCTGATATCATTACTTTTTAGGGGTTATTGATCAACTGATCAAGTCCTTCCAGCTCATAGAAAGGGTAGATTATTTTTTTTTCTTATCGCGTAGCTGCCATTTTGTTTAAAAATGGCGGCTACAATTTATTAATCTACTTAATAGAAATATTAATGAGGGCTACGTACATATATGGAGTTTTAAGTAAATTGGATCATAAATACCTTTTTAATAAGAATTTGAATATTTCAAATGGCTGGCACTCGAAAGCTAGTGCTAACCTTACGACAGATGTTATAAAACCCACATTTTCAAAAATTCTATTTAGACGCGTGATTCAACGATCGCTTGAATACCGCCATTGCTTCTTCTTAACTTGATACAACTAATTTATGTGTTACCCTCTATATAGCTCTCTCTGTCTGGATGAAAACATATGTGAATCGTTTTTCACTAGGATAATTTAAGGCCATCTTCCTCTAATACTATGCTTAATATATCCCGTGCACAGAAATGATTTAAAATGTTCTAAATTTTATTGCTTACTGAAGTTATTGTGGTAGGAATTTATTTTTATAATTTCTAAATATGTAAAATCGTTCAGATACGATCTGGGTGTTTCTACGATGAACATTTTAATAAAAATGATCATTTTCAAACATTTGATATATATATATATATATATATATATATATATATATATATATATATATATATGCTATACTAGTCAACTATAACATGTTCATTATTGAAAAAAATCTGACTTTAGCATTTCTGTTTTATGAAAGTAATATCCAAATATTTCGAATAAATTACTATGGCATTTAGTACACAAGTGTTTGAAATTATTTAATGCCTTTGAAGATACTTTTTAATTAATATTTTGTTGATAAAATGTTTTCCAGTTCTTAAATTTTAATGTTTTACGTGTCATGTATGCTAAATAGAGTCCCTTAAAAAGAAGTCTTATTTAAAAACTTATTTAAAAAAAATTACTAAAATTAGTATGCAGTAGTCATCACAAAGCTAACTTTTATACCGTTAAAACATATTAAAATTTTGTAAACTAAATATAATAGCAATAAATATCACCCGATATGAACCTAAATTAAATAAGCATATTTATTTCATAAAAGCTATCTTGCACATAAATTTTGGTAAAAGCTGGATATGCATATCATATATGTTGCCAGACATATATGCATGCTTGATAACATATTTGACCAAAAAAAAAAAAAAATTCATCTTTAAAGCTTCATATAATCAATATTTCACTAGCAAGTTACTTCAATATAGAGATATTATCCCAATGATAAGTACGTGATAAATCTAACTAGACAGGTTCCAGACAATATATAACAAATTTATGTTATACAGACAGCATTCCAACTGTCTTCCCAAAAATGATGAATCATGCAGCATATCATCGCCACCTTTTCGCTGATATGCACACAAGTTAAGTAACCATGATTTTTCATAATATAAATTTTGTGGATTTATTCATTATAGAAAATAAGTTATAGCCCTTCGGTAAATGACGAAATTGGTTGCATAAATTTTCTTTTGTAATTCATCACTACCAATTTGCATATTCAGTATTGTTCCGAATCTGTAAATAATTGTATTTATTTTTGCATAAATTAATTCAACGAGGCTTAGTCAGGTGATAAAATGTAAATTTTCTGCATTTCTAGTTGGTTTCTGCGTTAAAATAGCTTAAAAACACGTTAAATAGCCTCATTACGGCAGATAATGTATTTGGCGCCAAATTTGGCGACTTTTTGCTCCTTAAAGAGCTCTGAATCTCTTTGGATTACAGCCTTGATGTGTGTTAGTGCTTTGATACAGTTTGTATTGTGAATTTGCTGTTAACAGCAGTTATCTAAGCTGTGTTTCCTGGTGAAAGTGAAGTTGATACTTGGTTTATACACCTGTATTTTTCTAGAACTTTCTGTAAATAAAGTTTCCAGTCTCTTCAAGATTCGCTTTTCATTCTCGGACAACTCACGAACCTCCAAGCACGCAACATTCCTGGTGTCCGGAGTGGGGTTGTCTGTAAATGCTTATAACTAGAGGTATAGAAGAGCAAGAAATGAAGAAGCTTCTAGAACGATTAGCTGCCCAGATAAGTGAAATTAAAGGAGGACAAAGAGAAATGGAAAAAAGGCAAAGAGAGATGAAAGATAGTTTGACTAAAGAAATGAAACAAATGAAAAACAGTTCGGGTGAAGAAATGAAATCTAATCAAGACGAGATGAAGAGGAAACTTTCGACAGTGAAAGAAGTAATAGAGGGTAAATTAATAGTAATGGAAAAAAGAATGGATAAAATTGAAGAGAAAGTTATGAAGATAGAAGAGAATTTTGGGGAGAAAGTTAAAGAGAATGTTGATCAAGAGCTGAAAAGAAGGTTTTCAGAGATAAAAAGCAAATTAAAGAGAATAGAGGGAGATCTTGAGAGAAAAGTAGAAGAAAAATTAGCATCCGTGCCCCAGGAAGGTGAAAGGAGAGTTAAAATAATACAGTATCAAGAATCAATTAAGTTATCCACCAACGATGGCAGGCCATCAAATTTTAAAAATGTAAAATTATGCGTGAGAAAAAGACTAAAAAAAAAAAATCAATTTCAAATTACAATTACAATTACAATTAATTGCTTTTACTGATGTAATTTTCAATGAAGTCAAATATAAAATATCTATTCTCAAGTAGTAACATATGACTCAGGAGCCCAACTTTTACACATGACCCCTTTATTCTTTTGGTTTACTGTTTTCAAATAATTTAAGACAGTAAAGACACAAATTATCCTGATCCTGCTTATGTTCACTCACTTCCTGTTTCTTGCTTCAAAGTTTAGCTCAAATTAGATTCCTGACGCCTTTCATTTTTTTCCTTTTTTTATTTATTATTATTATTATTGTTGTTATTATTATTATTATTATTTTTAAGGAAGGAGGACTATTAGTCTTAGTCTACGGATAAACGTAGCGAGTTTTACGATGGTTGGACATTTATCGAAATCGAAAATTTATCGAAAATATAATTGAATAATTTAAAAGAGATGTTATATTTTGAAAATAATAATAATAATAATAATAATAATAGTCCTTCGTAATAAACTGAATTCTGCTTTTGCCAGAATTTCCTCAAAATCGTTTTTTTTTTTCTTTTGAAAGAAAAAGAAAAGAGAAGACAATTGATAATAATCAGTATCGAAACGAACAGTATCGAAAAAAGTTGAAAAATCCCTTTTTTAAACAAAAATACATAATTTATTTATTTATTTATTTTTAATTTCCTTCGTAATTATTTGTTTTGAATTTCCTTTTGCTAATATACTGCTGCGAAATATGCCAACTTACGCCATATTTAATTTTCATAAGTGTAAGAAATTCTACCGAAATATTTCAATACACAAACATGCCCTGAAATAACTTAAAACATTTATCTTCCTAAGTACTATTCTGCAAAATCTAAAATATAATCTACAAACAAATAAAGAACAATAATTTATGGAAGAAACAATTTACACTTCTTAGCAAAATTTAAATGTTCTCTCAGGTTCTTCAATGGACGCTTCTTCTTCAATTACGTTTACATGGAAGAGAGAATACGAGACAACACATACTTGACTGAAGTGACATCACTACGTGACAGAAAGTTAAAAAAATATCCCGACTGAGCCAACTTGCCCCTATAGCCAACTAGCTCTGGTCTACTCTACATTTCATGAAAGAAAAATCGCACAATTCTATATTCTCGTAAGCGTAAATTTGAAATAAAGAAATTTTTATACTGCACTCATTTATTGTTTACTTGCTTTGAATCTGTTTTTATGACGGAAAAAAAGTTTAGTATAATAAGATAGTTATGGCATAATAATAAGAAAAACATTTATGAAGTACCTTTTCCTCGTTTTCTAAAATTAACATAAATTGACAAAATAAGTGACTTCTACATTGTATTTACCCCTTTTATACCTATAGTAAATTGAAAATTGAAATTTTTATTATTATCAAAATTGCTGTAAACGCCTTACATTAAAAACTTAATATATTACAAAACTTACATATATATATATATATATATATATATATATATAGGGTAGGTGCTCCAGTGATTGGCATGCTCCAGTAATTGACATATATCCCGAAATAATTAATATATAGGAAAAATAATAAAATCATATATTTTACATACAAGAATTTTAACATTTTATGTCAAAAATTGGAGCATAGGGTGCTAATAACTAGTAAAATGAATAACTAGCAGTGTAAAACACTGGAACGTTTTGGGCCAATTACTGATAAAATGAAAACCAGTCAGTGTCAATTACTGGAACATTGAGTGGGTGTCAAATAAAAATTCATAAAAAAATAATTGTTATCAAATGTATATATTTTAACATATATATGTGGTTCTGGATGTCTTTCATGCCATATTTACTAGCTTAAGATTTCTAAAAATATTTTCCGATGACTAGAACATTAAAAACATCAGAGATTGCTCTAAAAGTGTCAACCACTGGTGCACTTAACCTATACATATATAAATTCATTCTATTTTTTAATTTAAAACTTTCAAAGCAAATTATATATATATATTTGATGACATAGCTATATATATATATATTACTACTTTAAAGAATTAACCAAAATTACATGTATACATTCGGTAACAAAAGTGTCCGAACACTAGGAAAAATTCCTATGCAAACAAAGTACACTTCATACGGTTTTGTTAAATAAATCCTTGTCGAATCCTGCTCTTAGTCAGAGTGAGAACATGATTCCATAGTGATTTATTTAACAAAACCGTAGGAAGTGTACTTGTTTTACATAGGCATTTTTGCCAGTGTTCGGACATTTTTGTTACCGACTGTATGCATATATATAATGGCATAGCTACTTTTTTTTATTACTTTAAAGAATTAACTTTGGAAGAAAATTCTATGGAGGTGCCGTATAGTGATAAATCCTTATGTTTATTCATTATAAACATTAAATCAAATATTGTGTCAATATCGCTCTTATTTAATACAACATTTTGAAATGTTCTATAAAAAATATTTAAAAATCACTAATTTTTAACTGATTTTAATAAAAATTAAAAATTGGCTTTAAATAATAATTATGAGTAAACAGAGAAATTCGTTTTCACAGTAAAAATTTTATAGGATTTTTTTTTTTTTTTTTAAATATTATTCAATTCACGCTATTTATTGACATTTTATATAATTCACGAGCAAGTTTTCACCTAATAGAAAATTACAGAATTTATAGAAAAACAGTATCTAATTAAATTGAAATTCAGGTTTTAAAAACGCTAGTCGTTACACATATTAATCATTAAAGACTGTAATTACTAATTAAGGATTATTAATAATTAGAAATAACTGGGATATAAAGATTTTCCTTTTTTTTTATCAAATATTTAATAAAATAAATTTACTTCGCTTTGGTTTTTTAAAAATTAAATCCGAGGAGTTAACTACTGAGATTAAAATTATTTATTATAAATATTATTATTAAGTTTGAAAGTTTAATTAATTTAAAAAGTTAGTGTAATTAATTCCAAGTAAAATAAGCAGTATGGGTGTTAAATTATAGCGATTAATTTAAAGTAAACTCTCTGAAACTTCTAATGAAAGTTGATTAACTTTCGGTGTCATAAATCATTCTTTATCTCTTTTTCCACGCAGTAATTTCTGATAGCTTAAGAATTATAGTTGTCATGTTCATATTCTAGTTAAGGAAATAAAGAAAAATCAAAAATCTATATTTTTGTATTTATGTAATAAAATTAATTATACGTTAGAATGTAAGTGTTTTATTTTGACGTTTCTTCAATAAGGTTTATATTTAATGCTAATAATTATTTACATTCCCTTAAACGTATTCTTATATGTTCCATTAAACTGTTATTTAGTAGCTAGTTTTTGCATAAATTGTCAGCCTTTGCATCTCTTCTCCTTTGCTAGTCACTATAATAAAATGAATTTAAAAAAAAAAAAAAAAAAAAAAAAAAAAAAAATGAATCGCTACTTTCTATATAACTTATAAATTAAAGCTTAAAAAAAAAAAAAAAAAAAAAAAAAAGATAACTTTGAAATCGTTGAAAAATTTGTTTTTGGCGATCACATATAAGTTTGACTTTAAGGTTACTCTAGCCTAACTCACTGCAGCGGGCTGTATTTTAACCACCAACCGCTTCATGCAGTTAGTGACACTACAAGCCATATATTACTATTACAAATAGGATACGCCCCTATACTCAATGGCAACCGAAATGCGACTACAGTCAGGGCCTGATTATCGCACAGGCCAACTAGGCCTCGGCCTAGGGCACCTCTATCTAGGGGCACGAAATGTAAAGTGCTATTTTTGGTAAAGGTTTCCATAAAAAAAAAAAAAGAAACTGAAGTCTAACTAATGGTAATAATCTTTACTTGGAATCCAATCCCCCACGTGTAGGATCAAAATCGTATATCATGTCTCAAGACTACACCTCGGGGTGGATCCCAAACCATTGCCAATTTCCTACTGCGTAGCGTTGAACCCACTGAACCTAAACCATAAGTTGGTATCCAGTTATATTTTCTAACTTTAAAATGAGATTAATCGATCAAAATCTAGCATTTTAAAAATCTTTCCGTACTTAAGACGGAAGGTGAAAATTGTGATGGCATATGTCTTTAGGCTACCCCTTGAGGTGATTATTATATTAAGAGCTCTACCCGACACTTCTCAGGTTGAAATAGTACTTAATTCTTTAATTAAAGTAAAGAAAGTTTGAGATTAAATTAAAGTAAAATAAAACATCTTCCAGCATTATGATATTGCGAGTGAAACTTTTAAATAAATGGATTCCAGACTCAACCCAGGAGGTTGATAAAAACATGTTGATGTTGACGTATTCGCAGAACTTCTGTCTAAATAATTTAAGTTTTTCTTCAAGGAGGATTAACATATTCCATTCCCCCAAAAAATATATTCTCTCCCAGAAAGTAATTATAATGATTTGAGATTTCTTTGTAAAAAATAAATTCATTAATAGATTATTTTTTTTTATTATTTTTTTTTATGAAGACGATGCTTTGACCTTGTTTCCAACACTCAAACTTTCTGCACAAATTAGATATCTGTTTTGAGAAAATTGCTTAAATTTGCTGGAGGGGGGGGGGGAGGTACCAAAATCCTCCTGGGCCTTGGGCCCCAGTAGGCCTTAATCAGGCTCTGACTACAGTGACCCTATGAGCTACGGCTGAAAGTTTCTCGAAATATCCAGCTTATGCAATCGCTCGTCTTATTTTTAATGTATCTATGATTTCTTCTGACAATTTTCTTATTTTTTACAAACGTGATCGTCAAAAGTAATTCATTTTAAAATCAAATACTAACTAGAAAACCTCTATGGAGAGAAACGACCTATAATGAAATTACACTTCTGCGCATGCTCCTAGCAGACATTTTTTTAAGGAAACTGGGTTTTGGTAAAAAATATTCGAACACTTCTCAGTTGAATATCAACAACAAACAATTTATAGATATCGTTGATTTTTGGTAATAATTCTTTATTTCAACTATACTTTTGAATACTGTGCTTTAGCCAAAAAAGTTAATAACCAAAAAAGTTTTCAAACCAATCAGAAGCTTACTCAGTACTGACGCCTCTCTTCTTGTAGGTTCTCTAATACTAACTATTAAGCAAATAAGTTTTGAAAATATACTTTAACCAAAAATATTTTTTCCTTTTAAAGCATTTTGTATTATTTAAGCCAAACAATCTGTTTAATAGTTAACGATTTCATACTGTTGTTTCAGAATTACATTTTGTAATTTTTATTTTTATTTGTACTTGAATATGAATGTATTTGGCAAAGTATATTTTCAAACATTATAAAAAATAATTTTATTTCTCAAAAGAATAGCCCTGAATGTTTTAAGTATCATTTTATGAATTCAAAAATTATAGAATGTATAGAAAAAGAATAACATCACATAATAACCTGCTACTAACTATTCGCGAAATAGAAAAACAAATTTGTTTTGCAGTAATACAATCAACTGACCATCTGTTTGCGAAATGGTTGGCGTTGCGGTGTCAGTTTCGAATTTGATGTTCGTAGTGTTGTGGGATGCACTTTGATCCCTTTCTAATGAACCTTAATGTGAAAAGAGTGACTATAGAACTATAAGCCCCCCCCCACACACACACCACCACCACCACTTGTTGATAGAGGTTATTTTTCCATATGATTTTTCGGAAGAAAGAAACCGAAATTTATATTTTAAATTTAAAAGCAAAAGCTCACACTCTTTCCAATGTACACAATTCAATTTTGAAGTGAAAATATTTCAGATGCTATTTTTCTGAATTCTGGAGATAAATAAGATTTCTTCTTTCCCGTCACCTTCCATCTGTATAGGAAATAGTTTGCGTTTGACGGAAGTGTTAAAAAACAAATTGAACTTTGAAAAATGTTTTATCAAATTGTTTATATTTCAATCATAATTTAAACAAATTAAATTTGAAATAAAATAAAACGTTGTAAAAAACCTTTCTTTTAAATATATTCAAGCTCAAATAATAATAATAATAATAATAATAATAATAATAATAATAATAATAATAAATAATAATAATCAAAAATGAAATATATATTTTAAACTAAATTTTTTGAGTTTTACTATACAGAAACTTTATTTTTATTTATTTATTTATTTATTTATTTCAAAAATTAAAACATCGAGTTTATGATAAATTATTTCTTTTTTCTCTTTATTTATAAGGTGACTGCAAATTTTAAATGTAAAAGTATTTTATTATAGTTGCTATATTTTTCAATTGTAAATTCATTTAATTAAGAATTAACAACTTTGATTTAAATTTAAATTATATCTGTTTCTTATTTTATCAGCTGTTTCTTTTTGGGGTGATTGGAATTTGCTTGTACACAGTCTTTAATTCTTTGCCGATTAAATATTTTAAACACATTTAAATAAAAATAAATAAAAGTACATAGATGGACAAATGAATATTTTATATACTAAATATAAAATATGTGTGTACAAAAGCAAATAAAATATTCACAATAGGTTTATTTACTTTTCGAAACCATATTTATTGCAAAATATCTTTAAAATGAATGGATATGTAAAGTGTTGAAAAATCTCTAATTTTAGCTCAGATTCCTTAAACATATTAGAACCGAACGGAGATATAGCGTCGAAACAGTGTTGCCAGATTGGGGACTTTTTTATTCAATAATTACCAATAAATTTGTGAAATTATATTTGATACACATGAAAAATGATCAATCTTCGAAGAGATTAGGCAACCGTCACAATTAATATGTAGTGGCGGCTATTGAATTAAAAAAGTCCCAAATCTGGCAACACTGCGTCGAACATCTGTTTCGACAGTATATTGCTTTATACGGGACATATCGTCGAAGATCGCATTCCCAACAATATACGTCGTCCTTACTTCACTACTCGCAGCGGTATTGAACTCTATCTAAAAATAAATATATAAAACATTATAAATAGTTTTGCTTCTTTGCAAAATAATTGCAAAAATTGTTGATATATTTAACTTTTTCTGACATTTCATGTTGATTGGTGCCAAGACTACATATACTTTACAGTGAAAAGACATACATTGACGTTGACATAATACACTCTAAGGCAAAAAAAAAAAAAGACGCATCAAGAAGGAGTTATCCGAATGGGACGAAAATTGGTAGATGTGATGTACATGTGGATAAAAACAAATAATTACAGTTTCAGAAATTTACGACGATTTAATCAAGACAAAGTAAACAAGTCAATAACGCGTTGGCCCTCTTCTGGCCCTTATTTAAGCAGTTATTCGACTTTACATTAATTGATAGAATTGGCAGATGTCCGCATTCGAGATATCGTACCCAATTATGTCCAATTGGTGTGTTAGATTGTCAAAATCCCAAGCTGGTTGTAGGACCCTTTTCATGATGCTCGAAACGTCCTCAGTGGTAGAGAGATCCGGCGACTTTGTTGGTCAAAATAATGTTGGGCAAGGAAGAAAACAAGCAGTAGAAACTATCTTCGTACGTGGGCGGTCATTATTGCGCTGAAATATACGCTCGTAGTTTCGTGATGTGAAGGACAACAACACGGGACGTAGAATATCGTCGCCGTACTACTCTGCTTAAAGATGCTGCGGATAGCAACCGAAGAGATCCTGCTGTGAAATGAAATGGCACCCAAGACCATCACTCCTGGTTGTCGGATCGTATGGCTGGTGACAGTCAAGTTCGAATCCCCCTTTTTGCGGGCCATCTCCAGACGCGTCTTCACTGGTCATCGGGGCTCAAATTGGAGTAGGACTCATCACTAAAGACAATTCTACTCTCCATTCAGTAACATTGCAGGTCGAACGTGCCCGATACCTCTGCAAACAGTATACAAAGTTTAACAGCAGTCGACACAAGGGGTTCCGTGAGCTGAACCCCATTTCCCTGAGTCGCCTATTAATGGTATTTGAAGTCAAAGTACCAGTTGCACTTAGGATCGATAATAACGACGAATTTGGGGCTTTGAGTACCGCTCTGACAATTGATCAGTTCTTACATTCTGTCCTATCTCTAGGCCGACCGCTTCCTTCTTAATATTATGTTCGGCCATGGTTCACACATTTTTACCAACATCTACTAGCGGCATCGCTCCTATCCAAATATCAAAGAATTCGCAGATTAGACGAACCGGCTTCATTGAGCCCAATTACGCACCTCTCTCAAATGCTGACATCTGCGCATATGCTTTGCGCACCTGTATGCCAAGTATAGTTACTGTCTATCTGAGTAGACGGAATAAAATTCTCAAAGAATTCATAACCTGGAATCAAATTTTCTCCCCTTTACTATCCTGCTAGTTGTGCAGTTCAAATATGCTGTAGCGCAACATGTTCATTCACTGGCCGCCAAACTTTAAAAATTTGCATTTTTCATCAAAAACTGTATGCATGTCAATTTGTGTCCAACTTGCATTCCTCCTTCTTGGTGAGTCTTTTTTTTTTTCTTTTAGAGTGTACATTGAAACTATCAACAAATAGTTATTACAGTTTTCTATAAACATAAGAAAAAAAATACTTTCACATAAGCAGAGCTATCAACAAACAATTATATTACAGTCTTCTATAGACATAAGAAAAAATATTGGATTCGTAAAGTTTTGTTTGTTGATCTTTCCTGAACAGAAATAGACTATTTTTAGAAAATGCTTGTCTTTCTACGTTTAAATCTGTGTGTTACTAAACCAATGAACGGAATTTTACAAAAATGAGACACTTTCGAGTTTATACATTTTGTCAGAAATCTAGAAAAGTTCTTTTGTAATCATCTTGAAACTTTGGTAGCGTAAACAACACGTTATACCTCATACGGTTATTTTTAATCCCTGCA
Source organism: Salticus scenicus (assembly GCA_963930645.1). NCBI lineage: Eukaryota > Metazoa > Arthropoda > Arachnida > Araneae > Salticidae > Salticus > Salticus scenicus. Next base: position 178,196,568 of record OZ005650.1, read on the forward strand.
CGGAAAAAAAAATCCACTTTTTTAATTATAACACGTAGGGTATTTGATCTAAAGCAGACATTTTCAGAAAGTTTGGTATAGTTCGTTAGACACAGCATCCGAGGGTTGCCTTTTAAGTTTCTACAAAAAGTAGGAAGAAAAAGAATTTTTAAGAAACAAACTGTTTTATTGCTTTTCAAAATATTCGCCTTTAAGATTCATACACTTTTCCATTCGTTCAATTCAATTCTTGAAACAGTTTTTCCACTCTGAAGTTGATATCTCAGAAACATGGTTTTGGAAGGCATCAACAGCATCTTGAGGTGATGAAAATCGCTGCCCACGCATTTTTGTTTGACATAAGGGAACAAGAAAAAGTCGTTAGGCGACAAATCATGAGAATATGGGCAATGAGACATTAATTCGATATTTTTATCCTTCAAATAATCAATTGTTTCATGTGCTGTGTTGGAGTTAGCGTTGTCGTGATGTTGCGGCGATTTTTGTAGCTTTTCCTGATTTCTTTGATGATTTTTGGCAAACAAATTTCTGTATGCCATTTAGCGTTAACAGTTTTTCGATCCTCTAAAGTAATGGTTGCGATATGTCCTGTAAGGCTGAAGAAACAAGCGATCATTTTCTTGGAAGTGCTTCGTTAACGAAAAACTTTCGTAGGATTCGGTTAATCCGGAAACACCCAAACAGTGGATTGTTGCTTAGTTTCCGGCTCAAATGAATATATCCAAGTTTCGTCACTTGTAATGATGTTGTATACGGATTTTGCTTTTCCCAATTTGAATTTTTTTAGCATTTCCTTACACCAATTTACACAAGCTTCTTTTTGAGCTTTTGTCAAATTGGGCGGAATCTATCTGGAATAAATCTTTAAACAGCTAAATGTTCGTGCAAAATCGAATGTCTGTGATATGCCAAGGGATATTTCTATCTCACGATACGTGACATGCTGATCTTCTTCAATCATCTTGCGCATAGCATCAATGTTGTTTGGAATCACTACCGAATTTGGTCGTCCTTCACGGGATTCATCACTGACGGACGAACGACCACGACAAAATTGTGTAAACTAATTGTAAACAGTATTTTCTGATGTTGCTTCATTACCAAAAGTTTCACAAAGTGACACTATGCATTATTGTCGAGTGAAGCCTTTCTTAAAATCATAAAAAGTCTTCCAACGGAAACCATCACGAATTACTTCCATTTTTTTCACTCACTTGCTTCATTTAAACACCCACTGTAAACAAAATACGCAGACGATTTCTAAGATGCCACTGATTCCAAGATTAAAAAAATGTGAATTTTACAAATATCCTGAAGACAAATTTCAGTAATGCCTTCTATCGGTCATTTGTAAAAGCATGAAAGGCAACTCTCGTACTGGAATCAGAAAACAAAAATGTTAAATACGAAATAACAGCATTTTTACTGAATAATTTTTATCTACGCATGCGCTAGTTTAAAAAAAAAATATTTGCATAATTTTACAGCCAAATGCATTGAGCAACTTATTTGAAAACCCCAAACAAATATCGTGTAAATTTAAAGAGTTATGAGAGATAGAAGTAACAAATTTTCAGTTTTCAAAAAAAAAAAAAAAAAAAAAAAAGGAATGGGGGGGGGTATCAATATTTATTTACAATTAGACTACACTGAATTGCCATTGGGCATTGATTGAATCAAAATAAATTTGTGAGTAAAACATCCTATAGTTTAGCTTTTAATTTCAGAGAATTGAAATTATCTTCAAAGTATGGTTCATGAAACCACCATTACAAGTTGTACATAATGCGGAGAGGACAGTACATGTCCTAGAAAAACAGGGAGAATAGAGTAGTTAGAGCAAAGCGCGTTTCAAATAAGGTAAAACATTCGAAAAAGTCAGAAATGTTCTGGTTCTTTTCAGGTGAAGAAATCTTTGTCCAGGATCAGAAGGTCAGCTGAAGAAATGATCGTTGACTATGTAAAACACCAGAGGAAGTTCCCACTGTCATGTACACTAAATTCTTCTCCTCCGCTGTGGTCTTATGGGTCGTGAGCAGTTAAAGTGGCATGATGCTTCCAGATGTCTTTTGAAAAAGTGATACAGTCAACGCTGTTGCTTATACCGATGTGTTAAACACGGTTGTGAAACTCTGAATTATTGCTGTATTCGTGGCAGGCCACATGTTTTTCAGAAAGATTCTGCGCCAAGGCTGAATGGCAAAGAATTTTACAATAACATCGCTCTAACCATGTAACTCCCCAGCGGCTTGATGTTCCCTCTTTGGACTTATTAGGTCTGTGGCGTCATTGAAAGGGATTTCAAGAAGCATTAACACAACACCTTCAAGGCAGCTACTGTGGATGCCATGACAAATATTCCCAGAGCCTACCTCATTTCTGTCTGTGGGCGGTTTCGACAGAGTGTAGAGGCCGTTGTTGCAGCTGATGTTTCATTTATTGAATGATGTCGTGCTTTCGGCCCGACTTGTTGTGTACATAACGTTCGGTGTTCATTAAATAACATTGCAAAAGTGTTAGCTCCTTTTTTCTGCGGACGTTATTTTATTCTCATATATCTGACGCATCATGTAAGTGGTGATTATATTTATGTATGTATCACTCAACAGCAGTCTTATAACTCAGTAACATGAAATACAACTGGCATCTTAAATGCATTAAATTTATATGTGATAATCGAATTAAGGTCCAGGCGAATCAAGGTGAGGCGTATGAGTCATTGAACAGAGATTGCAGTTTCTTGTCAGTCATAAGATTCCGTGGAGTGAAGATGTATTGGTTAGTCATTACCGCAATTACATACGAAAAGTAATGAAATTTATTAAGCTTATTAACAATTTCAATGTATTCAGTTTCATTGACCAAAAAGTTTAAATATCTGTATGATCTGTGGACGCAATCTTTTGGATGATTTTTACCAAATGCTCATAGGAACTAATTTTTACCAAATGATCATAGGAACTAACTTATATCAAGGTACAACAACATGCATATCAATTTGTGTGAAATGCTGTGCAGTAGTTACCAAGATACAGTTGCAACAAAATTTGCCACGCACAGAGATAAACAGAAATTTTCTAGAATATGATACGGATTTTCTGTATTTTCTGAATACGAAAAAGTTCAAATATCTGTATGTAAAAACATTTTCACTTTGCAACAAGTGCCTCATATTGAATAAAGTCGCATTATAAATTTAAATATTACATTGTAAAATTTCCTAGATACATTTTTATACTTTTTTATACTAAGTTGTTGTCGAATTTATCTCAAATTAAGATTTATTTATTTTTATACGTTATCAGTGTTTTCATTTGAAAAATTTCTATGAAAATTTACCGTCCTTGGGGGGTGGGAGTTAATCACCGAGGGGGGGGGGGGAGCCATAGAAAAATAATTGCCAGTTGTCTTCCCACTAAAAATTTAGAAAAAGCGGGGTAGCAATGCCACCTGTTGGACAATTTTCACCAGATACGTTGATAAGCTTTAATTTATGTCAAGCTGCAACACGTAAGAATTTATATGAAATTCTGAGCAGTAGTTACCGAGATAGAGTTCCCACAAAATTTTGTCACACAGACAGACAAATATGTTGAAAAAATGGTAAAATCGTCTTCTAGACATCTCAAAACGTGTAAATACATCGGAAGATCGATGTCAAAAAATTTATGAATCCAATACTTTCTTCTATTGAATATAGAAAAAAATAAAAATATTTATCTTTTTTGCATATTTTAATAAGTATTGATCATTCTTCGATTGATACGAACCGCTGATACATTATTATTCCACTAATTGCTATGAAAATGTGATGGGAATCATTTTTATCGCTTTCATCTTTAAAAATTTCTTCTAAGTAATTATAAAAATACATTTAAAAAGCATTATTGTAATTTATTTTTTGTTTCATAATGATGTACATAAAGGCTTAATCTATTTATAATAGTTGTAATATAATATTATTAGGTTCATCAAATACATTAATTTTCTTAAGTAAAGCACAATATATATATATATATATATATATATATATATATATATATATATATATATATATTAATGTTGATACAGCTTTATGAGAGTTTTAGAAAAGCTTCATAATGTAGTTTAGGATGTATTGTAAACTTTTAATTGCTGAAATCATTATTTTCACATTCAATATACATTTAACAAAATTTATTTCATCCCATGTCACAATTAATGCATAATTTAAGCTACCCGTTTAACACAGCCGAAAATGTCTTAACACAAATTGTATCAATCTTAATATTTGAGATGGTTATTGAAAAAAATAATGCAGATTTAATTTGTGCATATATCTGCCAGCAGGTGGCGTTTCTATTGCTCGCTTTCTGTGACTTTTTAAAGGATTATATACCTCTTTGTTACAATTGTTCCAACCATATTATGCAAAATATTTATTGTGAGAAGCTAGGATGATTAAGTTATTGAAAATGTAAAACTGTATAGAGGACGTTGCTCATTCTGTATATAAATTAACAAATAAAAGATAAATGATATAAAAGAAAGTTTTGTAATGGCCACAACGTAAGAGATAAACATTCTACTTGATTCAGTAAAAGATACTTCGGATTTTATCTAAAAACAATAAGTGAAAACTTGTGCTGTTAAATGCATCATTTTTTTTTTTTTTTTTAATATCTTAATGTAAATACAAAATGATATTTATTTTATTTTTATTTACAAAAAAAAAAAAAAAAAAAAATTAAAGGTACTTTTGAAAGGCTTCTTTGAGATGTCTAGAAAAACTAATGAGTTTAAATGTATTCAAATCGTTGTTTTCATTTTCAGTATATATAAATGAGATGTATTGAATTCCATATTAGAGTTAATGAATTAATTTTAAGATATTTGTTTAAGACAACAGATAAATCTATATTTTTTATGAATTTTCTTAACTGTTACAAGAAATAATGAGATGTAACACAAGACAAATCAAACATAATTATTGTAGAATAATGGGTTATATTTTCATCATTTCTCTCCAAAATAGACATCTTATAAAAAGTTACAAGAAATAAATCTGAAAAAACCAGAAAGTCAAAAGGTACGAGAAAAAAGAAAAAAGAAAAAAAAAATATATATATATATATAGGGGAGAGTGGGGATGAATGGGACATTGTACATGTTTTTACTGATAACGTTCCCCATATGCAATTCAGAATTTTGTAACATTGCTCGTAAGTACACTTCAGTAATCAGTTACATACAAACATACTAAATTTAATAAAAAGTTATTATTTTTAATTAACAACATTATTGTTTTTTTACATGCATGTGCATTGTCCCATTCATCCCCACCTATGGGGATGAATGGGACATGATTGGGGCTGAATGGGACAGGACTGGAGTTAACAAAGAAAAGAAAACAAAATGGAAAATAAATAAATTTTTAAAGTTAAATTGGTTTATGTGATTTTATTACACACTATGAATTTACTGAAATTAACATAAACTGATGCATTGACTCAAATTAACGTCAAAAGGCAAAAGTCCTTTGGTTCGCATTCCTAGTGCTCTAGGCTTTTGTAATTTAATCTATTAAGATCTTATCTAAAAATAAATAAATAAATAAATAAGACACTAGACAGAGATAAATCATTATAATAGAGTACGAATTATCCAGATAAATTTTTGTTTCCGAATGATCAGGAAAAATCAGCATTCTATTCTGTATTGCAATAATAATCACCAGGATTTATTTAATTAGCTTGATTGAAATTGTGATTTTAATCAAATGATTATTAATTAATTAATTAATTAATTTTTAATTATTGATTTACGTTGCATTGGATATTCTAACTTATAATTTTTTAATAATAATTATTATAAACAAAAATCAGAACAATTTATTTCAATCTATTTCTCTAAATCCATGCTACTTTTATAATTCTATGTTATAACTACTGAATTACAGGTTATAAAAATGTTGAAAATCTATTTAAGATATATTTTAATGTAATTCTTGTGTACAATTTTAAATTAGCACATAGTGGGGAATGTCCCATTCATCCCAACCACTACATGATCATATAAAACTAGAAATAGGCTTAATCAACAATTGTCAATATTCTTCTTGAATATCATACACACAATAAAAGATTATGCCTTTTCACTAATGTCTTAACTACTGCCTAACTGAATCAGTAAAAACTTACTTTGGTACCTGAAAAAGAACTTTAATTTTTTTCTGCCCTTCTATGGATAGCACAATTCTGAAACTACACCTGATGAATGATCTCAGTGCTGCAATATATCAGAAAAATTGTTAAGTTTCCAGTGCTTGCAAAACAAAAAAAATTTGCTATTGTCCCATTCATCCTGCGTCCCATAACCCCACTCTCTCCTATATATCTTTTTACGAAAAAAGAATTATAGAAAAATGCCGATCTATAAAATTCCGCTTATGCATTGATATTACAAAAAAGAAAAAAAAAAAATGGGATTTGTCCTCCTTTTTTTCGGATTAAATCATTTGTGAAAATTCCCATTTCATTTTACAGCTAACGGAATCTGCATGATCAAAAAATTTTATTCTGTTTTCTTAATTGAAATCTTTTTAGAGGAATTATCATTGAGTAAGAGAAAATAAATGAAATCACCTATGAAAGACCAGAAGAATTTAATTTCGCTTATGATTGCTAAGTGTTTGCAAAAATGTATTGAGTTCATCTAGTATGTGTAAATGTGAAAATATTTATAAATATTTTTACTTTATTTTACTTTATTTTATAGTAATTTTATTTTACTTAATTTTAATTTTATTTTCCTTAATTTAATTTTTATTTTACTGATAAACTTTTAATTATTGAAATTGTTGTTTTCACTTTCTATATACATGAAAAAGACACATTAAGTCCCATGCGAGCTAACTGTTACATGAATAAAATAATTTTAAGATAACAAGGTATAGCAGAAAACATTTCAAAATTATTTATTCAAAAACAATGAATGAATAATGAAGTTTCATCCTTTTACACTGAAACAGAAGTATTATAAAAATTTACAAGCCTGTAAAAATTCGAGGGCCAAAGGGTAAAAAAAAAAAAAAACTTATGAGTGTTTTGAAAAAACTCAAAAAAAAAAAAAAAAAAAAAAAAAAGAAAGAAAAAGAAAGAGAGAAAAGAAATAAAGAAAAATGCTCTACAAAAACAGGGGAACATTTATTTATCAACATCGCTATTTTCATATTCAGTATACATTATAAAGATATATTAAATCCCTTGGGATAATTGACGAATGAAATACTTTCAGGGAAACATTTTAACACAACAGAAAAGTCTATTTTTACAAAAAAAAAAAAAAAATCTTAAATACTTCAGAAAATACGGAGTTGTGACACAAGACAGTTCAAAATTAATTAAGTATAATTGAATTTAGTTTCACTGAAACAGACATCCTATTAAAAGTTACGAGAAATAAGAATGTAAAAATTTGAGGACAAAAGAAGAAAAGAAAATTTTTTAAGGATTTTAGAAAAGCTTCAAAAAATGCTCTAGGATAACTGAGGAACTTCTATTTAATTAAATAGTTATTTTGATTTTCAGTATACATTAAAGGATGTATTAAATCTCATGTGACGGTTAATGAATAATTACTTTTAAGAGACCCGTTTAACATAACATGAAGGTAAATTTTTTAAAAGAATTTTCTAAACTATTACAGAAAACAATGAGATGTAGCACAAGACAACACAAGTTTAATTATCCAAGAATGATGAACTATAGTTGCATTTGGTTTTTGCTGAAATAGACATTAAAAGTTGCGAAGAATAATGCTGAAAAAGTCAGAGGACTAAACGGTAAAAAATTGCTTTAATTATCTTTATACTGAACAAGAGTTATATTAAAACGAAGATTTATAAAATTCCTTGAATTCTACCAAATTAGTGAAATTTATTCTTCTTTTCAGGATTAAATCATCCTTGAAAGTTTCCGTTTCATTTTCCGGTTAACAGAATCTGCATGATTAAGGATTTTTATCATGATTTCATAATTGATATCTTTTGATAGGAATTTTCTACCGTAAGAAAAGCTAAATGAAATCTTCCGTGAAATACCAGAAGTATTCTATTTTCGTTTATGAATGCGACACATTCAAAAATACACATAGTAAATTCGCCCGGTTAATGTTAGTTTAGAAATATTTATAAAGATTTTCATTTTACTGTAATTTTGATTTTCATAAACATTCTAATTTTACTGATAACTATTTTAACACTTTCAACAAAGCTGAAAAGTACTTATAAGTTGTGTTTGTATGTCTGTCCTTCTGTCTACCTATATTTTTCCCAATCCATTATACCCAATCCATTGTGTTTTATGAGAGACATTTTTATAAATCATATTTAATAACTTTATACTTCACAAATCATAATGAAATAGACATTTATTAATTATTGCATTTACATATGCTAAAGAAAATCTTTTTTATATAATACAATATGATCAGCGTAAATATTTACAGGAATGCACTAAAATATTTAAACACATTAATGGCTACAATTGCAAATTGTTTGAAATGCTGAAGTTACGTTTTTGTTCGTATTAAGCGTTTTTAACACTTTCCAATAATGTTTAAGAGTAATTATGAATTCACTTATGCTATCTGTATTTCTATCGTTCTATCTGATCACATAAGCAAAACATAGTGAAGGCTGAACAATGCAACGAGTATGTACAATTGGAAAATGTTAATAAACTATGTGAACCACGTGATTTTTCGTTCTTGTTTTTATTTAAAAATCCTTGTTTTCACTTTCGTATTTTATAAAAAGACACGTTAAGTACCATGTTACTTAATTATTACATAGATGTGCTAAAATTATAATGATAAAATATAACGATAAAATATAATGATAAAAATAACTCAAAATTAATTTTTACTTATCGAATATACTATGTAAGGAAAGTATTGTAATCATAACAAAAATTATGCTTTTAGATTTTGGTGTATCTATACATTTTGAGGTCCCCTGATTTCATTTTTTGCTATTTTTATGTTGATGTGATTGTGTGTGTGTGTCAGGGGGGGAGTGAACACGATAGCGTCTAAATGCTTTGTTCAAATGAGCTGAAAGTTGGTACATTTATTATAGGTCACCGTCGCACAAACTGCATAGATTTTGGTGAATATAACATGGATAGTTTTTGTTTTTGTGCTGGGACACAAAGAAAATTCTTTATCGTTATGGCCTATGGGTTAAAATTATTTAATGCGAGATAGAGTCTAAATGCCGTTTTCGTATAAACTGAAAATTTATATACATATTATAGATCGCCATTACATGAATTGTATAAGTTTTGGAGAATGTAGCATTTATAATTTTTTTACAGGGAATTACCTCAAATTATTTAAAGCACAATGGCGTCTAAATGCTTTATCTCCTTGAGCTGAAAATTTATATACATGTTATAGGTTATATTTTCACACGAGCTATATAGATTTTTGTGAATGTAGCACTTATAGACTTCTACAAGGACACAACTAAAAAAGATTTATCATATGATCTATGGGCTAAAATTATTTGAAGTGTAGTAGCGTTAAATTAATATACTATATGGAGAAAACTATTTATGGAGACTATTATAAAATTCTCTTTTGTTTGTTTTAATGACTTTTCTTACTTTAATTTATTTATAAGAGCGTTAATGACTTAATGTTCCGAAAGTCGAGTGGAGTCACTCCAGATATTTCATAATGAACTGTAGTTTCATCCTTTTTCGCTAAAATAGACACATTTTAAAAACAGCGAGTAATTAGCCTGTAAAAATTTCAGTAAAGAGTGTAAAATGTTTTATAAGTGCTTTGGACAAGCTTTATACCGTGCTCTAGGAAAACTGAGGAAATTTTATTTATTCCCATCATTGTTTTTAATTATATGTTTAAACGGTGTGTGACAGTTAATTAATAAATTATCTTTAAGATAGCAGTTTAACACAACAGATAATGTTATTTTTCTACGAATTATGTTAACTATTACATAAAATAATTAGATGTAACACTAGACAATTTAAAATTAATTATCCAAATATAATAGACTGCAGTTTCGCACTTTTCGCTGAAAAATACATCTTATAATATATTACGAGGAATAAATCTGTAAAATCCAAGTACAAAATGGTGAGAAAAATCTTTAATTATCTTTTTCTAAAGAAGAATTATAGAAATATGAAGATTAATAAGATTCCGCTGATTCTATCAAATTACAAAAAAAAAAAAAAAAAAAAAAAAAAAAAGGGATTTATCCTCTTTTTTCGGATTAAATCATTTGTGAAAATTTCCATTCCATTTTACGGCTAACGGAATCTGCTTGATTAAAGACTGTTTTCTTAATTGAAATCTTTTGAGAGGAAATTTCATTGCGTAAGAGAAAATAATGAAATCACCCATGAAATACCAGAACTGTTTTAGCATCGATTGCGATTGCTACGCGTTTGTGAACATTCATTTAGTTCGTTTAGTATATATGAGGAGCAAACATTCAAACCATGTTTTTTCCTTCGGATACAGTTTTTCAGAAAACACAGAAAACTAATAAATTAAAAAATAACTAAACTTAAACCCTAATTATCATTTGTTTAGATGTATTACTAATTACTAGAAAGAAATGTAGGCATACTTTACCTAATGAAGTTAAAATTAATTTGAAAAAAAGCATTTGAAATTTGGAGAAATTGTGTTTTGACGAAAACCCGAGGAGGAAACATGTTTTGTGTGTTTCCAATGTAGATAAAGCACTTTTTTGAATGAAAAAGAATGTAACTCGCATATTGTTAAAATAACATTTTTAAAGGAATAAAACTAATAATTAACATAATAAATAATATTGGTTATCTAATATTAAAATAAAGTTACAAAAATTGAGACTTGAAAAATCGTCTTGAGATTCGTTGGGAACCTTGAAAGTTTTAAACCAATTCAAGCAATCGCATACTTCCTCTGTTTCTTCATTACCTGCAGGTATCTTATTAAAAATAATATCTTTATATCAATTAAATTCAGTTTGATTTTGCTATTCTTCGCCATACTTTTATTTTAAAAGTTTAAAAAAAATAAGAAGAAGAAAAGAAAAGGAAAGGAAAAGAAAGAAAGAAAAAGATGTGGACAAAGTGTCATTCCAGGACTGAGAGGAAGAGATTGTAAGAGAATACTTTTTATAATAGCAACATTTATTCCCTTTTTTTTTAATAAGTTTTGCATCAGACTGGTTAATTCAATCTTAAAATTTAAATTTTTTCAAGACTTTTATTCATTAGTACACTCTCTGTTTCTAAGTACACCCTCTGTCGCGTTGTTACATAGAATAATATCGAAAAAAGTTTTGTGATAGTTACAGCATAATAATTTAATATTATTTTTTAATTTACTAGAACATTCATGGTTTTTCATTTAATAACAATAAATGCAATCTAGTGCTATGAAGAGCATCACATGCATTTACTACATAAAGTAAGTAAAAAGTCATGTTTATTTTATTTTTATCCATTTATAAAGTTTTGTGTATGTTTTATATATTCTTCTTAAAATGCTTTAGGAAAACTGATGAATTTTTATTTATCCACATCGTTGTTTTTATTTTCTATATGTATTAAAATAATTCAATAAATCTCATGCGACAGATAATAAATAAATTAACTTTCAGATACCGGTTTAACACAAGGGAAAATGTGAATTTTCTAAGAATTTTTTAAAACTATTTCAGAAAATAATGAGATGTAACATGAGACAATTCGAAATTAATTATCCAAGAATAATGGACTATAATTTCACCCCTTTTTACTGAAATAGATATCTTATTAAAAGTTACAAAGGATAAGCTTGCAAAAATTAAAGGACGAAAAGTTCAAAAAAGAAAAAAAGATTAAAAAAAAAAAAAACTTTAATTATCATTTACTAAAGAATAATTATATAAAAATGCAGTTTTATGAGATTCCACTGATTTTGTCAAATTACAAAAAGAAAAAAAGGGATTTATTTTCCTTTTCGGATTAAATCAGCCGGGAAAATTTCCATTTATTGTTCGGCAAACGGAATCTACATGATTAAATATTTTTATTCTGGATCCTTAATTGAAATCTTTAGAGAGGAAATTTCCTTTCATAAGAGAAAATAAACGAAATCATCCATATAAAACACAAATATTTTATCTTCGTTTATGATTGTTATGCATTTGTGAATATACATTAATTTTACTTCGTAAATGTCAGCATGGAATTTTTTTTAAAGATTTTTATTTTATTTTATTTAATGTTAGTTTGGTTTTTCTTTATTTCATTTTTTATATTTATAATTTTATATTTTTACAATTTTATAATATTCTTATAATTATATATATATATATATATATATATATATTCTTATAATTTTATATTCTTTCTTTCTTTCTTTCTTTATTTATATTTATAATTTTACATTCTTACCTTTTTTTTTTTAATTCTGCGTTAAACGATTTGATAGAATTAAGAAAGCAAACAGCTCATTTTCTGGCTATCCACAGATTTTTGAAAAACTTTTTCTACGTATATAGGGTGTTAATGTATACGATAAAAAGACATCTTCCTGGAAATTACTTTTAATAAGAAAATATTTATTATTATTATATATCTGCAGTTTATTGAAACAGGTTGTAATTACATTGTAAAAAAAAAAATTGCACACTAAATTACATTCAGTCACTGTAAAAATAAAATTATGTCCATGAATATATCGTGATTTTTTTTTCCCCTTGAAGAAAGTCAGTGACCATTATTAAGGCTTTCGTAGGTAAGGTCCACCAGCGGCCGAGCGGTTCTGCGATCAAAGGTGTTAGACGTGAAGTGCGAGATTCGATGGTAGGTCGCGCTCTCGTCCAAGCCGTTCGGAGTTTTCCGTGTTTTTCTCCGAAACATGCGTAAATATAGGCTAGGACCTCTTAGAAAGACCCCCCATGGAGGTCACTCCCCTTCAGGCCTAGGACCCTAGTGCAGTCATTCGGTTTTAATACCCACAACTCAACCCAACATTTCTGTAGGTAAACAAATTCCTTTCCAATCTTTCGGTTTTGTACATTCCTGTCAAGTGTTGGTGTATTCCTACACACACACACACACACACACAAAAAAAAAAAAAAAAAAAAAAGCTGGTTCTGACTGTTTTTCTCTAGGTTAGCTTAATATTTATTTATTAAACATAATTTAAAAGAATTTTACTTATTTTCATACTTTAAATTAAACTGGGCATAAGCCAGTTAAAATGTCAACACACCGAATTTTACAGTAATTTGTTACAAATAGGGATACTTGACATTTTTCTCGAAGAAGAAGGTGTATAATTCAATCGCCAGCTCCTAGAATTTTACAGAAATCACAATTTTACAGAAATTTCTGTAAACACAGGAATAAATTAAATCTTATTTAATAAAATTCTTAATTAATAAAACAAATCTTCATACAATTATTTAGCGCACAATAATTATTCTCACATAATTATTTAGCGCACAGAAAAATCTTCATCTTGAAGAACGTTTGGTTGAACAAACGTAATATATTATTACCGATTTTTTTTTTTTTTTTTTTTTTTTTTTTTTTTTAATTTGTTGTTTATTGTTTGAAGGTTCGCTAAAAAGATAAGTTTCTAAAGTACCACTTATTTCACAAAGACAATACACTGAACATCATAAAAATAACATGTAATTATTCTCCTTACTTTTTACTTTTTACTTTCTTTTACCCATATAAATGGTAAAGAAAATTTGTTTTTGGGTCAAATTTTCGAAAATGAGTTTTTGGTATATTTACACGTTTAAAGGTTCCCTGAATCCGAAAATCATGTTTTTAGCGGTTCGTGTGTGTGTGTGTATCTCTGTGTGTGTATGTGTCTGTGTGACTGTTATCAGCATATCTGAAGAACAAATAGTAGAAGAAAGTCCAAACACGATATTCTAAAGGTGTATCATATAGGGGTGTTACACTAAACTTTTCATTGGAATCAAGCAAATGGTTCGTGTACAGGGACATCCAACAGAATTTAAATATATTACCTTTACTGGAGAAATTTTTGGTGAATACAGTGTAACATCTATAAGCTGCCTTAAAGAAAACGGAATAAACAATTGTTTTCATATGCATAAAAGCATGATTGGGGTATGGAAATTATTTCTTTACAAGGCTGTCCAGCCAGCTGTCCAAGTATTTGGATATACTTGGAAATTGCAGGATATTTAATCCATTTTGTGTCAGATGCTTTCAATATAAGATTAAATTTAAGTACATAATATTGTTTATAGTGCATATTGTTTACAGACAGTATACAGGGCTACCCATAATTGAACTAAATGTTCTTTTCTGCTGAATGTAATTGATGGAAGTGCTTTGCTACATTTTACTATGTCGACAAGCACTGCTCTGGAAGGAAAATTATGTTTTCCTACCCATACTACAGATAAAGTATTTTTTGAAGTTCTATTTTAAACTCTGATTTTTTTTAATATCTTGTTTTGAGGTTCCCTGATTACAAAAGTTCAATTTTCAGCAGTTGATCAGTTATTAGTATGACCTAAAAAGAAATAAAAGCAAGAAATACGAATTTGGTATTTTGAAGTTTGTATTAAGTTGCTACTTGAAATATATGATCAATATTAGCATGTTTGAAAGCAATTTATAACAGCCTTGATTTTTTTTTTTTTTTTTTTTTTTTTTTTTAATAAACATAAGAACTGTAATTCAACGAGGGTTGTGGGGGGAAGTAGTCTCCCTCATATAGAATTATATGTCAAATAAAACTGTTAATAGACGTATTTTAGATTATTTTTAAAGTACCTTGGACTGCATTATCTTACCTTGTTATCTTGAGAATTAGACTCAATATGCAATCTACCTTTCCAGTATTGAAACACAAGGGGAAATTGTGTAACTGACACACCAAATTATTTTCTTCCTTTAAATATTTAAATTTACTAGACGTATTCATAATCACTTTATAAGATTAGGGCTGAAATAAGGATTCGCAATTGCCTAGAAGTAATAATGCAAAGTCATCCAAGATCAACAGATAATCATTATAAAATATAGGAAAGATATAATTTTTAATCGTTAAATCATAAATGATCAGGAATAACTCATTTACTGATTAAATATTTATACCTCAAGTATATTTCAACTCAAAGCAGTTATTTGACTCAAACAAATGTATTTTTAAATTCTAGACAAATTGGGAAAAAAATGCATATTTGAGGAAATAAAATTATTTATTTATTTTAAGATATTAAAATGTATCACTTCAATGATACTAGTAATTAATATTATTCAGATATATGCATATAATAGTTTAATTTTCAATTATTAAATCTAACCATAAGGTAATAACACATTTACTAAAATAAATTTAAAAATTCCTTGCAAAGTTCATATTAAAAAGAAAGTTTTATTAACAAAAAATGAAATAATAATAAACGAAACAAATATTTTTTCTCTCCATATATAAATTTTATTAAAATATTAGTAATCGTCAGTCTATTATTCTGTGAAACAAAAAAAAGTTAAAGAACGTATGATGAATTTTGTTTACTCATTAGAGACACATAAAAATTATCTGATTTTTATCTTCGTGGAATAAATGATACATTTTTACTGCTTATACTATTTACAGTAAAATTAAATTGTTGTAAAGATTTACATAGCATGTTTTTAAATGATACTATAAATTTCAGTTCATTATTTTTATTACAACTGTATGAAAATAAAACACATTATCACATAATATAAATTTAATAGCTCCAATTTAAGTAGAAATGATCATCTAGAAATTAAATCGTGTCTTTAGTAAAGATTGTTCCATGCCATCCTTATAAATTATAGATTTCTTTGATAGTGAAATCTAAAAACTTTTATTAGAATTCTAGATCGGTTTTCCTATATTATCGTCGTCAAACGTATTTAAAAAATCTCTGCAAATAATCGCAAACTCAAGAGGCGGGTTTTACTGACTGGAATTGTTATATAATCTTGGTTTATATACTAATACTAGGAAAACAAGTGAGAATTTCTCGCATTACAAAGGATTTATAATATTCATAATATTGTTTCCTCATCTAGAAAAGTATACACTAGAAATTTTTGATCAATTCTTCTTTCCAAGTTATTCGTTTACCTTACACTCATAGTTCGTAAATCTATATTTCTAGTTTAGGGATTCAGAAAATGACTCCTTACTCATTCTAGAACAAAAGAAACTACTCTAGATAGAGGCGGTATATGTATTTGTTTTGGCATCATCCTTTTCTCCAGTTTGTGTTAACTGTTTTACATGTGGTTACAATGCTTCTTTCTCGTTTTCTCTTTGGTTTCCATGAAGATTTTATTTAATCTTTGTTTTAATTTAATATTTCAATTAATTTCTCATTCTATAAGGTTCTGCTGCTTCGATCGGGGCTTGAAATGATATAAATTGCTATGATTAGCAATATTGTTTTACAAAATCGATGCAGCTTCCACAGCTTTATGAAGTACTCGCACCCTGATGAGTATACTTCTAATTATAAGCATTTATATCCAATTAATTCTGTGGTTAATTATTTGTTTTCTCTGTCATTAGTTTAATGGCCCTTTTTTATCATCATTCATGTCGGCGTAAGTATTTTAAGTTATTATTGTAACTCATTGGTTCTTAATCTATATCGCAACTTTTTGTGTCAGTCTTTCCTGTATGTTAAATTCAGTTCTGTATTTTTGTGTGTTGTTACTATTTTAGTTCTATTAATTGCTAAATTTTAAGATTAAATTTTATTATGTTATCTATCATATATATATATATAGTATTTTTCTCAGTGTAAGTAAATTCCCTTAGACTAAAGATTAAAATAAGACAATTAAGACTAACAGGAGCTAATACACTTTTCATTTTATAATTTTCGGGAATAAATCTGTTTTAAGTATGAAATGTCTGTTTCATGCGAAAAATGTAAAAGGTCGCTAAGAAAAGCACTGCAGGGTGATTTGATTTGATCATACGACTATGTGAAATACAAAATATCTTATCTTTGTCACTGGCATTCATTTTATAAACGAATTAATTTCCGCTCACTATTTATATTTAAAGGTTGATTATTAGGTAAGCCTACGCGACCTATTTATTATATCTTTGACAAATTTTTCTTTTAATTATTGTAAATTTAAATTCTTCAAACACTTGTAAAACATAGATATTCTAAAGAATTTACTTAAGAGAAAAATTTATCATATTCAAAAATAATATTCATGACCTTTGTCAATTATTAGATATTGGGATTTTTTTAATTCTTTGTATAATTGTACATAGAATAAAAGGGATATACAGAACATAAATATGTCATCCGAATTTTATTATATATTCTGTAGGATAAAAATGAATCTAAATTAACATTGTTTTTTAAAAGTAAATCAGTTCTAAAAAAAAAAAAAAAAAAAAAAAAAGAGGAAAAAAATTCTATTTTATTTTATAATATCCTATTTATGTTTCTATGCCCTTATAAAGAACTGTTTTTAAGCACAATGAATAAACGTAATTAATATATGTTCAAAGATTCAATCAAGATATATGGTAATTAAAATAGACTTATTTATTCTATTTAATTTTGAAAGATAGTTGAATTTCAAAATATGGATATGTATGAATATTATGATTAGATTAGAATAGAATTGTAATGGATGTACATAATTTCTTTTTCTTTTTCTTTTTCTTCTTCTTCTTTTTTTTTTTTTTTTTTTTTTTAATTTGTACTACATAAAATTACAAAGAACACTGTTAAAAAAATGCAGAAAAAATACAGAAATCCTCTGTAATTTCAGAAAAAAAGTCGTAAAATACGTTTTGTCTACGTAATTTTTCCGTAATTTACGCCTTTTCTTCTGAAATTACAGAGAATTTCTGTATTTTTTCTGCATTTTTTTAACAGTGAAATTTAATTCATTTATGATAAATTTTATTTAAGATTATTATAGTTTAATATGTAGATAATCGATAAATTGCTGTAAACAACATGTCACATTATGTCCATACCTTGTTTCAGAATCGAGAGTTTAAATATATTTTTATTACCCCAATTTCTTAAAATAAATAAATAAACAGAATAAAAAAGTATTAAAATGATATTAAAAGTAATATTTATAAAAATCCTAAGTATATATTTTTTTTCTAAAAATAATAGATATAAATTATGCACAAAACAGAATGTAATATAGTACAACAGGGCTTACTTTAATTTATTTTCAATATAAGGGCCATTCAATAGCTGTACTTATTCTCTAGCATCGGTTACTATATTCATTTCATAAATTTTCTTTGGTGTAGCTTAAGCATAGGAGCCCCTTGTCAACCTTTAAATTTTTGTTGTCATTTTGGTGCTGAATTAAAATGTCTATCGCAATTGTTAAGTAAAGAGGAGAGAAACGGCTTCGATGCCAAATTTCGAATTTCGCCAATGGGCTCTATACTGCAGCAGTTCCATTTCTTTAACACAATTTTTCTCATTTTTATTTTATTAAAAAAGAAAAAAAAATGTTTGCAAGTTCTTCTTTTTTTTTTCTTTCTGACTTAAAAATAAATATATTTATTTATTTATTTTCGGCATATTTATTTTTTCTTTTCAATAATTTTAAATTTAAATTTGGGTTTTTAATTCATACCATTTAATGCAATTATTCGATCAAACTAATAAAATATAGCGTCATCTAGATCGTTTCTTGATTAATACGTGTACCAATTTTTAATAAAATCTTATAATATGGAGAGATACAATGACTAACTTTCAGCTTTGTATATTTAGATAAAAGCAAAAGAATTTGCACAGTCATTCATGGCAAATTCGTGGTGTAATATGATAAAAGGCGACAACAGAAAATTGGTATCTGGAAAAAAAGTACGACCTGTTGTACTAATAAATAAACATTTTCGGGAATACACATTCTTTAGATTTGCTTTTAAAACATTTTATACTGTTAAAAATGTTAAGAGAAAAAGTCTGTATTTATCTTAATTTCTTTGTAATATTACAGTTGTTAATAAACGGGGACGTATAGAAATACATTTTATATATACATGTTAACGGTTAATGTAATTTAAATTCAGCGGTACTAATTAGTGATTTATAATACTTTTTGTGAAATACAAATATTCATTTTTACTTTCCGAACACTATAGTGAGGTAAGTATTGTAATCATGTCAAAAATCCGAATTTAAGATTTTGATGTTTCTATACGTTTCGAGGTCCCCTGAATCCGTTTCCACTATTTTTACGATGATGTATGTATGTGTGTGCGTGTATGTGAGTGTGTCTGTGAGTGAACACGCAAGCGTCTGAACGTTTTGTTCGAATAAGTTGAAAGTTGGTACGTATATTGTAGGGCACCATAGTACGAACCCTATAGATTTTGGTGAATCTAGCACTTATAGTTTTTTTACAGGGACACCAGGAAAAAATTCTTTATCATTATGGCCTATGGGGCCAAATTTTTAAAAGTGTGATAGCGTCTAAACGCCTTATTAATCTGAGCAAAAAATTTTTACACATGTTATAGGTCACAGTTGCACCAACTGCATAGATTTTGGTGAATTTAGCACTTACAGTTATTTTTACAGGGACACAAAGAAAAATTCTTTATCATTATGCCCTATGGGACCAAATTTTTAAAAGTGCGATAGCAACTAAAAGCTTTATTCAATTGAGCTGAAAATTTTTATGAATATTATAAATCACTGTTGCATTAAATATAAATGAATCTAGCATTTATTGGTTTTTACAGGGACACAACGAAAAATTCTTTATCATTATGATCTTATGGGCTCAAAGTTCAGTAGCGTTAAATAAAACATCGTGTAATATACTGATGGAAAAAAAAAAAAAAACCCAACACCAAGAAAAAAATATTGTACAGTAATGAAATTTCAGCAATACATTTGTCTAGATAACATATTTAATTGATTAAAGTTTCAAGATGACAGGTAGAGCCATTTCAAATGTGAAATGTTGGTACATTAGTAACCGGTGTAACCGCCAGAATTTTGAATGCAAGCATGCAAACGTGCATGCATTGTGTCGTGCAGGTGTCGGATATCAGTTTGTGGGATGGAGTTCCATGCCTGTTGCACTTGGGCGGTCAATGCAGGGACGGTTAATGCTGGTTGTGGATGACGCTGGAGTTGTCGTCCAATGATGTCCCATACGTGCTCGATTGGAGAAAGATCTGGTGATCTAGCAGGCCAAGGCAACATGTCGACACTCTGTAGAGCATGTTGGGTTACAACAGCGGTATGAGGGCGAGCGTTATCCTGTTGGAAAACACCCCCTTGAATGCTGTTCATGAATGGCAGCACAACAGGTTGTATCACTAGACTGACGTACAAATTTGCAGTCAGGGTGCGTGGGATAACCACGAGTCCTGCTGTCATAAGAAATTGCTCCCCAAACCATAACCCCAGGAGTAGGCCCTGTGTGTCTAGGCCGCAGACAGGTCGCTAGCAGGCGTTCACCTGGCCTCCTTCTAACCAACACACGGCTATCACTGCGACCAAGGCAGAACCGGCTTTCATCAGAAAACACAACAGATCTCCACTCCGTCCTCCAATGAGCTCTAGCTTGACACCACTCACGTCGCAAACGGCAGTGGTTTGGAGTCAGTGGAATGCACGCTACAGGGCGTCTGGCTCGGAGCTGTCGTTGAAGTAACCGATTTGTAACAGTTCGTTGTGTCACTGTGGTGCCAACTGCAGATCGAATTTCAGCTGCAGATGCAGTATGATTCGTCACAGGCATACGCCGAACACGGCGGTCTTTCCTCTGAGTAGTGCCACGTGGCCGTCCGGAACCCGGTTTTCTTGAGGCAGTACCTTCCCTTGACCACTGCTGCCAACACTCATGCACAGTGGATACATTCCTGCCAAGTCTTTCTGCAATATCGCGGAAAGAAAACCCACCTTCTCGTAGCCCTACTACACGACATCGTTCAAACTCAGTGAGCTGTTGATAATGGCTTCTTCGTCTTCTTAGAGGCATCCTTGACTAACATTAACCCACTACGTCAAATCT
Source organism: Salticus scenicus (assembly GCA_963930645.1). NCBI lineage: Eukaryota > Metazoa > Arthropoda > Arachnida > Araneae > Salticidae > Salticus > Salticus scenicus. The sequence continues at coordinate 178,217,630 of OZ005650.1, forward strand.
CAACTGTAAATAACGATCACGAACCTTATAGCGCTTATTTAAAGCAAACCTCATTTGCATGTTCATAGTGTCGCTAAAGCGCCACACTTATGCGCGTAGCTCGAAATTTGAATCGACGTCATCTTTCAGATGTATAAACACGCCTACCAAATTTTGTTTATCTAGCACAGCTCCTTCCTGGTGTTGGGATTTTTTTTTCCATCAGTGTATATGGAGAAAAATACTCAAACACTCTATTATGTTTTTCTTTCTTTTGTTTGTTTAACAACTCCTCTTTTCTTTACTTTATCTACAAAACTGTTAATTACTCAATGTTCGGAAAGTCAAATGGAGTCACTCCAGATTTTTAGTTTTCATTGAGAAATAAAACAATTAAAAATATATATAATTTGAGAAAAATCTTCAGTAAAAATTCCTGTAAAATTATTTAAATTTTGGGTTTTGTAATGTAGAATTATTATGACTTTTGCTCTGTGTACTTCACGTACGTTTTTTTTTTTTTTTTTTTTTTTTTTTTTTTTATTCCAGAAGATTTTAATTATATTTATAAATAATTTTATTCGTCATAAACAGTGTTTTTTTCTTTTATCAGTGATTGTTTTGTAGACGCTGTATAACTAAACTTAATGTCACTAAAGTAGTACTGGCTTTATTAATTTTGAAATCAAGTAAGTACAAAATATTTAGTAAATTTAAATTATTTATCCATCTTTATAACAGAGAATATATAAAAGTGTATACACACGTGTGCACACATATTTGATTATAGCACATATATACATTCATATTAAACAATTAAAGAATTCTATAAAAAATTCTCAAAATAAAAAATGCAAGAATGAAATGTTAGACAAGATATGTCTTATTCAATCTCAGGCTGCATTCGTCGACCTAGCAGTTTGGAGTTTTCATCGAGCTTCTCCGAAACTCGTGTAAATACGGACTAAGACCTCTTTAAAAGACCTTCACGAGAGAGGGGGCATACTACCGGCGCCTGGGATTCACGTGCATTCAATCAGCCTCCTAAATTACACTAACTGAGAAACGATCTGATGTTCATTTCGTTCCTTCCCCAATTTAGGTTATATTGGCCATACTAGGGTCGTTACAAATATAAAATAATTGGGTACCGTCCACGAAGCTTTTTTCGATATTAAAAATGCCAATAATCTTGATTAATCATTAACATTTTTTTTTCTTTGGAGAGATTCGTGATTATTTTTATGGATTAAATTCTAAAATTCAAACGGTGTTCGAAGAGAGCGATAGATTCCTCATACAGTATTTTTTTTCAAATAAGACTGTTTTTAAAACAAGTTTCAACTAATTTTAACACGATATAGAAATATTCAAATTCTCCACCTCCTAATTTGCATTTTAAACTAAAATAATCTCTTTTATTTGAAATGTTGTTTAAGAGAGAGTAACGCAAATGCAATACACCAGCTTGTTTTAACGTATAATCTACTGTAAATTAAAATTCCTGACTATAACTATTAAGTTCGATAATGTTGCAAAATTTATTGTATATTCGTAAAATTAGTATTAGAGTTTTCATACAATTTTTTTGCATCATCAAGTATACGAATTTCAAAGACAAAATTCGCAAAAAAATATTTTGTCTTTACTAGAACAGATGGCAGCACTACAGTTTTATTCCTTAAATTTCTTTTCTTTATATACTAGAAAGATAGTGTTTTTTTTTTTTTTTTTTTTTTTTTTTCTGATATTTTCGAAATTCAGGTTTTGATATAATTACAAATTTTGAGATGCCCTAAATCAATATTTTTATTTTTAGTAATTTGTATGCCAATTCATGAAACTGTAAGTCTGTAAAACAATTAAATGAACAGATATTAGAAGTGAGTCAAAATTTTATATTGTATATCAATATAATATTGAGATATTCCCTGACATTTTTTTTCTTTTTTTAATCGAGCAAACAAATATTGTACAATGCACAAGGACGTTCAAAATAAATCAAATACATTCTGTGTACGGGTGAAATTCCTTGTTCGTATATTTTGCCATCTGTGGAGTGCGTTTAATTATGGTATGTTCGTGTTAAGTCCAATTATTTACACTAGTAGGGACCAGGCCCTAAAAGGGATGCTCTCATGATAGTCTTTCTAAGATATCCTATTCCATATTCACGTGAATTTATGAGAAAATGACGGAAATCGTTTAACGACTAAGTCGACAAGCCTGACCTGGCATCGAACCCGTCTCTTCCCGTCTGTCAGCTTCGAGAAAAGAACCTCTCTTCAACTGGTGGGTCCATGCTTCAAACGAAACGAAATGAGCATATTTATACATATTTTTTTTTAACACAAAAGCTTGTGTAGCATAGAATATGATACAAAATGCTCTCACAATTTGTTCACAGGGCCACACAAAATAATTCAGTTTTATTAAGGTTAAAATGTGAAATTCCTCAAAGTGCATTTAGAACACTACACTAACCCCCCCCCCCCCCTGCACTTGCATATTTTCCCTTTTTTCTTTCTGCAACCGCCAATTTTATTGTTTAAAAAGAAAATTGGCAGAAAGAAAACCCAGCAGACACCTAACCGGAATATCCTGAAGCTCCCAAGGCTCAATTATATGCTGCCCCAAGTGCTCAAACCTATAGGCAGAGAAGACTTCACATTCACATAAAATATGTGTTGCAGTTTCCTCCTTGTACTTGCAACCCCTACAAAATGGATCACTAGCAATACCCATAACATAAAGATGTCTTTTTAAGCGACAGTGTCCCGTAAGGAGACCAATCACCTTGTTGATGCCATTTTTATTGAGCTTCATGAGCTCCTTAGCCCTTGCACTAGGATTATCACAGTTAAGCTCTTTAGCTTGCCTGCTCCCCTCAGTCTTGAGCCAAGTAGAGTACTGCAAGTTTCTCATGATGGAGAAAATAGTACCCCTCAACAAACTACCAGAAATACTCAGGACAGGTTCAGGACCAATAAAATGTGTATCAGAACCCTTCCTAGCTAGCTCATCAGCTAACTCATTTCCCAGGATACCAGCATGACCTGGTACCCAACACAGGAAGATTTTATTGTTAGCAGCAAGAGCACAAAGAGTGAAATAACACTCCCAAACAAGAGAAAAAGTCATTACTGACTTCTGTAAAGCCAACAGAGCAGCCTGACTATCAGAATAAATGTCAATATATCGATTCTTATAGCCCCTATTCATGCAAGTCCTACAACACATAAGGATCGCACAGACTTCAGCCTGAAAGACAGTAGCATACCTCCCCAAAGGATAGGAAAGTGAAGTACCATCCTCAGGACAGCAAACACCAGCACCAGTGCCATTATCCATCTTGGAGCCATCAGTGTACCATTTAATGTGATTCGTATTACTCCAAGGTGGAGTATTCATCCAAATGTCCCTAGAGGGCAAGTGGATAATATACGGCTTAGAAAAAGCATACCTAGGGAGAACCTTATCACACTGCATAATAAAATGCGGGTGATCCGAAATCTCCTTATTAAGATGCTTCCAGTTCAGATAATTGGAATAATTATTCCAATGCCCAAAACTTCTTAACCTCTTTACACATAAGATAGCCTCAGCCTCAATGCGCATATGCAGAGGGATAAAGCCCAAGAGTAACTCTAAAGCTCCAGTTGGTGTTGTCCTTAAACAACCAGTCATCGCGACACACACCATCCTTTGAATCTTATTAAGATTCTTCTTAGCAGTGTCAAGCCTAGTCCTAGACCACCAGGCAATAGAACCATAAGTGATCATTGGACAAATGATCATGGAGTAAATCCAGCGGATAACCATAGGACTAAGACCCCATGACCTACCAATAGCATTCCTACAGGTCCAAAAAGCCCTTTTAGCCCTAGAAATGCAATAATCAAGATGACTCCTCCAGTTGAGTTTCTCATCCAGATAGACACCAAGATACTTAACCTCACTTGAACAAGTGAGGTTATGACCAAAAAACTTGATATTTTTTAAGATAATGGTCCTTTTTCTATTAAAGGCAATCATATGTGTCTTTGCAGGGTTCACGGAAAGACCCCTGGAAGAACAACAAGACTCAACCTTCTCAAGGGCATTCTGCATGATACAGAAAACAGTATCCGGAAACTTCTCCTTGGTTACAATGACAATAAAATCAGCATAACCAATGCAATCCACCCCCGAGTGACCAATCTCATTCAGAAGTGAATCAACCATGAGACACCACAGCAGTGGAGAAAGAACACCACCCTGTGGACATCCAGTATTGGCTTTGATCATTAGAGATTGCTTTAGTATAATTATCTTAGCTCCATTTGTTACCTTCTGAAGGTTTATGAAAACAATTCCACTATTTAATTTCTTAAAATGTAGTAACGGGGGTGATACTGTTTGGCTGATTATCGTAATCTAATCAAGAAAGATTAATTTAATCGAGAATTTATCTGAATATCTCATCCGGGATAGTCGAATCCGATGAATTATGAAAACTTTTCTGATAATAATCCTATGGAAAAGTGTAAATTTCATCAAGTTTTCACTTGATATGTTATACGCTCGGTTTTCGGTGAAATTTTCCTTACCGAAAACCAATCTTAAATACTGCTTGAATCTTGAAACGTATGTGAATTTTCTTGTTCGAGCAAATTTCAAGGTGTCCGCAAAAGTCCGAACAAAATATTACAGATCATTGCTTTCTTGGAGTAGTAATGTATATAAAATTACAATATTTATAACTGTTAAAAAAAAAAAATGTATGATTACGAGTAAAATTAAATTAGTTATTTTATTTTCCTCTTCCCTTACATTTTAAGCAAGTCAGAATCGAAAAAATAATTATTATTATAACTTAAATCCAATCATTTATTTCATTTACATTTGAAATTAACAAACAATTCTATACAAATAAATTAATTTTATAGACTGGTGCTTTGTTTAAAACGAAAATAATTAAGTATAAAACTTCGCACGAAACGAAATGTAAATTTTTAGAAGTTGCTGTTAATATTACTAAAAGCTCACTATCCTAATTAATTTTCACAAATCATTAATTTTTGTATTTAAGGTAAAAAACATCTTATCATTAACATTTACTTTGAATGAAAATTGAATGTTTTGTAAAGTCGGAAAGCATGTTCAAAAGACAATGACAATTGTTTAAGAATAATTGCAATGAATTTTAACAATACATTGTAGAGAGCATGTCTAAATAATTTGTATAAGTTTAGATGTTTTTAATTTAAAGATAATTGGCCATTAAAATGTAATGTTTGTGCAACATGTATAATTTTAAAAACCTATCATGCAAAAATGTAGAAAACAATTTTTATAGAAATTATAGAAAACCTTTTAAGAATATATAAATTATTTTGTTATGATCCAAAAGTTTGATTTTTTATTCTAATACTGTTGAATTATTGGAAATTTTTATTAATTATTTATGGCGAAAATATTCCATTACAGAATCATTCATTCTCAAATACTCTAGTATTATTAAGATTAAAAAACATTAAAAGTTTAAAATTAGAAAACATTTCAGATGTATATATAATATATAAAAGGTAACAAACCACTTTAAAACACGTAGATAAAATATTTTTATTACAAACGACACAAAGCTTTTCGCCATTATAACAATAGCATCATCAGATGTAATTGCGTTACATAGAACCAGCAATATATAAACAAAGAAGTTCAAACGGTTTAAAGTTACGGTTACAATAAAAAAATTTTTAAGTTACGGTTACAATAAAAAAATTTTCATTTCAATATCATTTTCAGTATTTTTTTTTTCTCTATGAGCACAACGCGTGCCATATTTTATGAAGTGATGCAGAATCCTTGGAGTTAATAACTTTATGTCCTGCTAATGACAAAAGCAGTGAATATTATCAAGTACAATAAAGTTATTAACTCCAAGGATGCTACATCACTTCATAAAATATGGCACGCGTTGTGCTCATAGAGAAAAAAAAAAATACTGAAAATGATATTGAAAAAAAAAAAAGTATTTATTGTAACTGTAACTTTAAAATTTTTTTATTGTAACCTTAACTTTAAACCGTTTGAACTTCTTTGTTTATATATTGCTGGTTCTATGTAACGCAATTACACCTGATGATGCCATTGTTATAATGCCGAAAAGCTTTGTGTCGTTTGTAATAAAAATATTTTATCTATGTGTTTTAAAGTGGTTTGTTACCTTTTATATACTCTAGCATTAGCTCTCAAGATATTGTTTCTGCATCCAGTACCATAATAGTCAGTAAAACTGGTAGTTATATTGATACAGTTTGATTATAATTAAAATTGCGATTTCAAAACACTAACTTTAAAACTACCGGTCAGAATGATTTGATATTTTACTATAACAATCGTGAGGCAATTGGAATTTTGTTTGACAAAGGGAAAAAAAAAGTTCAAAATGTATCGATAGATGGCTGTGTCGGGGTAATGTCAAGGGAAAGGAATAAATGGATTCGTTAAACACAGGAAATTTGATAGCCAGAAAGAAACAATACAATCCAAGGGTTTACAACAAATTTATTTGCGAAAAGGCAAGAAAACTTGTTTACAGTGGAAATAGTGATAGTTAGAAGAGAAAAAGAGGAGCTTCATAAAACACTTTATGGATGATTTACGCATAAGTTGTTCGATATGCCTTCCGTTATTAGTTGGAAAGGCAAAACGACATGTTCCACAGCAGATTGGGTGGTATCTGTGCTGATGCTATGAATGTGGTGCGTGATGCTTGCCTTTAAGTGAGCCAGATTCGCAATCCACCCTTTGTAAACAACATTCTTCAGGTATCTCCAAAGCCAGAAATCACACGGATTTAAGTTGAGGGAACGTGGCGATCACGCTGTTGGAAAATGGTGGCTTGTAATTCTATCATCTCCGAAATTTGCATACCTCCACTACAGTAATGTGAACCCGGACAGGCCCCTCTTTTGGTGCATTTTGGAACTGATTTTTTCCTTTGCCAAACAAAATTCCATTCCCTCGTGATTGTTTTGGTAAAATATCAAGTCATTCTGATTGTAATTTTAAAGTTAGAGCGATTTGAAATCATAACTTTAATTATAATCTCACCCTGTATAAAATAATAGATAAGGGCATACAGTCGGTAACAAAAATCTCCGAACACTAGCAAAAATTCCTATGTAACAAATGTACACTTAATACAGTTTTGTTAAATAAATTCGTGTCGAATCTTGTTCTTAGTCAGTCTAAGAACGTGATTCGACAAGGATTTATTTAACAAAACAGTATCAAATGTACTTTTTTTACATAGGAATTTTTGCTAGTGCTCGGAGACTTTTGTTTACCGACTGTACATATGTATAATGTATATAGAGAGGGATAGATACATAGATAGATAAGATAGATTGATAGATGAATAAATAAATAAATATGTAGATAGATAGATAGATAGATACATACGATTTTGCTTAATTATTGAAACTATTTACTGTATTTAAACTAAAAAGATGTTACTGAGCATCCTTTATCCAGCCCTTATACTCACATCATTTGATTTGGAAATCAATATGAAATTATCAAAATAAACTACCATTACGTGACTTTTGAAATTCTAAGAAGTATCACTAATATTCCTAAGAGACAAATTTATTTGGATGTGATGTTTGCATACGTATGAATTCACTTTGAAATATTTGAAGTAAACATGACTTTTAACAGTTTATATTAATATCTAATGAAGTGCTCAACTTCAAACATAAAACTTCTATCGTTTTGTAACTTTGAAAATTTTGCTCTGCTATATTTTTGAAAATTTTGCTTCGTTATATTTTAAAGGATTTTTAATTTGACATAAAAGATTTCTATATTTTAGGTTTCAAAGTTCTTATATCTGTATGTAAAATGAATAAATAAAGATTCAAATATTTTTATGCAGGAATTTATAAACGCACGTACATAAATTCATATAATTGTTTACCCTTACAACATTACTCCAATAATGTAAGGTTCACTTTATATTGCAAACATATTGCTAAATAACATATGGAGTCAATCTCAATGCTTTTGAATTGATAAAGAAAAGTAAATCAAGGAAAAGAAAAGGTTCAAAGAAAAGAAAAACTCTCTATAAAATTATTGTTATAAAAACGCGAACTGTTCAGAAAGCAATAATATCGAAGAAAGACAGAAATCAACAATCTTAATTATATATACTTATGTATAATCATTATCACAATCTTCTATATATATAAAAGAGCAGAGTCTGTGTGTCTGTGTGTCTGTGTGTCCGCTATAGAATCCTAGGCCGTTTCACCGAGCGGGACCAAATTTGGCACGGTTAATGTTTACGACCCGAGAAAGACAACGCCGCAAGCGATTTTACAAAATTCGCCCTCCAAGGGGGGGAGGGGGGGCAAAACGTAATTTCACAAAATCCTTCCTATCTCAAACAAAAAACAGATATCCGTAAAATATTTGCTTTAAAATATAGCTAATACAAATGTCTAAAAATCGGTTTCTGGAATTTTTGAAATTCGGTCCCCAAGGGGGGCGGGGGGGGGGCAAAACGTGATTTCACATGCGTAAGGGGGGGCTATGGGGCAAAAACAAATAGAAATACAGTTAGGCCGTTCAAAATTGGTACAGATAGGTTTAAGAGGCCTGTAAGTCGAATGGGGATATTTTCGATTGCGTAAATTTATTAGGAGGGGTGAGAAGGGGGGAGGGGAGGGGGGGGGGCAAAAAAAATAAAAATAGTGTCAGATCGTTTAAAATTGGTACATAGAGGTTTCCGATACTTACAAATCGATTGCGGATATTTTTGAATTTGTAAAATTATTAGGAGGGGCGGGTAGGGGGGGTGGGGCAGTAAGGGGGGGCTATGGGGCAAAAACAAATAGAAATACAGTTAGGCCGTTCAAAATTGGTACAGATAGGTTTAAGAGGCCTGTAAGTCAAATGGGGATATTTTCGATTGTGTAAATTTATTAGGAGGGGTGAGAAGGGGGGGAGGGGAGGGGGGGGGGCAAAAAAATAAAAATAGTGTCAGATCGTTTAAAATTGGTACATAGAGGTTTCCGATACTTACAAATCGATTGCGGATATTTTTGAATTTGTAAAATTATTAGGAGGGGCGGGTAGGGGGGTGGGGCTGTAAGGGGGGCTATGGGGCAAAAACAAATAGAAATACAATTAGGCCGTTCAAAATTGGTACAGATAGGTTTAAGAGGCCTGGAAGTCAAATGGGGATATTTTCGATTGTGTAAAGTTTTAGGAGGGGCGAGAAGGGGGGAGGTGAGGGGGGGGGGGGCAAAAAAATAAAAATAGTGTCAGATCGTTGAAAATTGGTACATAGAGGTTTCCGATACTTACAAATCGATTGCGGATGATTTTGAATTTGTAAAATTATTAGGAGCGGCGGGTAGGGGGTGGGGCGGTAAGGGGGGGCTATGGGGCAAAAACAAATAGAAATGCAGTTAGGCCGTTTAAAATTGGTAGAGATAGCTTTAAGAGGCCTGCAAGTCGAATGGGGATATTTTCGATTGTGTAAAGTTATTAGGAGGGGCGAGTAGGGGGGGAGGGGAGGGGGGGGCAAAAAAATAAAAATAGTGTCAGATCGTTCAAAATTGGTACATAAAGTTTTTCGATACTTACAAATCGATTGCGGATATTTTTGAATTTGTAAAATTATTAAGAGGGGCGTGTAAGGGGGTGGGGCAGTAAGGGGGGGCAATGTGGCAAAAACAAATAGAAATACTGTTAGGCCGTTCAACATTGGTACAGATAGGTTTAAGAGGCCTGCAAGTCAAATGGGGATATTTTAGATTGTGTAAAGTTATTAGGAGGGACGAGAAGGGGGAAGGGGAGGGGGGGCAAAAAAAATAAAAATAGTGTCAGATCGTTGAAAATTGGTACATAGAGGTTTCCGATACTTACAAATCGATTGCGGATGATTTTGAATTTGTAAAATTATTAGGAGGGGCGGGTAGGGGTGTGGGGCGGTAAGGGGGGCTATGGGGCAAAAACAAATAGAAATACAGTTAGGCCGTTCAAAATTGGTACATATAGGTTTAAGAAGTCTGCAAGTCGAATGGGGATATTTTCGATTGTGTAAAGTTATTAGGAGGGGCGAGTAGGGGGGGAGGGGAGGGGGGGCAAAAAAATTAAAATAGTGTCAGATCGTTCAAAATTGGTATATAGAGGTTTTCGATACTTACAAATCGATTGCGGATATATTCGAATTATTAAAATTATTAGGGCGCTCATATATATGCATTCGCGCGTGCGCATCGCGCACGGGTCTACGCTGCCGAAGGCAGTGGGGACCCGGTGCGACATTTTTCCTGATCAGAGTTTTTTTTCATTTTTTTTTTTTTTTTTTTTTTTCACATGATAAAAATTAACGCAATTTTGAGAATTCATTAATTATAATGATTCATTTTAAAAATAGTGACCAGCGAAGCGGGCGTAGCCTGCTAGTGACCTATAAAACAACACTTTTAATACAGTGTTATAACTCATTACCATGCTCCTTTAATTTTACGTTTTGATCATTAACCCCTAAAAAGTAATGATATCAATACAAAAAACCCTTAACGGGTTAAAAGTTTGTGACGCAGCACTGTACTTTATGGCTATAAGAATTAGAAATACGGGTCTTAAAAATAATGATATCAAATTTTCAGTGACGCTTTGATATTAATTAAATTATACATAGATTTTCTTATATGAATTTGCTTTTTCCTTTTATTTATATTTACAGTGTAAACGTTATTTTCAACATAAAATAATATATAGCATTTACTCATTGATACCTTTCCATTCACATCTCTTATACTATGAAAGCATGTGTTTTAAAAGAAATTATATGAAATTCCAGTAACGCAGTGGTGTTACATTAAGTGATTTGTTTTTAAATTTCTCTGCAATTATTTTGTTTTGCATATTAAAGTATATGTGCACATTGAAATATTGCTTTTAATTTTCAAATACGCTGTCAAATATATCACTTTCATTAAGCTTATATTATGTACTGAAATATATTTATTTCAATGAATTATTCTATCTTTTGCGTCACGCCATCCAAAACTGAAAAAAATTTCACAGTTTTTTTCTTTGCATCACGATATCTATTTGCATGCATTTTCAATTTATTTGGATGAAATGACACAAAGTAAACATTTCCATATATTTTACTTACAGTTTTGGATGGCGTGACGCAAAAGATAGAATAATTCATTGAAATAAATATATTTCAGTACATAATATAAGCTTAATGAAAGTGATATATTTGACAGCGTATTTGAAAATTAAAAGCAATATTTCAATGTGCACATATACTTTAATATGCAAAACAAAATAATTGCAGAGAAATTTAAAAACAAATTACTTAATGTAACACCACTGCGTTACTGGAATTTCATATAATTTCTTTTAAAACACATGCTTTCATAGTATAAGAGATGTGAATGGAAAGGTATCAATGAGTAAATGCTATATATTATTTTATGTTGAAAATAACGTTTACACTGTAAATATAAATTAAAGGAAAAAGCAAATTCAAATAAGAAAATTTATGTATAATTTAATTAATATCAAAGCGTCACTGAAAATTTGATATCATTATTTTTAAGACCCGTATTTCTAATTCTTATAGCCATAAAGTACAGTGCTGCGTCACAAACATTTAACCCGTTAAGGGTTTTTTGTATTGATATTCTTTACAATTGAGTTAGAGTTTCCTGTTGTGGCATGCGTGTTACATGATACGCATATATCATGATTTTGTGATATTAAGGAAATTCGTGCATATAAAATTAATGCTAGGACATCTTATTAATAAAGAAGTGAAAACAAAAACAAATCATTAACATTCGAACCTAATTTCTTTTGTATAAAAGTTTGAAATGAATTAAATTACTATATTTAAGTTATTAAATGTATTATCAATAGCTTTAAAATAGCCACTTCTTTATTAAACAAGCATGGGTTCCAAATCTTCCTATTTTTTAACAACAATATTTGAAAATAATTATTTTCTTCTTATTTAATTGCAAAATTTCAGTCGTTAAATATACCAAATTTGTTTGTAGTAATAGCGGTGTTAAAAAAGGGGGAAATGCTGACACTTTGTATAGTGCATAATTTCTGAAACGGAACAGAAAAACGTAGTCTGAGGTAAAATGCTGATAAGTATTTCTAAGCAAATTTTGAGTACGGGAGAAACAGAATAACATTTTATCTATATATATAAAAATGAATGTTTGTCTGTATGTTATTTATAAAATCGTAAACGGCTTGACCGATTTCGATCATTCTTTTTTTGTTTTTTTCCTTATAGGTCAGGGATGGTTTAGAAAAAAAAATTTGAAAAAATCTTTAAAATTAATTAAAATATGAAAATAATAAACTTATTGACTTATATTGACTTAATATAAGCCATTTAAATTTTTAATTGTTGCCAAAAAATGTTTACGAGATGTATTTATTTATTGTTTTCAGCATAAAATGAAATATGCTTTCACGCGAAAAATAAGAAATTACTAAATTTTAAATTGGTCGATGAGAAAATGACACTTTATAATTTTAAAATAAAATAGTAATATTACAAATCTAACATATTTCTTCTGAATTTTATTTCACAGCATTTTTTTATATACCTCAACTTCAGATTTTTTTTTTTTTTTTTTTTTGTAGTATGGCGGATGAAACACGCTTTGCATAAACGCTAATTCAGCAGTATATTAAAGGTATTTTCTTATTGATAATTCTTGACAATTTTTTATAATTTTGATGCTGAAGTAGATCGGACATTTTTCGCCAAGGAAAAGATAGAAAGAAATACGCAAGCGAAGTGATGAAGTCACTGGCCGTTCGTGGATGCAAGAAAAATATTTCCTGTGTTAAACGCCCATTGGATTTTTTGTAAAAAAAATATTAAAAATCGAGGAAAAATATTTCCCGAATTTAATCCCCGTATTTAGGTATATATATGTAATAGTTATCATGTCCATGCATTATATTAAGTTATTTTTGTAGTAAAATTGACAAAATTTGAATTTTTAATTTCAAAACTCTAGAAAAAAAAAATGGCAAAATTCCATATTCGATTGAAAACACAAACATTTCATTTCAAAGGATGATATTTACACAATATCCAACTAATATACTGATTGAAAGGGAAATGATAAATATTCTATCATAATTTGAAATCAAATTTGTTTTCAAATGTCTAAATAAAGTATGTAATATAAGATACTAATATGTTGTAGCGGAATAGATTTGATATCGGTCATCCTTGGTAGAAAAATAAAATATCGCCAAATTATTTGGTGAACATAATTTAATTCCTTTCAAAAATCATGGTTATTTTAACAACTTATTTTAAGACAGCTATAGTATTTCCTCTCAGCTGAATTTGGCGATTTTTCTTTGGCGCCGATTTGAACGATAACGATGTCGTTCTGGATTGTTTGCGATATAATATGGCAGCCTGCATGCTATTTATTTTGGATTTATGATTTATGATTTATAATTTAGCTTACGATTTTATCATTTATGCTATATGATTTATGATTTTTAGATTTATGATTTAGCCATAATCGCCAACGAAAAATTGCCAAATCTAGCTGAGGGGAAATACTATAGTTGTTCCATGAATAATATGAAACAATATTTTGTACAATGCATATTACGAAAATATACATCTGGCATGTATATTTTCGTATTACGTTTTTGATCACCAAATACAATAAGCGCCAAGAACGACAGAGTTTTGAATTTAAAATTAAAATTTTGTCAATTTGACAGCAAAATAACTCAATCTAACACATGCACATGATAACTAAAACATATATGTACCCAAATATGGGGATTAAAATCGGGAAATAATTTTCTTCGATTTTTAATCATTTTTTACAAAAAATCTAATGAGCGATTAACATAGGAAATCATTTCTTGCATCCACGGACGGTCAGTGACGTCACACTTCGCTTGCGTAGGAACAATAATCGCATAAATTATATTTTGGTCTAAAACGGCAACAAAAATTTAAAAGTCGCCAAGGGCATTAAGGCTGTACCATGATCAAGTTTACATATTAATTTATTTATTTTTCTATATACCAACTACTATTAACTAAGCTTGAAGTATATATAACCACAAAATAATAATAATTGTCTCATGCGATAGAAGTAGCCGATCATAGCATATTGTAATATTATATTTGGCTTGAAATTGCTGTCATTCTATGGTTGATCGATTAAATAAAATAAATATAGAGAATAACTTGAAAGCAAATATTATGCACATCACGTATAATGTTGCTCATATATAACTAGGATTCAAATATAAAGGGCTACTTCAAAATTTCCGATACTGTCCGTATCGAAATTGTCATATATAAGCACCTAGATAAGCACCTAAATGGAAGGCCACGGGTAAGTCATTGTCGCAGGCAATAGGGACAGGTATTTCAGAATGCGAGGACGAACAAGGCGCTGCCGAAGGTAGCGGGAACCCAAAGCGAACTTTTGAGCGATTTCAGTATTATTATTATTATTTTTTTTTCTTCATAGAAAAGAGTTTCCTTTAAGTATAGTGACCAGCGAAGCGGGCAAAGCCTGCTAGTAAATATATATACTTAAATATATATACTTAAATATATATATGTATAAACAAAGATCTGTTTACATGTCTTTGTAGGGAAGTATTTAGTGTAATGCCTGAACATCATGCTTTACCAGATAAGACTTATCAGCAGACATTTCTTGTAAACAGAAACTGTATAAAACTGTATTTATTAAAATGATTTGTTTACACATAGACATGTAGATTGTGCTTTTGAGAATGAAGATGGTGCGAGACGAGAATAATCTAGGCAAATGATTATTACAATCGGGAAATTAACGAATGCTACGTCAAAGTGTAAAGATTATACGTGAGTCAAGGTTTGAAACGACCAAAGTCACAGTATGAAGATGACAGTTTATTGTATATGCAGAAGTAATCCCAGAAAAATGCACTGGCCAATATATGATTCAAAATGCAGGTAACAGATAAAGCCGTAGCAATCTTGAACGTTTTATTTCATCAAATTCAAAAGACTTGGCATCTACAAAACGTTACTTGGAGGTTTATTGTGTAATTGAGGGTAAGAAGTGCTCCACCTGTAATTGCATCAAACAGGAAAAAAAAAAAAAAAAAAAGATATAAAAGACAACATGTAAATTGCCGCTGAATACATTTCAGTACACTCCATTTACTTTATCTCAGAGTTTGACTTTCTTGGCATTTTTCAAATGACTAAATTCTGGTTATCTATAAATAAAATAATATTTCAGTTTTTTGAAAATCAGCAATTTTATATATGCATTTATATATATATATTTGATTGCTAACCTCTTAATATTCAATTTTCTTTTGTCTTTATATTTGTTTTAGATTTTGAAAAACTATAGAATATAGTAGTTTATCACTTGGTAATATGCAAAGAGTTAAAAACTTCACTTTTGCTTCAATCCCTTAAACTATGATTTTAGATATACATAACAAATTATAAAATTGTATTTAAAAAAAATAAAATGAATGAAGAGAGAATTTTATAAATTTTATATAAAAAATTTCAGAAAATTCACTTTCAATAATTAGAAAAATTATTATTAGGAAATTTATGGATTTTGGGGGCCCGAGCCCCCAGACACCCACCACTAATAACTATGAAGAATATGTTAAGCATTATCCCGTTACTTTTCAGAGCACTAAATGCAAATAAATTAATATCAACTTACAAATGCGCAAAACTATATTTTCCATTGAGAATGATTGGATTGATATTAATGTTTTGTTTACAGCATCCCGTAAATCCCGTAAAAAGGTTCATATACATTCCAAAGTAAAAGTAGAAATAGATTTTTAGTTCTATTAATTATTTTTAATACCTTCCTACATTGTTTGAGGAATACAAATATATTCGATTTGACTTTCTGTCCATGTGTGTGTCTTTTGTCCGTCGGCAATAATGATTTTTTGCTTATATGTAATTCTAGAATTGTCTTCCAAAATATCAATAGTTTTGTTAATGGATATTGCTGGCTATATAAAACCTCTGAAAAGTCGATACAAAAAATGATTTGCATGGAAATACATGCATTATTATTATTATTATTATTATTATTATTACTATTTATTTATTTATTTATTAGTATTTTTCACTTTTTTGGATCGGGCCTGATTTTACCGGATTTTGTCCGACTCGGGTCCAGGACAATGAATTTCGGCCCGTGCAGACCTCTTGATCGAAATCTTGCAAACCGAATTTTTCAATTTCCTTTTGAGTTATAGCAGAAGTATTGGGCCGTGTAATGTCATGAAGCAAAACAATTTCTTTCCTTTAGTTTTGAATGTTTTACTAAAAACAAAAAAAAATCAAAAAGTTTAAAAAAATTTTACCAAAATGTCACAGTATCGAGCAGAATTGCCTTAAAGGTTTTAAGTGATCACAACAAACGAAAGTACAATGCTGATATCGACTATAATGATGGCAGTGGAAATGCACAAGACAAAAAAGACTATCATGCATGTTCTATGCGCTATCAGTAATTCTGCTACAGTGGAAAGACAAAACCAAACTATCTTTCTGGACACATTATATATTGTATCTCATTGTACAGTTTATTAAACGGGAATTTTGTTTCAAACTACACGATAGTAGTGTAGGTGTACTATTCGCTTTGAAAGCTCCAACTCGAAAGAGACGTTTCATAGTCAGGAATAAATGAGATACTGACTGTGCCAGATTTACGATTAAACTAGGATGATCGAACTCATCACACTTGAATACAGGATTTATAATGACATAGGCTGCCCTTCCTGCGTAATACGTAATGAGGTATTGTGTGTACCTAATTCACAGAGTCAAATTCTGTAACTGAATAGTATATTTAATTAAACTTCAATTAAGGGAGAATAAGACTATTTTACTAAACAACTTTTGAAAAACATAAATATTCTAACTTCTCCGAGTAATTATAGATGCTAAGTACTTTCATTAGCTGATAAAAATAGGTGGCTGAATAACCTTACTATAAAACAATAAACGATGCTACATTACCCATCAATAATGAAAACTGACGATTAACTCGGTGATCTCTCGAATAAGTGAATTTATCTTAGGCGCACTCGTGGCCAGAATTACACTCCAAGGCAGAAGATAACTTCATTACCTACATCCCACCTACAACACACCTACTACCACCCGGAGCACGATACCATCATTCCTTTCATACGTTGACAAATTTGCAGCTTTTCATTTAACCATGTTTTCTACGCGTTTCCACCAAAATCCACTTATTTAGCAAATCACGTAAAACACGAAAGTTCTCCTTTTGATTTCGCAACTGTTTACTAGAGAGCTTTAGTAGCAGAGTAAAACCCTAAAGACAGTTTCGTAACTCTTACTTTGTGAAACTGCTCCCTACCTTACAGATTGGCTATAAGAGGATCCTTGGAGTACCTTCTGTAGGAGATTTTTTTCAGAGGCCCTAACTGCTATTTGGGCAATTTTCAGAAAAACTACAGAAATCACCGAAGGACTTGGCCTACGAGCGGGATCAGAGATCGAAACCAGCATTTAGCGTTTATCAGTTTTGAGAGGAGTAATTCTTGGCTACTTCAAATTACAGAAATTTGACATTTTTATTTTGATAAAAAATATGAGTGTGCATAACTATTTTTCACAAAAGTAAAACTATTTTTATATTTATTACATAATTACTTTAAAAAAATTGATTGAACAATTTCCACTGTCATAAAAAATTATTAATTTAAATATTTTATCCTCTTTTAGCAATAAATATACTTGAATTTGTTATTAAATTATATACATAATAATAATTTACAAATTAAAGAGTCACTTTAATTTATTGCTTTTAATGTCGAATTATTTCAATGTTAATAAATTGTGTTTGGAAAATCTTCGTTCCATTTTGCATTTTTAAAAGGAGATAACTATCAAATTACTTTTAAGTCATCTTAAATTACATTTTATTTTCAAATGAGGAAACAAATTCCTTTACAATTTGCATAATTTGATAACACGAACCAAAACTAATATCCTTTAGAGGTATTTAATTTAAAATAGTTTTTCGAAAAAATTTTATTTTTTCCTTTAATTGTTTTCTTCTTTCGATTTACAGGCTGTTAAAACAATATATATCCGTTGTTAAATTTCTCTGAATGCTTGAAAAAGATTACAAGTATAATTTGAAGACGTGAACGTCGTTAATATATCGATATATTAAAGCGATTTATAAAATATAGTTAAAAGAAGTGTATTTTTTATGAAAGTTTAATCTTGATAAATGTAATGTAAACGAGCGATTTTTAAGTATGACTAGAAAGTAATTTGAAAATTATTCGCTACATAAAATATTTTTTTTATTTTTTATTCGGTTTAAAATAAAGTGTTTAAATATTTGATTTGAAGGTTTGAAATTTTTCATATTTCAGATACATTGAAAGATTTTCAAAAATAATATGCAGAAATTGTTTGCATTTTTTTTTTTTTAAATCAAGGTAGATAGAATAAAACAATTCAGTTTCAATACCATTTCATACAGCATAGATGATATTCTGAATACCTTTAAACTATTTGAAATTGCTTTCCACTTGCATGCACTTTGCTAATATGATAAGTTAAAGGTTTTTCAACTTTTAGGCCACAGGAAAGGCAATAATACAGAAGTTTCTTTCTTCAAACTATTTCCTATTGCTCTAGAAGTAGAGCAAAAATGTAAGTCTTGTTGAAAAAAATATTATTACCCCCAAAATCTAATAAACATCGGAGAATTCCACGTTTAAAATTTACGGATATTCTCTTGATGTTCATAATAATAGAAAAAATTACTAAATTCATTTTGCCTTCAGTAGAAACAGCTCCCCAGAGCATCATAGATCCACCTTTAAAATGCCCGAGTCACATCTTCCTTTAAAATATCTGCTCTGTCTTTCGCTATCTTCAGATCAGCAACTGTTAAAATCATTTGGTTAATCAAGAAAAAAATGTTTTTCACCCGAAAATGTTGTATTTTACCACTTAATTTTGACTTTATTCAACTTTAACACAGACTCCCCCCCCCCATTATATGCTTATTGATTATTACAGGTTTTTTTTTCATTCTAACATATTATTAAATATTTTAAACATGCATAAATGTGGACCCCAACCTTTCGTTAAATATTACGAGCAAATTCAGCAGCAGTCATTATAAGTAGAACAGTAAGAGGAATTACGAATCCTCGATCTCTGTAGAACAACTCTGATTTTGTATCAGATCTCTCTGCTATCTAACCAGCCGTTCAACGTTTGATCACATTTCCTTCAGCAATTTTAGATCTTCAAATTTCATTAGAAATTCGGCGGATTGAAATTATCCTTCCACTTAAAAAACACATTTATCATACTTCACTACATGAACGTTCTCTTTTTTCGAGGAATTATTAGTAATGTCCGTCCAAGAAAAATTGAAGGCTTATATATGAATTAATCTAGCCGAGTAGTTAACAAATTCGCATGCCATCTGTAATTTATTCGCTAGTTAGTTAAATAAAACGAAAAAATCTTGATTGTCCCTATAATTATGAACATCTAAAATCGTGGAGAAAAAAATATTTTGCATTATTTTTTATTATTTTTTTTTCAAATTAAAAAAATATATATAGCAGTTTTGGTTTTTAGAATACAGATATATTAAGTGCACTTAGTATAATCTTGTTCACAATTATTTTTACATTAGTTATTTCAAAAGATAAAGTGTCCTTATAAATATGAGAAGGAGTGTATATATATATAAACAAAAAACGACGCACCAAGAACGAGTTATTCGAACGGGACAAAAATTGGTAGATGTGATGTACATGTGGAGAAAAACAATTGATTACAGTTTCAGAAAATTTGAACGATTTAATCAAGAGAAAGGGCCTCACAAATTAAACAAGTCAATAACGCGTTCATCCACTTCTGGCTCTTATGTAAGCAGTTATTCGGCTTGTTATTAATTGATAGAGTTGGCAGATGTGCTCCTGTGAAGTATCGTGCCAAATTCTGTCCAATTGGTGCGTTAGATTGGCAAAGTTCCGAGCTGGTTGTAGGACCCTTTTTATGATGCTCCAAACGTCCTCAGTGGAAGAGCGATCCGGGGACTGAGCTCAATCCCATTTCACTGAGCCGCCTGTTTGAAGTCACTGAAGTAACAGTTGCACGTAGAATCGACGATATTGATGAATTGGAGCTTATTGTACGGCTTTGTGATTGACTGGGTCTCACCTGTCCTCTTTTTAGGCCAACCGCTTCCTCCCTGACGCTGTGTTCGACCATGGTTCACCCATTCCTGTCAATATCATCATCTAATAATTATACTGCTCCTAGCCAGTTGTCAAAAAAAAAAAATTCGCAGATTAGACCAACCGGCTTCTTTGAGCCCAACTACACACCACACTCAAATGCTGACATCTGCCCATGTTGTTTGTTCACCTGTATGCGAGGCATAGTTACTGTCTTTCTGAGTAGACGGAATAAAATTCTCGAAGAATTTATGGCCTGGAATCAAAATTCCTCATTTATAATATTTTGCCAGTTGCACAGTTAAGATGCGCTGCAGCGTCGTTTGGCCGGAACTTTGAAAGCTTGCCTGACTTTCTCTAGGCTTCTTCTGTAGGGACTCAGATGCTGTAAGGAAGTCAATATTAACGGGCAGTTGATTTTATTGATTTCTTAGCCACTAATTAACCCTAAATGGTTTTAATTAGCGCAAATTTATTTCTTTTGGATCTTTTCACTTTTTCGAGGTTGACTTTACTAAAAAAGGCCTAAACATACATATAAACACTAATAAAAAAATATGTCATTTTGATATAAACGACCATATTTCACAAGGACCATATTTCACAGTTTATAAGTCAAACACACGTTTTAAATGAAAAAAAAAAGTGTGCCCACAACAAGATACATGAAGGTGCCCACAACCGGGAATGACAACCATTTTTATAATGGCAGAAATATCAATTTTCAGCCCGCATTTTGTCTGAATTCGATATTGCATCACAAAATATAAGAAATGTATTGCATAAATATACCTTGCATTTACATTTTTAATTAATTCCCTTCGATTTATCGCATTGTGAAAATATTCACAAATCACTTCTGTGTCGCTTTTTCTCAGATTTTTTATTTCGATTCTTGCACTTAGTAAGAAAATACATCATATTCACTTCGGTGTTAGCACAAAAACTGTGTACCGTCACAATACATGCTTGACAGTACTCAAATCCATCATATTTGCTTTTTGTTAAAAAAATATGGTAGGGACCAGAAAATGCCCATAACAGGAGACATTCCCCTATATATATATAATTATGATACAGTTGAGCAAAAAATGATTTGCAATGGCGTTGCCTTTGTGTAGGGTTTCCATTGTCTGCTAAACGTTTTACAGAAAAGAGAAAATTTCTATCTAGTACATTTGTAGTCATAGGAATCTAACCAAGAAAGGAAGTTACCAAAAAAAAAAAAAAACTTATAAAGTAGATTTTAACATAATGGTAATTTTATTGTCCGTTAAAAAAAAGCAAATATTAAAAAAAGCAATAAAAAAGAAAAAAATATGTATAACGTGATCTTTGATCACAGCATTGATAATGTATTTAAACATTTGACAAAGACATCATTAGATATAAATGAAGATAACCCAAATGAATTTTTTGACCACCAAAAGAACTGTGCATCTCATAAAACTGCAAAACTGCTACAAAATAACAAGAAACTTCACAGGTGAAAGTCCATAATTCCATATAATTTTAATTTTTACACACTTATTAAAGAAGTACAGGCTTTTGATGCCAAAATATCTAATGTGAGAGATTAAAAATAAATTACATTTCAAATAATCAAATACATTACATTTCAATAATCAAAATATTTAAGCTACTTTACTTTTAAAATTATCTTTAGAGCGTTAAATAATAGCGATACAACTGCTTTCAGAAATTTTAACTGACTTTAATTGATGGATTGATGTAATGAATAAATTATTCACAGTTAAAACTTTTTGCCGAATGTATCTTTTTTTTTTCTTCCCATAATTCTTATGAAAATGTTTGATGTCAAGTAAAAGTTTAAGTCAATTTTACAGTTATAATTAAAAGAGCTAATTAAGATAAATCACGATGATAAATTGTTTCCTGCAAGAAATCTTAATTTCAGATTTCATATGTCTCTCTCCCTCCGTTTAAATATATATATATATATATATATATATAACGAAATTATAATATAATACAATTATTTAAAATTAATATACACAAAATTTTATATTTGAATGAGAACGATGAGAACGATTTTAATCAGTGCTTATATCTTTCTCAAAATTTTAGATGTTCTTTTTATGAACACAATATTACATTTATGAACAGTAAATAATTAATTTATATTACTTTTATTTTTTTTTTTTTTCGTACTTCAAAACTCATAATTAAAATTGAAACTTTTAAGCTTCATAAATTTACAACGTAAAAAAGGAAATCAGAAAAAACAATATTGATTTTTTTTTTTTAATGGATAAATAAGGCTTAAAATGGTCAAATTTGATGGGTAAATTAGGAATTTTCTTTCAGTGTAATTAGGTTTTTGCACTGAAAGAAAATTCTGAGACTGACATTTAGAAATTAAACTGTAGCTCTAGTAAAAATAGTTCCATATCATCCTTATGAATTCTAGTCCCTTTGCTAGCGAGTTCTAAAAATCACTATTAGAATTCTAGAATGTTCCCTATATTATCGTGTTCAATCACAGTTAGAAATCTCTAAAAATAAATGCGAACACAAGAGGTGAGTTTTGGTAACTATACTTTTGTTTTATGACTCAATTCTAGGAAATTAAGCGAGAATTTCTTGCAATACCAAGGGTTTATAACATACATAATATTCATAATATTGTTTCACCATCTAGAAATGTGTAGAAATTCTCGATAATTTTGTCTATCTAGGTTATTTGTTTATCTTATACGCATGGCGCAGAAATCTATATATTTAGTTTAGGGAATCAGATAATGACTATTTATTCATTCTAGATGAAGTCGGTATACAGTCGTTTGCAAAAGTTTAAGACCAGTAGCCAATTTTCAATATTTTAACACATTGCATCATTTGCGCAGATTATTGCGTCATCTCATGTGCTGGTTGCATCAGACGTATTCTACTTCTACTTCTATAAATAAAGGTGGGCCCTCCGTGGCCGAGTGGTTATGTCACCACACTGTTAATCGCCTTCCAGCGTAGGAGAGCAGGTTCGATTCCTGCGCTGGCCCTGGGTGTTGTTCCATTTCTTCGTATTGTAATTCTGTCATGTGCTATCTGTAATTATCTGGCGAAGATTTACAGGCGGACTACATGTCAAGCATACAAATCTGATGTATATGTTATCAATAAAACAAACAAACAATAAATAAAGGTGGCCGGCACGTTTATCGCCAGTTGTTTATTGGATTTTGTCGTAGACAGCGCTGTTGTGTAATTATTGTAATTGGTAAAAAAACCTTCACTTACTGTTACAAAAGGGTCAGAAATATTGACCCTATATGGAATTGGATTTTCTGAGCGTCAAAAAAGTTCGAGGGTAAATGTGAGCAAGACAGCTATGCATAAAACTATTAGTAAATATAAAATTTCGGAAAATTTTGTGGAACTTAAGAGAAGTGATCACCCTAGAAAAACGAATGTACGTGATGATCATGTGATAAGAAGAATGGTCGTACGAGATACAAGAACCTTCTGCAATATTATTAGACATTCTCTGGCTGCAAAAGGCACCAACGTCAGTTTGAGTACTATTTCAATATGTTTGGCCTAAGATTTTAGTTTATCATCCCATAAACCTGCAAGGAAACATCGACTTACTCCAAGTATGAAAAAGAAACGACTGACTTTCGCCAGATAATATATGTATTGGACAGTACAGTAGTGGAGTAGGGTCTTATTTTCGGATGAGTCAAGTGCGCAGCAATTTTCTCACGTGCTACAAGTACTCGCCCCTGGGGTGCAATGTCTGTGTCCGGTACTGCTAGTCTGTATTTTGTGCCACCTAAAACCCTTATGAACGGAAAGCGGTACCTTATTTTGTTATGTGAGACGTTGAAGATTCACATGCGTCATGCGTGTTCAGAAATGTTCAATTTGCGGGCATGATGGAGCTCCTTGTCACAGGGCGAAGATTGTCAATAAATATCTGAGGGCACAGAAAATCAAATTGCTTGACTGACCAGGTAACAGCCCAGATTGGAATCCAATAGAGAATCTGTGGTGTATTGTGAAAAATAAAGTCGCCGAAACGCCACCATCCTCTGCTACGGCACTTGCTGAAGCAATGAAGCATGTCAGGTGCACTGACATTTCTGAAGCTTACTTCAAATCTCTTGTTTATAGCATACCTAAGAGGATTGCACAAGTTATTAAAAACAAAGGAGGTCCTAGAAAACACTGACTTTAATTACAGTGCATAACCATGTACAGTCTGTTTTTTTTCTTTTATATGTAAAATATGTATGTTATTTTTTAGGAATTTTGTTAAATCTTATTTTTCTATGGGCGGTCTTAAATTTTTGCAAATGCCTGTATTTATTTATTTATTTACTTTTATTATTTTTTTTTTTCTCAGTGCAGATTTTCTTTTTCAAAAATTTCTCGTATAAAAATATTCGTTGACGATTAATTCAAAGTATCCTCTACTCCGATCTCTACGAGCATAAGCATTGTTCTGTAACATTAATTTACAGAGTAAACCATTCTTTCGATGGTATCATGATAGTATAAAAAACAACGGATCATTGTGCTTGAATTTGGCAATTTCTTTTTTTTTTTTTTTTTTTTTTTTTACCGGTTGCAAAAGGATTGTGTATGTGTCTTGAGAAGATATACAAAGGTTCTAAACCACAGAAGTATATTTATGAATAAGCCAAATTTGTATGCGATTTACAAATCTTTATTGTTAATCCTTTTATGCATGCATAATAGTCCAAATAAGACCTAAACCAGAAATCAACTGAAATTGGCGATTTACTTTACCATTTCTGGTATATTGAGTCATAAATCAACGAAACCAGTTTTTTATTAAAATTTTTTGAAGAAGAATGTTTCATAAAATTGCTTCTAAATTTGATGTAAATCTCAGAAACAGATTTTTTTTTTTTTTTTTATTCAGAAAAAAAAAAAAAAAAGAAATGAAAGAAAGAAATTTTGCAGAATAGGGTTAAAACAGTTTAAATGAAATCTATAAAAATAGTTTGAAGATCGCTCCATTAAATTATTGTAATTGAAAGGAAGGCCTGCTATTTGTGTAAGGGGAGACAGTTGTCTACACGTGAAATTTTTATTGTGGAACTTTGGATGAACCATAATTTTATTTATTTTTAAATGACTCCTTTCGTGCTTTTTGACAAAATATTTACCATTTTTGATTTTTCATATTCAATAATTTTTTGTAGCATGAACTATCTACTTATTGTCCACTAAAAAATTATCCACTAAATTTCGTGTAGATTTTAAAGCTTATCTCACTTTAAAATAGAAAAATATATTGATTGCTGTGAAGTCGTTCCTTCACATATGTTAATTTTAATTACAGCTTTAAATAAAGGCAATAAATAATTATTATATTTTCAATAAATTAAATAGCTAATAAAAATAGATAACGAAATTCTAAATTACTTTTATTTATTCGCTTTTGTCTATAATAAATATCTTAATTCTAATAATACTTTATCCCTTATGCTATTAATAAATCGTCTGAAAAAATAAAACATATTCCTTTTAAATGACATTCATAAGCTCTTCTAAATCATTCAATAAATAAAATATAAAATAATATTATTTCCAGTCATAAGCCGTTGGATACATAATTACATTTTCATTCTTTTAAATTGCGTATGTTTATTTATTCGAAGCTAAATTAAGCAATACATTTCCGTTCTGATATCATTAAAGGGTAATTTAGATTTTTTTTATCACAGGATGTGCAATAAATCCTAGTCTGAGTGTCCCCCTTAAATAACGGTCTTCTGGCGATAAAACTTGGCTTAAACTGCTGTAACGAACTTACTAAATTCAAAATATTTATATTAAATTATTCTACAAACAAAGGATTAGCTTTGGCTGGAAAGTTGGCACTGTTTTAATAATTTTGGCGTAATTCATCAGTCTGATCTTAATTGCAATAGAGTCAACTTCAGAATTCGCTCTACAACTGTTGATTGAATAACATGTAACCCCGTAGCTCTCTCTCTCACCCCTATCTTTTGCATTCTCGTAACTTATGGTCATGCTGAAATTACACTATTAATGTACTGTTCATTTTCTTATGAAACTCTACAAAAGAAAATAAATATGTTTTGCTGCGAACTATTAGTTCTTTTTGTTTCAACGGCCTTCTTTTTCAGCTATAAGGACCTGGATAATTAATGGGACCTTTCTACAGTTGAATCCCAGGAATTCTACATGACAATTGCTATTTTTCGTTATTGTTTAATTTTAGTCATTTTTATAGAGATATTTACCTATATGGCGAGACAAATTTAGCTATATCGATAGTTTTTTTTATAAAATAAGTGAGTGGATTTTATGTGTCCCTTGTGTTACGCTAAAAGTAATGGATGATGGTCTGGGACACACCACTAAAAGTTTTTCGGAAACTTGCCATAAAAATTTTGATTCCACTGCACTTTTGAAGGAAAAGAACGGAAGGGTAGGCCGAAAATCTATAAAAAATACCATGGGATGAAAGCGCAAAAACTCACAATCACAAATATGCTGATTAAAAAAAAAAAAAAAAAAAATCACCGTAAGTGAAAATGAGGTCAAAAGATACAAGAAAAAGTATCCAAAGCTGAAGGAGGTTCGGGCTCTCAGGCTATCGTCGACGGTTAGCTACGTCTCGTCTAATATAAGCTTCCCCGTTTCGGTGATCCCCAGAGGTATAATTTGCATTGAAACATGGGGGGAATTGAGGCAACGACAGATTTTACTTATAGCAACCACCATTAATGTGAACGACAATCTTTTGTCGACTTTAGTATCGAGCCTGCAATCTTCCAATCAAGAACTTGGAGCTCTATCAAATAAGCTATCGCGGACCCTAATTTATTAGATAATAACGTTGATGCATCCGATGGAAAGAGCACGAGACTGTCGTAATAAACTGTATTTTTAAAACTTGCACTTATAAATTATATGAAAAGAGTTCCGATTTATAAATAATTATTAAAACAATTAATTTTACAATTAATAATAATAATGACCATCTTCTGTCAGGAACAATTACGGTTAGACCGCTTTATAACAGAGACTTTTGGTAGCCTTTTTTTTTTTCTTAGAAATGCTATGTATTTTTATTTTTTATTTTTATATTTTTTTAATTAATCTGCATAAATGTTACGTCATTAGAAAG
Source organism: Salticus scenicus (assembly GCA_963930645.1). NCBI lineage: Eukaryota > Metazoa > Arthropoda > Arachnida > Araneae > Salticidae > Salticus > Salticus scenicus. The sequence continues at coordinate 178,245,087 of OZ005650.1, forward strand.
ATCTTTCAAAACTGAGCATTTTTTGTGCTTACACTTTCCCCTTAATCTCAATACGTAAAAAGATTTCAACGAAAGTTTACAACTACCACTGCAATTCTAAAATACCCATGGAGGATAAAATTAAAATGTAATATAAAATTAAATCATACAAATTATGGGCTAATAGTTATTACATAATTTTCTTGCAATCATGATAATGTACTTATCTGATATAAACAAACAGTTGATTGTGACGTCATATTTATCGAATTAGTTAAAATAAATAAGGTTACAAATAAGATACCTAAGGTTACTTCGTTACAAATATGGTACCTTTCATTTGGCACCTTATTTGTAACGAAGTTTTGATTAGATATTTTAGAATTGATTAAAATATGAAAATAATTTCAAAATTGGACATTTAAATTTATGATTGTTGCCAAAAATATTTACCAGTTATTGTTATATATATTTTTTTTTTGAGGGGGAGGGGGGGCATAAGATGAAATAATGCCTTCACGTGAAAAATTAAAAATTAAAAAATATAAAATTTCCCATGCATATAAAAAATACTTATTAAAACGAATCGAAGAAGGAAGCGAAATAAGTACTGAGTTATATTACGATAAATACGATACATAATATAATACTTTATATTAGACCTATCGTCCAGGGTTAGTAGGTATTTTCGTTAAAAGAAATAGTTTGTTCGTTCGGTGCAACTTGCACATTAGTCCCGTCAGGTACAACTTGCATATTAGTCCCGTCAGGTGCAACTTGCACAAAGTCCCCTTTAAATATAGTGTCCAGCGAAGCTGGCAAAGCATTCGCTGATTCACTACCTTAACTGATTTCACATTCCGTCATTTTTGACTGGGTTATATACTAGTTATACTATAAAAATCCATTTACAATATGTGTCCTTCTATTTTTTCTCGAACCGCTAAACGCAGAAAGACGCATAAGATACTAAAATATGCGAAATAACACAAGGATTCCAAACTGACCATTTAAACTAAATTATTCAAATTAGTTTAAAAGATGTCAACTTGAAACTCAATGCGCGTACAAAATAAGCAGCAGAACATGCTATTTATATTATGCACAACATATGTTAAACACTGTCCGCTTAGTTGCCAGAAACATTTTGGAGGCAAAATACAGCCAGCGACAACGGGCTGGGTAAGAGAAATATTGAAGTCAAAAATTATATGTATTCGCATGAAACGATGTTTTGAGCGACATCAATGGAATTTGTGAAATATTTAATAATAATAATAATAATAATATAAAAAGTATTTTTTTCCTTCCTTTTATATATATATATATATATATATATATATATATATATAAAATATAAAAAAATCGTTTAAATGTAGTGGTCAAAGAAGTGGGCATGCTTTTAAATAATTTCTTAAAGGTTATACACATAAAACATTTTTTAAATATTACATATTATATTGTTATTAAAAAAAAAAAATTAGTTCCAGTAACTATTTCTGATAGATGATAACAAAAAAAAAAAAAAAAAAAAAAAAAAAAAAAAACTTAATTTTTCTTGTCTGGGGTTCAAACAAAGCCGAGAATACTGATACATTTCAATTTAATAATTTGATATTAATTCCTATCAAGGCATAATGCTCACTCTATTTTCTATAGTGTCAAACTTAGAACAGGGCAACTGGAATAAATTAATGACTTTGGCAAAGTTAAAAGTTGATTAGTCTGTTGGGTAATTTTTGAGGTTGGAAATAATTTTGAATACTTTGAAAATATGTTCCTGAATCGGCCTCAATTCTATACGTTATAATCTTTAGTGTAACATTCAAAAACTTTCTTTATCCTATTTATATTGTGCTAATGCCGTTCTAAAAGTATTGATTTGCCATAAGGGATATAATAAAATTCTGCAATATTAAAATTAAATAACGAACCACAAAGTTTGTGTTAAAAATTCATTTTTTTTAAATCAATCTTTTATCAAAAATTGTGAAGTTCTTTAGATAGGTAAGCTACAATATAAAAAAAAAAAGTCTAAAAAACGTTAAAAGGATTAACAAACGTTATTGATGAATAATATAAATCACAAAATATATTTAAAGAAATATACATTGAAAGTATTAAGCCGTAATGGAAATTGAATGACAACTTTCTTTATTTTATATCGTTTAAAATATCATAAGAATGACTCTCTTTTTTTTCAACAAAGAAATATGTAAACTTGCAATAAAAATTTAAAATGTTGTATGGAAATAGTTTATACTGCGATGCTTGCGTGTGGAATATTTATTTCTCTAAATCTAACGTATATGACAAACAAAATATTTAATATTAAAGAAATATTCTGAAATAAATATTATAAACGAAAATTTTGATTACCTTGCTCTGAAGAATGCCTTCCGGGAATGCTTTCATAATAGAAATAAAATTAGCTCTTTGAAAATATTAAGAACTTTTCTACAGTCATATCACAAGAGAATAGAACATTTATTCAGATTTTGGATTCGAGCGCAAATAATGATTTGGCACTATATGACAAAAGTATTTACGCATGAAATGAACAACTCAAAAGTAATTTAAAATATGAAAATAACAGACATTTTAAAAATATTTAAATCACTGAAAAAGGCTAAAAAATGTTTACTTAAATATACACTACTGCTCAAAAGTTTAGCAAGATTTGCAAACGATCAATTTTTTCAATTTAAAAACCCATCTGTCAATGAAATATTTTCAAACATTAGGTATTTAAAGAACTGAGTCTTCTTAATGCTTTTCAGCGAACATTGGTTTAAGATAACATTTAGAGGGCCAGTAGAAAATTGAGGAAAATCAATAATGTTTGTGATCACCTTGTATCATTAAATGGGTATGTTAAGACAGACCCAGTATATTTTGTGGATGAATTTTTGTGACATAGCATGTTAACTAACAGAGAAATATGCATTTATTAGGAAAAAAAAAAAGCATGATTTTATTTATAATGCAGAGTGTTTTAAACAAAAATTATACCCACTTTCAAATAAATTGAAAAAACATTTTTGAAACAATATACTTATGAAACATGCGCATTTTTAGGAAAAATGTTTTCACTGCGCATGCGCGAAAAATGGAAGAATTTTTCCAACATATCTGAAAGTGGTTAAAAATTTCGTTAAAAACTCTGTGTATTATAAATAAAAAACATGCTTTTTTTTTTGTGTGTGTGTTTTGAAATAAATGTCTTAATTCTGAAGTTTCGTTGTTCTATCTTTATTAGCTTTGGAGATATTTTTCCTTTTCCTTTTAGAAAAAGCGGGATAGCAACACAAGCTGTTGGACAATTTTTACCAAAAGTCGATAGGCAATAATTTATGTCAATGTGTAACAACATACCAATTTGTATGAAATTCTATGCAGTAGTACCTGAGATGCAGTTGCCACAAAATTTTGTCACACACACACAGACAGACATTTTCTAAAAATGGTCAAATCGTGTTCTACAGCTCTCACACTGTGTAAATCCATGAAAAATCCACGGTCAAAACTTTTTATGAATCCAATACTTTCTTCTATTAAATATAGAAGAAAGTAGAAAAAAAAAAAAAAAAAAAAAAAAAAAAAAGACAGCTTATTTTGACACAGGGGCAGAAATTTCGCTTTTTAGCTGTACAAGAGATGTTGATAATGGATCCCAAGAACTTTGTTTCGATGAAACCACTTTAACCAGCATAGGACAAGAACAAATCTACCCTATAGGTTATTCCAATCCTGATTTGTCTATTGATAACATTATAATTAATTCCAAAATTTATGTGGTGAGAAAATTGGCTCATGATTTGCTCATAGGGGACGATATAATAAGTAAATTAAATACATCAATAAATGAGAATGGTTTAAATGTAATTGGTAAACAGAATAATTTCTGTGTGGGATATATTAAATGTGTTGTAAATGATCAAAACACTAAACGAATAAAAAACGTTGTAGGTGAAAATAAAAATGTTCTAGCTAAATTGCATTTGTCTGTGAAGAAAAATTCCCAATCTGAAAATGTGTTAGTGTCTTCCACTGAGAGTCAGGTGTTAATTGATGATAATTAATCTTCACCAAATAACATTTTGATTAACTTAGCAGAGCTGACGAATTTAGATGAAAATGATTCATTAATTTTTGAATAGAAAAGAAATAATGTCTTTAATAAATAATTATCATCCGCAAAATAATAAAACTGTTTATTTGAAAATCAGTATTTTGTTAACTGATGAGATCCCTATTAGCCAGCGTCCACGGAGGTTCGTTTTTGCAGAACAAAAGATTATAGAAGAAAAAGTTGACGAATTGTTGCAAAACAACATTATCATATCTAGTGTGTCAGATTATGCGGCCCCTGTAGTACTTTGTAAAAAAAAAAAAAAGATAATAGCTATCGGATGTGTCAAGATTATCAGCAGCTAAACTAGTGGATCCGCATATCGGGAGCCTCAACGTCCTATTTGCATTACACATTATTCAATAGGCCACTTTTATTTATTAAATACTATATAATACATATATATTGATTTGACACGTTCCCGAGGGGGGGGGGGGGGCTGTTGTACTTTGTAAAAAAAAGATAATAGCTATCGGATGTGTGAATATCAACAGCTAAACTAGTGGATCAGGAGATCAGGAGTCTCAACGTCCTATTTGCATCACACATTATTCAACAGGCATTTTTATTTATTAAATATTATAAAATATACATAGAGATTCCATTGACTTGCTGCATAAACAGATATTTTATTGAAGGGAGCTAACCATCTACTACATGTGAAAGGACATCTAAAAGGATGTTTATATAGCCAGTTTGAAGAAAATCGTTAGAGCCGTTTTTGAGATACGGACCTTCAGTCCCATTTCTAATTTTTAATGTTTGCGGTTTTCCAATTTACCCCAAAAATTGGAAAATTCATCTGTTCACTAGACTTGTCTTAATTCTGAAGTTTCGTTGTTCTATCTTTCTTAGCTTTGAAAATATGGTAATCAGATTGCTCACACACATCCAAATATGTATACACACACATACACTGGCCAATTGCTAATAACCGATTTTCTGGACTCATGAGACTATAAAACGTTTAAGTCAGGTAAAACCTCGATATCGAAATTTTGACCAAATACAGTACTTACATGGTTATCAGGTAATGGAAGTAAAGTAAGGTAGCATGCAAAGTTAATTAATATGTTTTGGGAAATTGTCCGAATATAATTTAAATATACAGATTTTTTTTTTTTTTTTTTTTTTTAAATCTAGTATTGAACGCATTTAAACGCCTCGCAAATTTATTTAATATATTATTCATTGTACAACTGTTTCATTTTTCAGTACAATGCTTTTAAGAAGTGGTTTCTTTTGAATAACAAAAAGAGTAAAATTTATTCTCATTGCAAAAGCTTTTTATCGGAAATTTATCAGCCCATTCGAAGTTGAAATTTATTTTTAAAATTTGAATTAAAAATAACTCAAAACATTCAAACGCACTCTAAATTTTTCCTTGGTTTTCTGTCGTCCTTAAATAAATATAAATTTTTCAGGTTTAGCTTTTCTTTTTTTTTTTTTTTTTTTTTTTTTTTATGTACTAATTTAATTACTCATTTATTATTATTATTATTTTGTGCATACTGTTGATGCATTACTCTGAATGAATTTTTCTCTGATGGAACTGATTTTAGAGACAAAATTGAAAATTTTAACCATTTTGGATTTTTTAATTTTTAGAAAATTTATTTTTATACTTTTATTTATATATCATTTTTTAAAAAGTTAAGCAAAAGTAGCTGCCACTAATCCTAAGTCGAAGACGATGTTCATATTAACAATTTTTTGACAATACATGAAATATAATTCTCTTAAAATTATATTTTGGTGCTGCCATCTATGTTGTGAAAAAAAAATTATAGCTTTTCTGGTTTTATTATACTTTTGATATTCATAAAAAATGAAATTTTATGTTACTTTTTGATAAAAATTATTTCAATATCACAACTAATTTCAGATGCATACAATGTTAATTATTTAAAATTTTGTAGAATTTTTATTAGTTTTTCAAGAAAATTATAGGAATATATAGAGATTTAATTAAAATATGTTTCTGCAAACACTGAATAGAATACATAAAATTATTCCATTTTATCATTTTTATTCGATTATTTGCTTCTGAGCATTGTTGATCTGTAATACAATGTATTTCTATTATCTGGTCTTAAAAATTTTCTCACAATTAATAAATTAATAAAAGTAAATGTGTGTGTTTACTTTTATATTGCTGCTGATGGAGTACCACATCTATGAGAATAGAGTAATTTAATTAGAAAAACGATGTTATACTTTAAGTATTTAAATATAACCGCAGTATTTGGACAAGATTGAATACTGTATTTCTACAGCATTAAAATCATCTGTAATATATATGCATTGTCCCAACATGATTATCCTAATTTATACATGAATAAAAACAACTAACGCTAATAATTTTTTTAAGAAACTCTTCCTGTAGTGGTAGTATAGGCGTTAATTCCGATTGACTGCACTTTGGTCCTAGGGATTGGAAGAATTCCCTCCGTGAATATACATATCCATAAAATACCGTTCAAGCGCCCCGCCCCCTGAATCTTCAAGGAAAATCGGGATATTATTTGGGAGCGGGTGGATAAACGATAAAAACTGGCAAAAATATACAAATTGACATGCATTTTTCTGTTAAAATTAAATGATATCAGAAATATTTTAAAACAAAACAAATATAGACTTTTAAGTTACAGCGATCAAAAAAATAAATAAATAAATAAATAAATAAATAAATAAATAAAAAATAAATAAATAAATAAAAAAATACAGTGAACTCTTGGTTGACTGGCATTCAACTGACTGGAAAAACTCGGAAAATTCTTTTTTCCCCAATTCTAATAAATTGTTTTAAAGTACTTGGTCCTATTTTAGTGGGGTGATAATGTTCGAAGTAACATAAAATAAATAAATGTTTATTAACAAATGTTTGTTAACAAAGCCGAATCTTGTAAAAGTAACAAATAACCAAAAATCTGTCACCTATTCGAATACAGTTTGTCGCTAAGCGTAAGGGGGCGCTTTTGCGGTATTTTACATAGTACTATTATTTGAATACAACAATTCCTTTATTTTAATGCATAAAGTTATTACAATGAAGATCGTACACTTCGTCCTTTTTACAGGACACATTTAAGGATTCAATTTTTGCTGCCATTACTTTTATACATTAATTTCTATTTCTACACTACTTAGACCTATGTCCAGTTTCCAATTTTCACCAAAAATTGGCAAAATCACATGTAGACCAGACCTGTCTTAATTCTGAAGCCCTGTTGTTCTATTTTTAATCATTTTGGATGTATGATAGTCATTACATTTGCATTCCCATGCATACACACATACACACTGAACAATTGCCAAAAACACTTTTTTGAACGCCGGAAATCTTAAAACATGTAAGTCAACTAAAAACTCGATATCGAAAGTTTTGACCGAATACAATACTTCAGTTACCTAGATATTTGTTAATGGAAGTATTTAATCAATCAAAGCATTTATTTAATTTATGAGTTATTAAACTCAACTAAGATCTATAAAGACAAATTAATTATCACAGTTGTTATATACATAAAAATTGAGTTATAGTTGAAGTTTTAGTGAGTTAAGACTAATTTATCACATCCTTTCTTTGTAATCATTAAGAATAGCCATTTAATGCGATTAATGTCCATTATTTAATCACATTCACAAAATTTTCTTGATAATTATTAATAATGATCGGTTAATGTGATTAATGTCCATTAATTAATCATATTCACCAAAACAAGCGGTAATTATTAATAATCTACGGCTATTATTAATAATAACCGGATTTATTACTTTAACCGTAACATATATATATATATATATATATATATATAATAAATTTAATTGAAGATAAAAGATGAGATGAAGGTGAAAAGTATCAAACAACATGAAAAAATTTATAAAACTATGTTAATAAACAAGAAAATTGGTTAGATTTAAACACTATTCAAGCTAGAAATTCAAATTACGCTGTGTCAATCTCATCAGCAGGTGGGAACACAGCAATTAAAATTTTTTTAAAAAACTATGTAGTACTAGCAGGTTTCAAAAGACATGCAGGCTAGCATACTCCAAATGTAATTCAAACTGAATAGTAATGGAAAACAATTTATAAAGTTTTACATTTATTGAAATTTTAAATTTAAGTTTTGATAAAAACTGAATTTCAATTTATTAAAAATCATATTATAGCCAGCAAAAAACTATTAAATATACAAGAAAAAGATTTTTATATATGAAATGCTAGCCAAACATATCCCCACCCGAACCTACTAGAAAAGATGAAAAAAACTCACCACCTGCAAGAATAACGACAACTTCAAAATTCATTCCAGCTTAAAAACTTGAAAAAACACTAAATTTTCTTTCCATATCCAAAGATGTCCAAGAACTTTCCAGGTCTGGCGATACAAAATAACTCCAAACATTAGCAAAATGGTCTTCCTAAAAGGCTTTGAACCAAATGCATCAAACTGGACACCTATATGGATCACCAATCAAAAAGCAGATACTGCGGCACTGACACTAAAAATTCAAATTTTTTGTATAATGAAAAATAAAATTCAAAGGATACAAATTCTTGTAATATAATAAAGCTTGAAAATTGAAAACTTGTTTATTAAAATTAAATTTTAAATTACATAACCTTTTGATTCTTAATATATGATTGATAACAATATTTATGTAAATTCTGTGACTCAGATTAGAATACCAATGCGGCATACAGTTAGTAATGAAGTTAAAGTTTTTTCTTTTGTCAAATAAATCAGTATATAAATTATTATCCTTTATAATAAATGAAATATCCAAAAAATCAGCTTCATAATTATTATTGTTAGCTTTATTTAATTTTAAACAATCTGGATAAATTAAACTTGAAAAACTATCAAAATCCATATTGAAAATAATTAAATCATCGATATATCGATAAGCATGTAAACATATGTTATGAGTTACAGTGAACTGATATTCAAAGAAAAATAAGAAAAGATTAGCCGCACAGGAAGAGTAATTGGTTCCCATGCCAATACCATGTGACTGTTTGAAAACTTTGTCATGAAAAAAGATATAATTATTGTTTAAACAAAAATGACAAAGACTAAGAAAAAAATCTCGAGGAATATTCAATTCATCTTCAATATAAAAAATGTCAAAAATATTTTTAAGAATATTATAGAGTTCATTTATAGGAATATTACTGAATAGGTTTTCAAAGTCATAAGTTTGAATAGATAAAGGTTTAAAAGTAATTTTATTAATTAATTCAAGACTATTATCAATTGACCAAAAATAACTAGAATTCTTATACTTAGATTTTAAAAAGTCATAGATCTTTTTCATAAAAAACTGTAATTTAATATTGAAATTCTTACCAATACTATTAGTAGTACAACAAATGAATCTAAATTTAACTGGATTTTTATGAAACTTAGGTGTTAAAAATAAAAAGGGAATATTACTTTCATTGAAGACTCTTATATTATATGAAAAAAGTGATTTAATCTGCTTAGAATAAGCAGCAAAACATTTTTTAACAACAGTGGATTTCAAATTTATTTTTGTATAGTAAATACAAATAATAGTTTACTATACAAAAATAAATTTGAAATCCACTGTTGTTAAAAAATGTTTTGCTGCTTATTCTAAGCAGATTAAATCACTTTTTTCATATAATATAAGAGTCTTCAATGAAAGTAATATTCCCTTTTTATTTTTAACACCTAAGTTTCATAAAAATCCAGTTAAATTTAGATTCATTTGTTGTACTACTAATAGTATTGGTAAGAATTTCAATATTAAATTACAGTTTTTTATGAAAAAGATCTATGGCTTTTTAAAATCTAAGTATAAGAATTCTAGTTATTTTTGGTCAATTGATAATAGTCTTGAATTAATTAATAAAATTACTTTTAAACCTTTATCTATTCAAACTTATGACTTTGAAAACCTATTCAGTAATATTCCTATAAATGAACTCTATAATATTCTTAAAAATATTTTTGACATTTTTTATATTGAAGATGAATTGAATATTCCTCGAGATTTTTTTCTTAGTCTTTGTCATTTTTGTTTAAACAATAATTATATCTTTTTTCATGACAAAGTTTTCAAACAGTCACATGGTATTGGCATGGGAACCAATTACTCTTCCTGTGCGGCTAATCTTTTCTTATTTTTCTTTGAATATCAGTTCACTGTAACTCATAACATATGTTTACATGCTTATCGATATATCGATGATTTAATTATTTTCAATATGGATTTTGATAGTTTTTCAAGTTTAATTTATCCAGATTGTTTAAAATTAAATAAAGCTAACAATAATAATTATGAAGCTGATTTTTTGGATATTTCATTTATTATAAAGGATAATAATTTATATACTGATTTATTTGACAAAAGAAAAAACTTTAACTTCATTACTAACTGTATGCCGCATTGGTATTCTAATCTGAGTCACAGAATTTACATAAATATTGTTATCAATCATATATTAAGAATCAAAAGGTTATGTAATTTAAAATTTAATTTTAATAAACAAGTTTTCAATTTTCAAGCTTTATTATATTACAAGAATTTGTATCCTTTGAATTTTATTTTTCATTATACAAAAAATTTGAATTTTTAGTGTCAGTGCCGCAGTATCTGCTTTTTGATTGGTGATCCATATAGGTGTCCAGTTTGATGCATTTGGTTCAAAGCCTTTTAGGAAGACCATTTTGCTAATGTTTGGAGTTATTTTGTATCGCCAGACCTGGAAAGTTCTTGGACATCTTTGGATATGGAAAGAAAATTTAGTGTTTTTTCAAGTTTTTAAGCTGGAATGAATTTTGAAGTTGTCGTTATTCTTGCAGGTGGTGAGTTTTTTTCATCTTTTCTAGTAGGTTCAGGTGGGGATATGTTTGGCTAGCATTTCATATATAAAAATCTTTTTCTTGTATATTTAATAGTTTTTTGCTGGCTATAATATGATTTTTAATAAATTGAAATTCAGTTTTTATCAAAACTTAAATTTAAAATTTCAATAAATGTAAAACTTTATAAATTGTTTTCCATTACTATTCAGTTTGAATTACATTTGGAGTATGCTAGCCTGCATGTCTTTTGAAACCTGCTAGTACTACATAGTTTTTTAAAAAAATTTTAATTGCTGTGTTCCCACCTGCTGATGAGATTGACACAGCGTAATTTGAATTTCTAGCTTGAATAGTGTTTAAATCTAACCAATTTTCTTGTTTATTAACATAGTTTTATAAATTTTTTCATGTTGTTTGTTACTTTTCACCTTCATCTCATCTTTTATCTTCAATTAAATTTATTATTGGTCTTGTATAATATTTTGTGCTGCTTTAAGCGCCTTTTTTATACAAATTTATTTTTGTCATTAATATTGAATTTAATTATATATATATATATATATATATATATATATATATATATATATATGAAATAATGTTCTTTTATACCGACTAAATAAGTTTATAACGAAATAAGTTTGTTCAATTTGATACTTAAACTTTTACTTCGCGCGAATCATAAAAATAAAATTTGGAAAGATATGAAAGAGATCATATAATATAATATATATTTCTATAAAATTACCGATAGAAAAATGAGAACAAATTTTGATATTCCTTTCAAATTACTGAATAAATGGGAATATTTGTAAATCGATTTAAGTTATCTTGTTTTAAAATTCAAATAATGATCCAATAAATGTAAGATACCACTTTTTAAATTGATCATAAAATAGAGCTTAGAGCAGAACTTAGTATGTCAGTTATATTTATTATTTGAGCTGTTAAGAGATATATATATATATAAATATATTTATATTTACTGTGAATTATAGGATTTAGAAAATGCAAGTTAAAGTGTGTAGAATGAAATTTTATTTTCTATACAACTGTCTTTGGAATATTTTTTTCTCTAAAAATCATTTATATAAAAATTTACGACACTTTTATTGTAGAACACTTTTATTAATGATTTTTTTTTTTTTTTTTTTTTTTTTTTACTTTCTCAGAATTTTTTCGACTCAAATTTTTAGAATTGAATTTATTTACACATTTTGAAGTCCCTTGAATCAGAAAAAGTATGTTTTTTTGCGGTCGGTTGCTCTGTGTGTGTGTGTGTGTCTGTTACCAGCATATCTCAAGAACAAATAGTAGCAGGATGTCCAAACTCATTATTCTACATTTACATCTTTATTATACAGGGATGTTACACTAACCCTTTTAATGTAACCAAGCAAAAAAGTTCGTATACATCCAAGAGAATTCAAATATATTACGTCTATGGGCAAAAGCTTTGCTCTAGTAACAGTTTATTATCTATAGGCTGCATTAAACCAAATGGGATGAACATATATCGTTTATATGATTAAAAGCCTTTTTCGTGCAGAATCTGGTATGAAAATCGTTCACTATTTATTTGTAGGTCTACCCAAAAGAACTAGAATATAGTGCGACAGTGCTTGAAAGTTACTGGAAACGCATTGCAGGTTGTACTGTGTCTTATTAATGCAGGACTATACTTAAGTAGACAGTATGGTGTGTACATAATTTACAGATGATCTACAGGTCTTCCAATAATTAAACAAAAGCATTATTGGCATCCTTTTCTATGGAATGTAATTGGTGGAAGTGCTTTAAATGTCAAGCTAATGAAGTTCTTTTTGAAATAACCTCGACACAAATTTTTTCACCAGAATCGAACTCGCTCATTGGCTCTTTACATACAGATGTATAGCATAGCTTGTTAGACTGTCCAGTTACAAAATCTCTTCTTTCAAGAGTATTCTTTTAGTTAATCGAAGAAGGTTGGTTTGGTTAAAAATTACAAAATTATTGCTAAAATTAAAATAAGTATATAAATAAATATATTTGCAAAATCAGTCAACAAAATAAATTTGCTTTTCCAACCAAAAAAAAAAAAAAAAATTGGAGTGTAAATTTCTAAATTACTAAACTCTTCCTAAACGCTACATAATTTAGAATTTTATGCCTTTAATTAGTTGACAACTTCTAATCCTAAAACCTTTCTTCTTTTATTGTGCTTAATTATTTTCTTTTAACAATAAAAGACCAAGTTTCCCGACACTAAGACTGAAATAAATGTCATGCGTAAAATAATGTATTCTAATAAATAAAGTAATTTTATCCATGGTTTCTATGTGTGCTCTTCAACTGAATAAAATTATGAAAAAAGATAATTTAACGGAAAACATAGATTAGCGCAACAATGTATTAAGATAAAGAAAAGAAAAGAAAATGTTTGTATGCTTTTAGAAGATTTGCTCGTTGATTCAAAAAATAAATTAAACGTAAAAAAATCATTGGTACTTTCACAGCTAATTATTTGAAAATTTATTTTAAGCAGAGTCTGATCTTTATAAAAATTTGACTAACATAACTTTATTTATGTATAAAACAAAGCTTAAATGAGACAAAACAATTCTATTTTTAAGATAAATTATTTTCGTTGCTATGTAGAATTTTAATATGTCAGGGGGAGGGAAAAGTAAAACAAATAAATTGAATATGTAAAATTAAACTACATGATGAGAAATAAATATTATAAATAAATAAATAGATACGTGGTTACAAAATTTGGATTAATGAATTACGAAGCAATTTTTATTTTCTTGGAGATGTGTGGACATCAAAACAAATCAATATCATATGATATAAAATATGAGGCTATTTTGTCTTACATATCGTGTAAGCCAATGTTTAGAAATTTGAACTGGCAAGGATAAATAAATTTGGAAATACATGAGTAAAAATCGAACACTTAGCCGACCGCATACCTATTAATTTTTAAATAATTATGAAATTTGCTCGTTTTTCCGGGAATACTGCCTTGAAGTAATTTTGCGAAAACTGGTATAACTTTATATCATAGACAAACCCAAATCTGTGCTTCCAACTATATATATATATATATATATATATGTATATATATATATATATATATATATATTAATCCCCGAAGAAAAAACAAATGGGTTGTAAGTTTGAAGTATTTTGTAAATTTGTCTGCATGTGTATCAGTGTGTATGTGGTACAATAGCTCGCCCCCCCCCCCCCCCAAAAAAAAAAAAAAAAAAAAAAAGACTTACTTAAATGCTTAAAGAAATGTTGATATAAACATAATTCTGTTTGCTAAGTTTGATAAAAATCTGTTTCATATATATTTTTTTTTTTTTTTTAACTGCAATTTAAAATCAAATTAATAATTAAAATGTGATTTTTAAAAAGCAATCTTTTTTTTTTTTTTTTTTTTTTTTTTTTTTTGTACGCTATTCCCGAAAAGTTTCCAAACAAATATATAAAATTAAGTTTTACAAGTGTAAATTGTTATTTAATAGTTTTTAATAACAAAACACACTTTTAAAGATTAAATGCTTATATTCCCTTATGTATACAATATTATCTGAAGCTTTATTTATAAATGTAACAGAGTTTTACAAAAATATTTCCTATTTTTGATTCGTCGAAATATCCGCCTTTTGCTGTAATAACTCCTTGACGTACGCGAGGCATTCTGTTGGTTAATTTTTCAAGTTCTGCTGTAATCGACTTTCAACACTTCTGAAGACAATAAAATAAATGAGTAACATTCGTTGGTGCGTTTTTTCTAACAGCCCTGTTCGTAATTGCCGGAACGTCAGTGGAGGCCCTACATTGAGACTCAAAACGGTTTTGGGCTGTGTCTGTCTGTCTGTCTGTCCGTCTGTCTGTTTGTCTGTCGCGCGATAGCGGCCGCAAAATTAGCGCTATTGACTTGAAATTTGGTACACATGTTCATGAGCCCCACGAAATTAGCTGTATAGTTTTTGGTATGTATTCCATTTGTAGTTCGTGTACAGAGACACGCCAAAGTTTTTCTTATCATTACGGCCTATGGGAGGAATTTGTACGTATCGCGATAGCGGCCGCAAAAAAAGCGCTATTGACTTGAAATTTGGTACACATGTTCATGAGCCCCACGAAATTAGCTGTATAGTTTTTGGTATGTATTCCATTTGTAGTTCGTATACAGGGACGCGCCAAAGTTTTTCTTATCATTACGGCTTATGGGAGGAATTTGTATGTATCGCGGTAGAGGCCGCAAAAATAGCGCTATTGACTTGAAATTTGGTACACATGTTCATGAGCTCCACGAAATCAGCTGTATAGTTTTTGGTATATATTGCATTTGTAGTTCGTATACAGGGACACGCCAAAGTTTTTCTTATCATTACGGCCTAAGGGAGGAATTTGTATGTATTGCGATAGCGGCCACAAAAATCACGCTATTGACTTGCAATTTGGTACACATATTCATGAGCCCAACGGAATCAGCTGTATAGTTTTAGGTGTGTATTCCATTTGTAGTTCGTGTACAGGGACACGCCAAAGTCATTCTATTATTACGGCCTATGGGAAGAATCTGTATGTACCGCGATAGCCACCGCAAAAATCAAGCTATTGACTTCGAATTTTTACCGAAACTTCAGTGGAGGGCCTCTGTTGAGACTCAAAAGGATTTTGTGTTCCGTCTGTCCGTCTGTCTGTCTGTCTGTCGTGCGATAGCGGCCGCAAAAATCACGCTATTGACTTGCAATTTGGTACACATATTCATGAGCCCAACGGAATCAGCTGTATAGTTTTAGGTGTGTATTCCATTTGTAGTTCGTGTACAGGGACACGCCAAAGTCATTCCATTATTACGGCCTATGGGAAGAATCTGTATGTACCGCGATAGCCACTGCAAAAATCAAGCTATTGACTTCGAATTTTTACCGAAACTTCAGTGGAGGGCCTCTGTTGAGACTCAAAAGGATTTTGTGTTCCGTCTGTCCGTCTGTCTGTCTGTCTGTCTGTCGTGCGATAGCGGCCGCAAAAATCACGCTATTGACTTGAAATTTGGTACACATGTTCATGATCCCCACGAAATTAGCTGTATAGTTTTGGGTGTGCATTCCATTTGCAGTTCGTGTACAGGGACACGCCAAATTGTTTTTATCATTACGGCCTATGGGAAGAATTTGCATGTACCGCAATAGCGGCCGCAAAAATTCCCCGATTGATTTGCAAATTGACGCATATATTCAGGCTCGGTATAGAAATGGCTATTTATTTTTTTAGGCCTATACTTTTTATGGATTGTATGGATTGTAGACAGGGACACGCCAAAATACTTCACATTACGGCGTATGAGGTGAATTGCGTTTAAACGCATTTTAACATCTTTACTTTGCAATCAAGAAAATTAAACTAGTGTACGTGAGTAAGATGTTTAAACTTATGTTGTTTGAAGAAAATATGTGCTCTTAAGCTTTCTAATTAATGTACAGGACCTTACAAAATTGTTCTGACAATGTCACGTAGTCATCCAAACGATGTTAAATTTGGAACAATTATTAATTTTAAACGCAAAGTAAGCTGAATAGTTTTTACAGGTGTATAGAATGTTTATGGTTTGTTTACAGAGACACGCAAAAGAATTTCGTAGCATTAGAATGACTGTGGCTACTTTTCCGGGATATATAAAATAATTTCGTACTATTACGGTCTATAGTCGATATTTCTTAAAAGTTTATTTTAACATGGTTACACCCCATCAAATATAATTAATTTATGTTAGAATTTTAAAAGCATGTTTTCTTGTTGATAATTGTGGGCATAAAATTGGAAATTAGTTTAAAGTTTACGCAAAATATTTCCGATATGCTATGTAATTTTTTTTTGTATGAAATTTGGAGTTATGAAATTTGGTATTTATGAATTTCAGGGAAATAATACAAGACCGTCGTTCATTAAGAATACATATTGTTGCGTACTTGGGGGTTCGTAAGTTGTCCGAGAATGAAAGGCAAAACTTGCAAAAATTCAGCGATGTATTCACAGGAATTTCCAGAAAAATACAGGTCTATAAACCAAGTATCAGCTTCAATTCAACCAGTAAACACAGCTTAAACAACAGCCGTTAACAGCAAAACAACGGTACAAACTATTTAGCAATAACACATAAAGAAAGTCTCATCTAAAGAGGCTCAAAGCAAAGCAAGAATTTCACGAAACTGACACAGATCTGAGACTGACTGCCTTGGCGAAAAAATGCTCCTTTTATACTTTTCTATCGAACGCAGACTGTTCTGGAAAATTCTCATATCTCATAATGAGATTAGAGCTTCCATATTTGGTATATCCCTAATAAGGATTTTCTCGCAAAGGTCGCCAAAAAAATCGCCAAGGAGGGAAACAGTCGCCAAATTTGGCGCCAAATCCATTTCTTCCCTTATTGGAGCTTTTTTAAATGTTTTTAAGGGAAAATTAGGCTGTTTTAACGCTAAAACGACTAAAAATGCACAAAGTTAGCATGTTATTAACTTTACTAAACTTCTTTGAAAGAATTGATACAAAAATAAATGCAATTATTTACAATTCCGTAACACTTTATAAGATATGCAAATAGAGACATAGCGGGGGGTTGAGGGGGGCGGCAGCCCCCCTCAGGAATGTATCTGATTATGGTAACAAGTCGATCGAATCAATATATACGATTATATAATAAGGAATAAATAAAAATGACCTATTGAATAATGTCTGATGTAAATAGGACGTTGAGGCTCCTGATCTGCAGATCCACTAGTATAAGAACTCAATGGGATTGCAATCTGGTGATTGAGGGGACCACATACTTTGAAGTTCTCTTTTCTTTTGTTTTTGTTATAAATAGTTTTTGCACAATTTAAATGTATGTTTAGGACCATTATCCTGTTGAATCATAAAATTTTGACAATTAGTTTTTTTCCAGAGGTAATAGCATGTTTTATCAGAATCTGATGGTTTGACACTTCTGTCTTTATTCCTTCTAGTATTTTCACTAAATCACCAACTTTGTGATTACCAAAACATCCCCAAACCCTTACAGATCCACCTCCATGTTTTAATGTGGGCACTGTGCATTGTTCGATTATCCGTTCATCTTTTGTACGACGTATATAATGCCTACGTTTGTGACTAAAAAGCTCAGGCTTAGACTCGTTTGTAAATAAAATTCTTTTCATTTCAATTTCACTCCATTTCATATGTTTTTTAGCCCCTGACAATCTTTATTATTATTATTATTAATCAGTCGTAAAAGTAGTTTTCGAGCAGCAATGCATTTTCAGTCCCGCTCAGGAATGTTTGTGTCCCCGGAAACTGCTACCAGAAAATTTCAATTGTGATATTATTGGTAGTTCTCTAGTAATGTTTAACAATTAATTATAACCATAATTATAAGATAAAAAAAAATTATATACCATGTTTTTAAATTTTCTGTTGAATCATATAAATTTGACAAAGAGAGCAATTATAAAAAACTTTCAAACATTTATTAATTGAATTACAAACAAGTCCTTCCGGCTTATTTGGAAGGGTAGGTTGATTTCTTTTTCCTTATCAAGTAGCCGTCATTTCAAAATGGCGGCTACAAATTAAGGCGCCAAATTTGACAACTTTTTGCCCTTGGCGACTTTTTTGGCGACTTTTGGCGAGAAAATTCTTATTATCGATATTCCAAAGATGGACGTTGTAATGTGATTGGTTAAAGAGTTACCGGAAATTTGAATTTAAAAAAAAAAAAAAAAAAATTGGTTTTAAAAATAAAATATTAATCCTTTCCGAACAACATATATTTGCATTATGAACTACATTAGCACTTTATCATTGTGTAGAAAATCTTTAAAATGATAACGATGTCAATTTTTGCCATATGCATAATTTAACTTTTAACAATTTTTTAACGCTCACGTTTAATTAAATGTATTTATTTTTAGGTCGAAAAAAAAAATGAACTCGTAATTTTTTTTTTGGCAACAATTAAATTATAGCTAATATTTTAATGACTATTTTTATTGCTATTAGGAGCTTATCATTTTCACATTTTAATTAATTAAAAGAAAACTATTCGAAAATTCGAAAATCTGACTTCGAAGTATTGTGTTGTTACCGGGTTCTGAGCTACTGTGAAAGTTTCAAATGTGAAGCTAATCGGGAAGTTAGTTAAAAATCGATTGCAAGATTTGTCCCTGACAAACACACAAGAATCGAAGTTAATAAAAACATAGTAAAAAATACAATTCATAATTACTGGTGGGAAATGAAATAAAAAACCGGGAACGCAAACACCCCTGGTCCTGCTTCTACTAAGCGAGAAAGAACAGTTTCGTAGCCTACTGCTTTTGATCGCGTTTTATTTAACTGTTCTTGAATCTGCGGTGCAGTCTTTCTTCTATCACGTTTATTAGGTACAATTATATAATGATCTTCAATTTTAGTCGTCTTCAGCTTTGAGTCGTTGCTTTTGGTCTTCCACAATGCTTACAAGAACGAGTTTGGCCAGTTCTGTTATATCGTAACACAGTGTAACTTACTGTAGATCGAGAAATTTTTAGTTTTTTAGATATGTCCCGAATTGTATATCCCTCTTTTCGTAAAGTAACAATAGCTGATCGTTTTTCAAGATCAAGTTCTTTTCTTTTTTGAAGAATTGCAATGAAAAACACTTTGATTACGAAAATTGTTATATTTTATTACACTAAAACTACACTACGATCGATTATTAACAGTGAATTTAATACACACAACTGAATTACGTATAGACTATACTCTGTTCAAGAAACTAATCTGATACCAAAAGAAAATAAACGGGTTACTATTTTACGCTAATGTATTTCCTTTATGCACTTTCCCCGCTGAAGTTTTCCATATAAGAAAATACCCGAGATCTTCCCTTTGCAAAAATAACACAGTCTTTGGTATTTATGTAAAAGTGATAAGGTCATCCTCTTAGCTAACTCCCACCCTACACTACGTAGTATCAGAATAAAAGTATTTAATGTTTAAAGCTGTGTTTTGTTATTAAAAACTATTAAATATAAATTTACGCTTGTAAAACTTAATTTATATATTTGTCTGGAAACTTTTCGGGGATAGTGTATTTGTATTTGATATTATACATTTTTACAACTAGTAATCCTCCAAATTTTAACTTAAAAATATTTTACGTGTTTTTTTTTTTTTTTTTTTTATTGGAATATAAAAGCAGTTTTTTTTTTTTTTTTTTTTAATCCCAATTTTTAATCCGATTTTGATTAAAGGTCAAAATTTGCTAGAAATAGAGATTATGTGTTTATAGTCCAAAATGTTTTCTATTCGGTAGAAAAATAGAGACTTTGTAGAATTGTTTTAAAGCTAATTAAATTTTTTTTTTTTCTTTCAGGCCACTTAAAATTGATATTATTATTTTTTCGAACTGTCATTTTTCTACTTCCTACTCGGGTTAAATGATAAGTCAACAATTTCTATCTAAATAGAGATTATGACTTCACAGTTCAAAAGTCTCTACCTACGGTTGAAAATTGGAAATTATCTAGAAATATAATATTTAATTAAAACTGAGTCCAACCGTACGTAGAAATTTCATAATTGGATTGCGAACTAGCGTTCTTCCAACTAAAGAATTTAGATTTTACAGAAAAAATGTTATTTAATTAAATTCAAATTCGGGGTTTTTTTGTAAAGTTACGTAAGCTTGATACTTATTGAAAATAGCAGTATTCTGTCTTTTAAAAGAAAAATCGAAATTTTAAAATGTTGAACTGCTAAAATTTAAAGAATCAAAGAAGAGCGATTAAGTTATGCAAACGTTAAGGTTAAAGAGTAATAATAGAATATTTCTTTACTTGACGAATGTACTGAAATACAATTTTTAGCAATGAAAAAAAAAAAAAAAAAAAAAAATCTAGCTCTTAGTTAAAAGGAAAGAAAAGTTTTAATAAATTCTAATTAGTCTGTAAAAGTTTACGCTGAATACAATTGAAAAATATAAACATTTTTTACATTAATTTTCGAGAATACATTTTCACAAAATCTTCCCAAAATGTTGTGAAAATTTATACGGTTTACTTGGAATTAACTTTCCAATTTCATAAGATAAGATGAAATATAAAATAGTTTGGTTAAAACTGAAAACTACTGAAAGTTTAAAACTTGTAATGACTTCACGTGCAAATATATTTAAAAAAAAAAAAAAAGTATAAAATCACTTTTAAAACACTTATATAATCTTTTTTTTTTATTAAAATCAAATTAACAACATGCTTTAATAATAGCGAGAAGCTTTGTGTTGTATTTTAATTTAAAAAAATTATATACGCGTTTTAAAAGTGATTTTATACTTTTTTTATAGAATAAATTGCTGAAAACTAAAACATTCAGATAAGAAATGGTTTAGTAATTATTTTCATAAAATCTTATAAATTATTGTATATTTCTTCTAATTTAAAAAAAAAATGTATTAAAAAAAACAAACAAACAAACATATGAACGGAATAAAAACAAATGATATAAAATGAGGATATGCAGAAGGGATATAATTCCATTGCACATATGAATACATTATTTCTTTTATATAGCAGCATATTTTTATAAAATTTTACATATTAATAATTCTACGAAATTTCAAGCTAATATAAGCTTATAATATTTATTAGATGAATGAATATTGTACCGAAAAAGTTCGCGAAAGAGAGAAATAAAAATTTTTAAGAATTAATATTTATACTTCCATATACAAAGTTATGTATATTTAATCTTATTTCACTGATGAAAGGGAAAGATGCGTGGGCTAGAATTTCCAGCCGCTGTACATTTTCAAAGAATAAATGCATAGCTAAGAGAAAATAAAATTTCATTTTATCTGTAGAATTAAAAGTAAAATTTCTGTATAGCAAACTTTTATAAATGAGTTTCATACCTTATAATATCTTCATTTATTTGTATTTTTATTTAAATAACTTGACTAGCCGAAACTTATCCCCTTTCCATACAAAATGTTTCTTCGAAATTTTTACATAAATTAGTCAAATGTTTTGTAGAATGTGATTTTTTTTTTCTCTTAAAGTAAGAAACTAATATGGGTTTTCAAATAATTCTGACTTATGTATTGTGATTTCAGTATCCAATTATATAAATATTCGGTAAAATAACTTCAAAAAGCTCGCTGTAAGTGTTAGTATTTCAAACTAAGGTCAAAATTTAGAATATAAGTGTTTCCATAGCCTCCTAAACTAGATGCCTTCTCGGATGCTGGCTCGGACACTTGGCAACAGTTCAAGCGGTAGACAGCGGAACCTGGTACAGATTGTGCGACTTTTTTATTCAACAACCACCAAAAAAATTTTAAATGTGGAATTTGATGTACATAAAATGCGAATAGAATCGAAGAAATGTCGATTATAAGTATCATATATCAATTCTTAAAATTATTGGTGACAGTTGAATAAAAAAGTCGTGCAATCTGTACCAGGTGGCGCTGTCTACCGCTTAAACTGTTTCCAAGTTTCCCAGCCACGCGGGAGACATCTAGTTTAGGAGGCTATGGTGTTTCATAAACTATTGATGTTTCAACCAGAATGAAAGAGTACCTTTAAATTATTTTTGTGATTTAGGTGTCTTATTTCTACATATATAAATAAAACAAACCGAAATAAAAGATTAAAAGAAAAGTTTTTAGGATTAAATAAGTTTTACTGCATGAATTGCACTCCTAAAAAAATATTAAAAGCATTGAGGTTTTTTTTTTTTTTTTTTTCGTTATTTGATGTTCAGGATAAAATAAAGTTTAGTGGCTGATAGATTATTAAAAGGCGTAATAATCTATAAGAAATCAAGTCAAACGTTGATTTTGAGACACGAGAAATAATTTGGGAATTTCATTTATATTTTATTATTATTATTATTATTTATATTATTTTCTTAATTAATTTTAAATTCTGGATCGACACGGAAAAAAAAGAAAGAAAAAAATCTAATAAAAATAGCGTCGTCATCATTTTTCTGAAACTATAAATAAGTTTTTAGGATTAAATAAGTTTCATTGCATGAACTGAACTTCTCAAAAATATTAAAGCATATTGAGTTTTTTTTTTTTTTTTTTTTTCGTTATTTGATTTTTAGGATAAATAAAAGTTTAGTGGATGATACATTATTAAAAGTCATAATTATCTATAAGAAATCAAGTCAAACGTTGATTTTGACAAACGAGAAATAACTTGGGAAATTCATTTATATTTTATTATTATTATTATTATTATTATTATTATTATTATTATTTTCTTAATTAATTTTAAATTCTGAATTTAAAAAAAAAAAAAAAAATCTAAAAATCTAATAAAAATAGCGTCGCCATCATTTTTCTGAAACTATCTTGATTAACGTTTTGACTGGCGGCGGTAAGTAAACTTATCACCAAAATTATCAATTTTTAAGCTACTTAATTGAGGATTCTGGTTTTACCCTAGTAAATACATGAAAAATAAGTAAATACATAAAATAAAAGAACAAAGCGTCACACCTTGTGCTGATCCCCCCCCCCCCTTTTTTTTCTGAAATTATCTTTCTAAGGTAAGTAATTTTACCACAAAAATCTGGAGTGACTCCACTCGACTTTCCGAACATTGAGTAATTAACACTTTTGTAGATAAAGTAAAGAAAGAGGAGTTGTTAAACAAACAAAAGAGAGAAAACCATAATAGAGTGTTTGAGTATTTTTCTCCATATATTACACGATCTTTTATTTAACGCTACTGAACTTTGAATCCATAGATCATAATGACAAAGAATTTTTCGTTGTGTCCCTGTAAAAATCTATAAATGGTAGATTCACCAAAATGCTTGTAGTTAGTGCAACAGTGATTTATAATATTCATATAAATTTTCAGCGCAATTGAATAAGGCGTTTAGATGCTATCGCACTTTAAAAATTTGGTCCCATAGGACATAATGATAAGGAATTTTTCTTTGCGTCCCTGTAAAAAAACTGTACGTGCTAAATTCACCAAAATCTATACAGCTGGTGCAACTGTGACCTATAACATGTGTACAAATTTGTTGCTCAGATTAATAAGGCGTTTAGATGCTATCGCACTTTTCAAAATTTGCCCCATAGACCATAATGATAAAGAATTTTTTCTGGTGTCCCTGTAAAAAAAAAAAAAAAAAAAAAAAAAAACTATAAGTGCTAGATTCACCAAAATCAACAGAGTTCGTACTATGGTGACTTACAAAAAACGTACCAACTTTCTGCTTATTCAAACAAAGCGTTCAGACGCTAGCGTGTTCACTCACAGACATACATATATACATACATCATTTTAATAATAGTGAAAACGGATTCAGGGGACCTCGAAACATATACAAACATTAAAATCTCAAATTCAGATTTTTTACATGATTAAAATACTTTCCTCAGTATAGTGTTCGGAAAGTAAAAATGTGTGCTTAGAATTAAACTAAAAGCAGTAAGAATAGAAAAGTAGCTATCACGCCCTTTTCATTTAAAAATAATGAATTGCGTGGTAAGTATATTTCCTATAGTTTTATAAAGGATTAAAAATCAATTTAATTCTATTTAATAAGCTAAATGGATTTCTTTTCTAAATAAATCCCAAGAATATTCTAATATACCATTACTAGAAATAAATCACCCCTAAAAGGGTTAAAGCAGCATGTCGGTTAGCATATAATAATAATAATAGAAAAAAAACAAGGAGAAACCTATCATCCAAAATTAAATTCTGTTTAGGACAGAATTTGAATTTATGAATTGCGTGAGAGAAGATAATTTCAAATGATTCAGTCCTCAGATAATTGGATTTGGTTGTGTATTTGATGAAATAATTCTAGTGTGCACCAGCATAAAAATTGATGCTCTTTTCTTTAGTTTTGAATTAATTAACCCTTTGTATCCTAAATTATTTCATTTTTGGAAAAATAGTTTGAAACTTTTTTATTACATTTCTTTATGCATGAGAATCATCTCATATTAACACTTTCGCGACCTCATGATTTTGAAGTTTTGACAGTAAGGTCTGCCTGTGGGCGTTATTCTCCCATGTTATAATACAGGGTGTTTATAAAGTGCCGGACCCATTTTGATGTTTAATAACTCATAAAATAATGAAGATATAAACAAACTTATGGCATTTATTGATGGAATAACTCATATATTTTCTTTTCAAGTTTGAATATCTTTACTTTTGTAAATATCGTCTGCGCGTGTGGTTAATTTCAGATAATTTCATTTTCCAGTTTAAATATCTGTACTTTTCTAAATATCGTCTGCTTATTAATTGCATTTTTCTCTCTTTTATTTTTGGCAACTATTGCAATGTTAGTTTACTTTTGATGTGTTTGTTCTATGTAGTACTTTTTGTATGTGACGTTTTATTCGAGCGGATATTAAGGATAATGCATACACCACAAGAGAAAGCACAGATTTTATGGTGGTACATAGAAAAGAAATCGATAGTGCAAGCACAGAGAAATTGCAGAAGAATTTACCAAAAAGATCCTCCATCCAAAAGCAGCATCTTGCGGTGGAAAAATAATTTTCTAGAAACTGGAAGTAACGCAGATAAAATACGTTCCGGACGTCCCTACAAAAGTGATTTTGATGTTGACCGTGTCAGAGAGACATTTTTACACAATCCTAGAAGATCTGTGAGATCAGCGACAAGAGAATTAGATATGCCAATTTCGACGGTGTAAAAGGTTATTAAGAAAAAATTAAGACTGTATGCATACAAAGTTCAAATTGTTCAATTTTTGCAACCGGACGATAGGCCTAAGAAGATGGCCTTTGCACAGATATGAAAAGGAGCATAGAAGATGATGCTGATTTTCTGAAGCGCATAATGTTCTCCGACGAAGCATCCTTTCATGTTACTGGCATTGTTAATCACCATACGGCCGTATTCACCATTAACTTTAGCTCCCGGTTGAACGCAAAAATTGGAAAAGCGTCTAAAGGCAGGGTGCAGCTTTCTAAAAAAATGACTGGCTCCTTCCGCCATCTAGCGACGAAGATTTCATATAATCTTTGATTGGTTATTTTCCTCTAAAAATTCGAAAAGTAACTATGTCGCTAGATGGCATAAGCAGCGTATCCAACTTTGCTGCAAAGTTGTACCCTGACTTTATGCGCTTTTCAAGTTTTCGTGTTCAACCGGGAGTTGAAGTTACTGGTGAATACAGCCGTTAATGTGCGCATATGGGGATCTGAAAACCCCCATGAATACCGTGAGGCACAAAGGGATTCCACAAAGGTTAATGTGTGGTGTGGACTAATGCACAACCGTGTCATTGGATCTTTCTTTTTTACAGAAAAGACGGTCTTATCAGTCGTATAGTTAGACATGTTGGAAAACTTCGTCTTTCCCCAACTAGAAGAGCTTCAGCCACATGTCTTTTTGCAACAAGATGGTGCACCACCTTATTGGGGTACCATCGTTCGTAGTTCTTCGAATGACCATTTTCCAGGAAGATGGATTGGGCGAGGAGGTCCAATTCCTTGGCCACCCAGATCATCTGATATAACGCCGCTGGACTTTTTCCTTTGGGGATTTGTAAAGGACAATGTTTACAGGAGGAGAGTGTCGAACATTGATGACCTAAAAGTCAGAATTACAACCGCAATATCCTCTGTGGATGCCGACATGCTTGCCGCGACCGGGCGTGAAATTGACTATCGACTTGATATTCTCCGTGCGACGAAGGGGGCACACGTGGAAGTTCATTGACAAGGGTCATGAAACTTTTTGAGTCTATCTAACCATTTATATTATTAATTTTAATCTATCTTTATTATTTTATGAGTTATTAAACATCAAAATGGGTCCAGGACTTTATAAACACCCTGTATTTCAGAACAAAATTTTCTGTATTCACAGTTATATTAGAAATGAATATACACAATAATTATATTATTTCTAATCGAAGTATTTATACCCATAGTATATTTCATTGTAAAAATGTGAATATTGGTTATATATTTAAGAAATAAATAGCGTACAAATTGCGAAAGGAACGCCCACTGCTGGAGTTACATATTTTCAAATGACGTGAACCTACATCCGCGGTCGCGAAAATATTAAATTTAGTTAAAACTATAGTTTAACTATAGGGAAATGAAATCCTGCAGCAAATTTAGGCTATATTGAGGATTTTTTTTATATGACTTTAAAGTCTCGGTGGGATACAAAGGGTGAAATGTTTGATGTTTTACTGTCTGATAGTTTTATATATTGCACCTCATTTGCATACTTTCGATTATTAGCGATTATCGGTAAACGAGGATAAAATATTACCCTATAATTTTACGACATTTTTCGAAAATCAACTGTGATATATAACATATATTGATAATTTTCTCCTTATTATGCATGAAAAAAAAATGTTTTAAATATCTCCTCTAACATTCCACAATATCTGAGATAAGGCGTAGATCCGTTCTCAAATTTATGCAATGAATAATACACCCTACTGTAAGGTATAAAATAATTCCAAGAATAAAATTCTGTACATATCTGTATGCTTTGAAATTTTATTACTTCAACAAATAAAGATAGGGTGGGCAATAATATTTCTCTTAACATCAAAGCAAGAGTTTTAAAAATCAATAAATGAAATGTTATCTCATTTCTCTCTTACGACGTTAGAATTCTTTTAGCTCTATTCTAATAAATATTTCATGATATTTTTTATCGAATAAACTTTTCTTAAATTTATTTCAACTGAGATTACTATAAAATAAGACCAATATATATGTTGTAAAAACTTTTTCATACGAAATTTCGATTTGTAACAAAATGGACTTCAGTTTATGAAAATTGTTTCCTATTGCATCAGGCCAATTTTAAATTTCAGCTATAAATATTTTTTAAAATATTTTATTTTCTAGCTTGATTTCATATTTGAATACTTTTTATGTCTTTTTTTAAAGAACAGGAAATTTATAAAGCAGATTTCTGCGCGAGCAAGTCAATATTTATGTATATGATTTGAAATTAGTTGTATTAAAATTCATTGCGTTATGGACTATTTCAATAATTGAGTAACGTAAATTTAACATTTATATTAATATCTATCTTGATAATTATTCACTGTATAAACCAACTTACTAAATAGTTCTCGATCTTATCAAATAATTTAATAAATAAGCAATGAATAAAAAATAGCACGAAGCTTAATTTTGTATATATTGGGATACAGGGAAAGTTATGTTTTATTGATTTAAATAACTAACGCAAGAAATTTATCATGGACAACATATATATATATATATATATATATATAACTTTTAAGAAGGTAACTATATAATTTAAATAACTTTTTAAAAGTTATGTGAATGATGACAGACTATCTTTTTAAAAGTTATGTAATTATTGTCTAGGAAAATTTTTCGATGTCAATTGTTTAATTCAAAACGACAGAAGTTTCCCGCCATCACAATATATTATAGAAAATTTTGAAAATTTATTTTCTTGTTTTGCCTCGATAAATGAGTCACACCTTATGGAGGGAAAGAAAAAGAAAACGGATAATTATTATTAACACTTAACAGACTGGCTATATTTTCTCTGTCTGTCCCGGTTTCCGGAATTTTTTTAAAAGAATTACATAAACATGTATATATGCGTATACTATAGTATAGTTAAAAAAAAAAAAAAAAAAAAAAAAGAAAGAAAAAAGAAAGAAAAATGGGTATCTGGGGTACTTCATTCGCTTTCAGTACATAAATTATTCATAAATCTGCACTGATAAGTATAAAGGATTTAAGTCCATATTCTTGATTTTTCAGGAGACGAAAAAAAGAGATAAACTAACTAAAAACTACTTAGGAGAATCAATTAGGAAAAAGGGTTTATGTTGATTTATACCATTCAGTGATTATCAATCTTCATTTGATGAAGGGAAAAAATTGAATTGAATATTTTATACCAAAGATTAATGCTAAATTTCTGACTTGAGTCTTTTTTTACCAATGGATTTTCTCAAAGACTAAATGACATGAATTTAAATCCTTTATACCAATCGATAGAGAATTTTTTCCATACTCAAAATCGACCTTTTTGGACTTAAATCCTTTATACTTATCAGTACAGAAATTTTATTTGTGAAATTATCTGTGTGTGTTCCCGTCGGGGAAAGACATCCACTAGAGAGTAAAATGGACGTCTTTCCCCGAATAAAAAGGAACCATTTTTTCACCCTCGATGATCATTCTATGTCTTATTACTATATCTAAGATTCTGCCACTGACTACCACTATATCTACCACAATATCTGCCACTAATTTTAAATTGCAATGTTTGTCTATTTACATCGAAGATTAAGCATCTATCATGTATATCAAAAACCACTCCCCCTAATTCTTGGTGATTAATAAATAAAAAAGTCCTTAAATTTGGTAACACTGCTACACTATAATAAGAAAATAATACTCTTCAAAAATAGTGTGAAATGTACACGGGCTTAAAAATGCATCGGGAATAAATTAAAATGTTGGTAACAGTGACAAAAGACACCTTTTGTACGTTCCCGTTTTGTTTTTAGCACTCGTACCCACTTCGTTCGCCTGACAAAGGGTAGTGTTTCATTTTGATCCAAAACAATTGTTACGAGTTTTATTCATTTTATGATGTTTATTTAAAGTTTTTTACTTATAATATTTAACATTTTATCAAGTTAATTTTCCTTTTCATATAAAATTAATAAATAAACTGTCAAGCATTTATATAATACTAGTATCGCCCTGTGGTCGAAACTCGACCATTTTTTTTTTTTTTTTTTTTTTTTTTGCAAAGCGAGGCAAAGCAAAGTTATTGCCTTCTCCTAAACGGAATGCAATTGCAACACAGCTGCGGCAATTGTTTGCCGATATTCACTCTAACTGAATCAGCAGAGTTTTACTTAATATAACTATTTCTCTCTGTAGATGTTAGCCTTTCCTGAAAAGAGAGAAAATCGCAACGTGAAAACGCCCCTTTGTTGTGTGATACAGCCCAGAAGCTAATAGGTACCATGGCAAACCAAGGCCCAACCAAGTATCAAATTCTGTTAAATTAATTCGATTGGTTCATAAAGTACAGTGTTTGAACAAAAAAAAAAAATATATATATATATATATATATATATATATATATACAGACACGACATTATTTCATTATTTAAAACATGAAAATCTGACATTGACAGATTTTAATTTAGTGCCAGAGGCCTACTGCTAAACTTGTTAATATCGACAAATTCTTCTTTAGTTAATTCGTGACGATCTAAATTCCATGATAAAGTTTTCATTAAATCAAACCAATGTGTTTCAGCTGCAGATACTGTAACAAATAACGTTGGAAGTCCAAACTCTCTTATAGCCGCAAAACAACGTTTTTTCTCTTTTTCCCAATGAGGGGGAGGTGTGCCTTGGGGGGGGACTCATGTCAAAGGTGTGCCTTGGGGGGGGGACTCATGTCAAAGGTGTGCCTTGGGGGGGGATTCATGTCAAAGTTGTACCTTGGGGGGGACTCATGTCAAAGTTGGGCCTTGGGGGACTCATGTCAAAGTTGGGCCTGGGGGGGGGACTCATGTCAAAGTTGGGCCTGGGGGGGACTCATGTCAAAGTTGGGCCTTGGGGGGGACTCATGTCAAAGTTGGGCCTGGGGGGGGACTCATGTCAAAGTTGGGCCTTGGGGGGGGGGGACTCATGTCAAAGTTGTGCCTTGGAGGGACTCATGTCAAAGTTGTACCTTGCGAGAATTTTTTATATTTTTTAAAAACTTGCAACCTTCGTTATGAGTAATCAAATTATCTACAAAATCTTCATTCAATAAATCCCCATTCAATAAACCGACTGAAATAGGCCTTTAGCACTATTAAGAGTGACGTATAAAAATTCGACAACGCTGTACCGACTGAAATAGGCCTCTAGCACTAAAAAAAAAAAAGATATTTTTCAAAAATGGTCGAATTGAGTTCGTGAAATTTCAAAACGTGTAACTTTATCGAAAACCGAAAATTTAAAACTTTTCTGAATCTTTTATTTTCTACTTCTATATGCAGAGGAAAGAATAATAAATCCACTTTTTAAAAAATAAAAATAAGTAGTCAATTTCACTTAATTAAAATGCAAGGAAATCTCAAAACGTGTAAATTCATCGAAAACCGGAAATCAAAAGTTTTTATGTATCTTCTACTCACAAAAGCTAGCAATAAAGACACTTTTTTAAAAAATAAGTAGCCAATTTCAGTTAATTGCAGTTAGTAACAAATCCATTTTCTTTTTATTTAGTATATTAGTTGAATATTTATTGTTTAAATATCACCCTTTGAAATGAAATGTTTACGTTTACATTCGAAACTGGAAGTTTGCCATTTTTTTTTTTTTTTTTTTTTTTTCCTGGAGTTTTGTGATTTTAAATTAAAATTTTATCAATTTTACAGAAAAAAAAACTCAATCAAACACATGTAGACAGTAACTTATATATAACTATACCCAAATATCGGAATTAAAATCGGCAGATAATTTCCGTTATTTTTTAATAATTTTTTACAAAAAATCCAATGGACGATTAACTTAGAAAATCTTTTTCATGGCTCCATGGACAGACAGTGACGTCATCACTTCGCTTGCGTATAGTGATGCTACATTATACAAATTACTGTGTCTATGGTTTTATTTGAGCTTTATGAAATTGCCAGATTTAACAACTTTCTACTTTTAGGTATTTTTTAATGTAAAGGAATACGTGTATAAAAGGGGAAAATGGGGGAAAATGCATAAAAAATAAATGTATTTTTAAATACCTTCTTGACATCGTAAGAAAATAATATTTGTATTCGCACCTTCCGGCTAACCATACCTTTCGAATGATACCATTTTTAACCCTCTATTCCTAAAATTAATATGTTAAAAAGGGACAACAAATTTTATGCTTGCCTATTAATATATAGATAAATATACTATATTTGGTGTGTATGTTTGTTAAATTATTCATACTTGATTAATTCTAGCTACAGTGATATTTATTGAATTGAACATTATTTCAATATTTTATTTTATTCTTTATGTAGCTTTTCTTTATGATTACATTACCATATCGTCTTCTTAATTTACGGAGATTATGGGAATATTAATTTTTTTAGTTTAATTATGTAAAGGTTTCAAAATTTTGTTTCATACATACAGCAACACTGTTTCATTTTACTAATATTTAATCTGAACTTTTCTTTGATAATATTCAGGCATTAAATATTTAAAATTATTCAATAACTATTCTTTGCTATTACTATTAATGTTGATTATTTATTTATTTATTTATTTTTATTTATTTATTTATTATTATTTTAATTTTTATTTTTGTTTAAAATATAACTTCATTTTCAATAAATGAACAAATAATGTTATTTAAAATTTATCAGATTCCTTTCTTACAAGGAAATATTCAAAAGGTGTCATCTTCAAAAAATATTGAAAAAAAAATTATGTGACTCTACTCTTCCTAAAACACCAGAAAGTGAAAAAATTATCGGCTGAAATGAATTACAGCGACCACAAAAAATTATCAAAATTAAGCATATTTGGCAATTTTACATTGTTAGGCGATTGATTTTGAGTACTTGGCGGAGAAACAAAACACGGTTCTGTTCGTACACGGCACTCTCGGTGCTAGCGAACTGAACACCTAACAGCGCTAAATCGCCAGATATGCTAAATTTTTTATAATTTTTTGTGGTTGCCGTAATTAATTTCAGCCGATAATTTTTTCACTTCCTGGTGTTTAATGAAGAGTAGAATGACATATATTTTTCAATATTTTTTGAAGACGACACCTTTTAAATGTTTGTTAGTTATCCAAATATAATATAATATAATATGTATATTAACGAGCTCAAACAACAATTGTTTAACAGGGGCTCTTTTTTTTTTCAATGTGAAATATTTAAAATTTCTCTATAAATATTTTTCTACACATACCTACATTATACAATGTATAAGAAAGATTTATTATCAGTTGAGTAGAGTTAGAAAATATTTTATTGGATAGAAAACGTGTGCTTTCAGAAAGTTAGATAATCAAATAGGGATATTTCAAAGGAATAAATCGAAAATCAAATTTGTATTCGAATATTTGACATTCCGTTCATGGATTTTCTTTTTCTCGTATTTTAAAAAATTGCCAAACATTCTTACAACCTATTATTTATTTAGTATCGATAGTTATTAAAATAGTCATACTTGATTAAACCTAGCTATAGTGTTAATTATTAAAGTGAGCACTGTTTCAGTGTTTAACCTTTTTTTTTTTTCACAGCATTGTTTTTTATGATTTTAGTATAATATTGTCATCAGAGTTTATGGCGATTATAAAAAATTCATGACAAAAATATCAATTTAACAAAGATATAATCCAAATTATTCTTTAAAAATACACAGATAAAAATATATTTATGTGTATTGAATAATTACCGCTTACTTTTACTTTAATTATTATTTACGTTTAATATATAACGCAGCTTTTTTTTTTTTTTTTTTTTTTTTTCAATTTTACTTAAATTTTGTCTATTTATTTTCTTAGTTATTCAATTATAATAATAAAATTCTTTCACACAAGTTTGATCAACATTCAAGAAATAGATCTTTCTAAACAAAAGATATTAAATTTTAGTAAGAATCAGTGAAATTTTCTGTTTAAATATTTTCTACACATACAGTGCGTGTAAAAACTTTAAGGCCAGTATAAGTTATTGAGAATATTCAAGGTCTTTCTTTAAAAATTGAATTCTATTGTTTTCTGTAGAATACAAGAAAACAATTAAGCAAACAAAATTGTAAATTACAGTTATTTTATTGTAAACTTTCAATAAAAATCTAAAACTCATTTCAGCCTGTGTAAACACTATGGGGCTACAATACAAAAGTACAATCTAACGACGCAGAAAACAATTAATAATACTTGTTGAGCTCCCTTTATTGTTAATAAGCCTGAATATCCCCTGTTTTATGGATATAAGTACCTGGCGCAAAACATGATTAATTTCAACCAATTCCTTTTCAACTTTTTCTTTTCGATCTTACTTCGAAGGTCAAATAATACTGCCTTCCATGTCGATCTACGAGTTAAGCAACGCCACACCAGGAATTCTCAAAAGGGTTGTTATCAATATTTCTGCATAACTAACCTAAAAGTTGAATATTTTTGCTCTGAAACCAGGAATTTTGTATTCAACTTTTTATGAATCAGGATATTATCCTTTTGGAAAGTCCATTTTTATCCGGCCAAATCAGTTGCATTTCGCAATAAGTGATCTTCGAAAACCTCTTTATGCGCCTCTGAGCTCATGTTGAAATAAAAAGCCCAGTGTTAAAAAAAAAAAAAAAAAAAAAAAAAAAGAAAGAAAGAAAAAGTAAAGGAAAATAACGGGATTTTACCGTACAATTTCACGGGTAATGGCCGTTTTGCTAGCTAGACGGTCAAAGGCCATAAACTCATGTCATTTAAGTATAAATTTAGAAAACTGGCATTTTTAACGAGCAAAAGCCGTTAATCTACGTAATTTGCTCAAATCAAAATTTGCATCAAACTGTATTTTTTTAATGACGTCATATCAGAACCACTTCGCATATAAAACTGAAATATAACTGTAGACTCATGGGTTGAGAGAATATATGTATACATTCATGCAAATAGCGACTGATATAAAAGAGCTATTGTTTTCCTAATTTAATTCAAAGATGTATGCTTCTCATAACTTAAAATTACAGGGGTCCTACATCACCTAGGGTCCAAATGTTTTTTTACGGGCTTTGCCTGGAGTCTCTGCTGCCGGGCGTTGCCCGTAATCGGGCTTGATTTTTTTTTTTTTTTTTTTTTCACTGTCCAGAGATTCAAATCCATTTAAATAAAATCCTTTCCTCCCCTTATGTTATAATAGATGCCCTAAAATATTCACGCCCATAAAAATTAAATAAATAAATAAAAATAAATACTTAAATAAAGACCTTTTCTTTTTTTTCAGTTATGTAGATATGTCAAAATATTCATACTTAATAATCCTAGCTACAGTTTCACTTATTAAATTGAACATTAACTCAATATATTATTTTGTATTTTCATAGAGTTTTTCAAAATGACTTTAATGTAATATTGTTTCCCACATTTATTAAGACTATAAAGCAACTGATTTTCTTTGTTTAATTATGTATAAGTTTCAAAATTTGGTGTCAAATAGATAGCAATAACGTTTGCTTAGCTATTATTTAATCGAATTTTTTCTTTGCCAATACCTTAGCATTAAATATCGAAGGTATTCAAAGTACAATCGAAAGTATCGAAAGTAAAATCTTTAAAAGGAGATTGAACAAATTTCATTAAAAAGGACTTCTTGAAGAAAAATCTGCTTTTCATTAAAAAACAGTGAAATTTCTTCTTTAAATATTTTTCTACACCTACATTATGCAAAATATAAGAAAGACTCATTATCTATTGAGTAGATCTATAAAATGGTTTATTGGATAGAAAACGAACTCTTTCAAAAAGTTAGATAATCAAATAAATCTATTCCACGGGATAAATAAAAAAATAAGCAATTATCAGAACATTTGACTTGAAATTAATTCGATTTTTCTTTTCTTATTTACAAAAAGATTTCCAAATATTCTTACAAATTCATTGTACCTGGGGTAAGTATATTTGTTAAGATATTCAAACTTGATCAATCCTAATTAATGTGTTATTCGTGAAACTGAGCATTATTTAAAAATATAAATTTTTGGGGTATTGTTTTTACGATTTTAATAAAATATATCGTCTTCATAAATTATGAAGATTGTAAATAATTGTTTTCCTTTGATTAAGTATGTAAAGTTTTGAAAACATTTTGTTAATCAGATTGTAATATCATTTCTTTTATTAACATTTAAACTGAATTTTTCTTTGGCAATACCTAGGCAATAAGTCACAGAAAATGTTTAGTAACTACCGTTTATTATTATTATTGTTATTATTATTATTATTTTTTACGTTTAGCATATAGCTCAACTTAATTTATAAATAAATCTAATTTGATATATGGTGCATTTCTCAATGCTTATGCACATTTAAATTTTGTCAGTTTCTTTTCTTTGTCACTGAGTTATAAAAATAAAACTCTTTAAAACGAACTGAAATAACATTTAAAAAGTAAAACCTCTTAAAAAAAAAATCTATTTTAATATGAGAACAGTGATTTTTTTTTTTTTTAATAAATATTTTCTACACATACATTATACAAAGTGTAAGAACGATTTTTTATGGATTAAGAAAGTTTTATGGATAAAGCACGCATCCTTTCAAACAGTTAGATAATTAAATAAAACTATTCCAAAGGAATAAATCAAAAAATAAAACATGCATTAGAACATTTGACATTCCGATATTCATTTTCATATATTAAAAAAACATTAAACATTCTTATAACTTAATTTTATATTTAGTACGCATATCTATTAAAATATTAAAGCTTAAAAAAAATCTTAGCTACAGGGTTTTTATTAAATTGAATATTATTTCAATATCTCATTTTTTATAACTACTTTTTTTTTTTTTTTTTTTAATTTTAATATAATATCGTCTTCATATTCTATGAAGATTATTACACTTATGTTTATGAACATATTACATTATTTGTTTAAGAACATATAATTTTCAAAATTTTCTTTTGGGCAAATTTCAATATTATTTCATTTACTGATATATTTTTTTTCTTGCAGACTTTAAATTTTGAAAATTATTCTATAACTACCGTTTGCTATAATTACTGTTATAATAATAATATTATTATTATTATTTTACCTTTAACATACAGCTGAACTTCTTTTTCAAATAATAATATTAATAATATCAATATTATATGTAAATTACAATTTGATGTATGCAAATTTTTACAACTTATATGCGTATTACATAAATCTTCTCAAATTCTCTTTTAGTTATTCAAATATATTAATAAAAATATTTAAAACGAGCTCAAATAGCATTTATGAAATATTATTTCCCTAAAGAAAAATCTATTTCAAGAAGGAACAGTGAAATTTGCTCTTTAAATATTTTTCTACACATATTTTCTACAAAGTATATGGGAGATTTCTGATCGATTGTGCGGAGTTAAAAAATGATTTATTTGATATCAAACGTGCGATTTCGACGAGTCAAATAATCAAATAAATCTATTCTAAAGGAATAATTTGAAAATCAAACAATTATTGGAACATTTGACATCCCATTAGTTCGATTTTCTTTTTCTCTTATATATATATAAAACTTTCAAACATTTTTGTAATTTAATTATATATTAGGTATGAATATTTCTAAAAATATTAAAAAATGATTATTTTTAGCTGTAATGTTATTAAAAAAACAGCGCATAATTTAATGTCGAATTTGTTATTTATACCATTGTTTTTATGACTTTAATGTAATATCGTCTTCAAAAAATAAGAAGATTATGAATAAGTGTTCTTATGTGTTTAATTATACATCATTAAAAAAATATTCAGGTTGCAATATTATTTCAGTTACTAAGATTTAATCTAAATTTTTCTTTGACAATACCCACTGAATAAATCTTAAAAATTTTTAATAACTGCCATTTACTATTATTATTGTTATCATTATTTTTTATGTTTAATCATCATCATCATCATCATCCCTTTCAACCTTTATCAATCCACTGAAAGATGAAGACTTCCCCTAGCTGAATCCAAACTGCCCCGTTTTCTGCAATTCTTCTCCATTCTGCTCTTCCACGCTTAAAATTTCATCTCTCCAACGACACAGTGCTCTCTTCCTCGGTCTTTCTTATCTCTTGGTATCAAAAGCATGACATTTGTAGTCCATCTATCATAATTTCTTCTCGCAAGGTGCCCAGCAGAACTCCATTTTAACTGCTGGACTCTAGAAATAACATCAGTCTCTTCCGGTGAATCCTAACATGCATCTCTCCATACTTTTTTGGGTTGTTTCCAGTTTTTGTATAGCTTTACATGAATATATATATATATATACATATTATGCTTAATATAATTATGATATAGCTAAACTTCATTTACAAATATAAATAAATAAATCTAATTACATATATGCTGCACTTTTCAATATTTATGCACATTATTTAAATTTGGCAGTTATTTTTCTTTATCATACAATTACAAAATTAAATCTCTTTAAACGACCTGAATATAACATTTAAGAAATAGCACTTTCTTAAAAAAATTATTTCAATATGAAAACAGTGAAATTTTCTCTCTAAATATTTTTCATAAATACATTTACAAAGAAAAAGAAAGGTTATTCATCGATTGAGAAGATTTTTATTGGATAGTAAATGTGCCCTTTTAAAGAGTTAGATAATCAAATAGAACTATTCCAAAGGAATAAAACGAAAAATAAAACATGCATGGGAACACCTGACATTCCGATTTTCATTTTCACATATTAAGAAAAAAAAAAAGTGAAATATTCTTATAATTTAATTATATATTAAGTACGCCTGTTTATTAAAATATTCATGCTTAAAGTTAGCTGTTCATTAAATTGAATAGTATTTCCAAGTCTTATTTTTTTATAACCGTCTTTTTTTTCTTTTTTTTTTTTTTTTTTTTTTTTTAAATATAATATCGTCTTCAGATTCTTATGAAGAATATTACATTTAGTAGCTTAAGTATACCTAATTTTAAAAATTTTGTGTTAGGCAGATTTGAATATTTTTTGATTTACTGATTAAAATCATTTTTTAGAATATTTTACATTCTTTAATCTGATTTTTCGTTTTCACATATTTAAAAGAAAAAAATAAATGTTTAAAAACATTCTTTTTAATTTAAGTATGTATTTCGTACGCATATTTGTTGAAATTACCATACTTAAAATTCTTGAGTACAGTGTTATATATTAAATTGAACATGATTTTAATATAATATCCTCTTCCGATTTAAAAAAGATTATGACACTGTTGTTTTTGTTTGTATGAGAGTATAAAATGTTTGCAATTTTGAGTTAGGCGGGTTGTAATTTTGTTAAAGCTAGAGTGTATTATCATTATTATCATTATTCTTATCATTATTTTTTTACTTTTAATATGTAGCTAAACGTCATTTTCAAATAATAATAATAATAATAATCATGTTTTTAAATCATAATTTGAAATATGAAGTAATTTTTCAACTTTTATGTGTATTACATAAATTTTGACATTTTCTTTTCTCAGCTACTTAAATCTCCTTATATTATTAAAATCTGTACGCGCGCGTGTGTGTGTGTGTGTCTGTGAGAAACGGCTTGAAACAGAAAAAACTCGGCCGCTAACGGTCGCACGGACTTCGAACAGGTACCGTCGGACAGAGAATTTATCGCAGATCTGGGTTATCTAATTTGCTAAACGATGCGACCCTAATTAGCGGAGATATTAATTAAAATGTCGACCATTGTCTAACGAAAAATGACCCAGAAATCATGATTAAATGCTTAAAAAGCGACATTTTTACGGAAAAAGTGGAAAATAAATTAGAAATATCAGTCGTATTGTTACAAACAAGATATCATTGTAAAGGGCTATTTTTTCTTAATCCGATGACTTAAACGGCTCATCGATCGGACAATTAGATTTTTTAAAAATAACTAAACTATAAAAAAATATTGGCAACAAATCACAAGAATCTTAGCTTTGCAGACAATAGTCTACAGCAGTCTTCAACGGAAAGAAACGCATCTGGTATTTAATGAGGTCACGCGTTTCGTACAGCGATTAAAAATTGCAATTTTCTATTTTCTTCAATTTTTCAAATTTTACACATTTTACTTAGTATACAATCTTAACACCACAAAACAAACTTACAGTTCAAATTTCATCGATTTTGGTCAATAAACAAAAGATTTACATTTTAATTGCAAATTAAATTTTATCTTTACACGCCTCACATTTTATCTGTCGAAAGAGTATGCCAGTTTCAAAACGACACAAATACACTTAAGGTAAAAATATTTCTTTTTCTATTTACTTCAATTAACCGACTACCGTAGATAATGGAATTCGAAATTTCACCTCACTTACACGTTTTGAGGTATCATGGCGCTGTAATAATTTAAAATTTCAATATTTCAGATTATAATTACGTTTAAATTTTTATTTTAATACACCATTCGATGCACATTTTAAAGTATCTCAGCTACTTATTAAAATAATTTCATAAGTCATACATCATTGGAAAGCTTTGTTGATTTGGGATCGAACAGTGAAATACAGAAATTTGTACCGCCAGATGGCGCTGTAATACTTTCAAATATCAATATTTCAATTTCTAATTATGATTAAATTATTTTTAATATATCATTCGAAAGATATTTTAAAGTTCTTTTAAATTATCGAAAATTTTCACCAGATTTATACGTTTTGAGGTCACCTGAATCAATTTTCTTTTATGGCGCTGTAATATTTTCAAATTTCAATATTTCAATTTCTAATTATGATTAAATTATTTTTAATACATCATTCGAAAGATATTTTAAAGTTCTTTTAAAATATTGAAAGTTTTCACCAGATTTACACGTTTTGAGGTGTCCTGATTTCGTTTTCTTTTGCATCTCAGCCAAATGAGTTAGATCGTTCAAAATTGGTATACGTAGGTTAATTAAGAAGGCCTGAAAGGGTGGAGAAGAAATAGGCGTGCACCGCGCGCGTATCCCTTAACATGTGCGCGCTCAGAGCGCACGGGACTGCGATGCCGAAGGCAGTGGGGACCCGGTGCGAGTTTTTACCCGATCAGAAATGATTTTTTTTTAGGGGGCTCGAAGGGACAGGGAAGGAATACGCGCGCGCAGCGCGCACGGGACTGCGCTGCCGAAGGCACTGGGAACACGCGACGACATTTTAGCCGATCAGAAATGATTTTTTTTTTTTTTTATTTCTTTTCTTAAGACTAAAAGTTACTGTTATTGATTCATTAATTATAGCGATTCATTTGAAAATACTGACCCGCTAGCGGGCGAAGCTCGCTAATGTATTAATTAAAACTCTTTAAAACGAGTTCAAACAACATTTAAGGAATAGGACATTTCTCTTTAAAGATATTTTTGTGCATTTTTTCTACGATACTAATCGATATATTATCGATTGAGTAGAGCTAGAAAATATTTTAATGGATATTAAACGTGTGTTTTCAAACTGTTAGATAATCAAATAAACCGATTCCACAAGAATGAATCGAAAAATCAAAATAATTTGGAACACGTGATACTCCATTAATCCTATTTTCATTTTCACATATTAAAATAATAATAATAATAATAATAATAATAATAATGAAACAACTTTCAAGCATTCTAGCAACCTAATTATGTATTTGGTATTAATATTTATTAAAATATTCATATTTGATTAATCCTAAATACAGTTTTTTTTTTTTTTTTTTTTTTTTTTAATAAAATTGAACTTTTTTTGAACACATTATTTCAATTTTAATTTTTTAATTTTCTTTTCTTTTCTTTCTTTTTTC
Source organism: Salticus scenicus (assembly GCA_963930645.1). NCBI lineage: Eukaryota > Metazoa > Arthropoda > Arachnida > Araneae > Salticidae > Salticus > Salticus scenicus. The sequence continues at coordinate 178,286,584 of OZ005650.1, forward strand.
TTTCTTTCTTTCTTTCTTTATTTTAAAATAATGAAGCCTTCGGAATTTATGACATTGTAACATTTTTGTTTTTTTTTTGTTAATTATATATATAGAAAACTATTGAAATGAATTTATATATAAATATAAGTTTAAAGACTAGAAAAACCAAAAGGAGAATTACAAACCAATGCGCAAAATTGCAGCAAAGGGAAATGCAAAAATTATACGTAGAAATATATAAATGTAGGAATATATAAACAAATTAATGAAATTAAACCCCAAAAAACACTGAGATCTTCATCAGGGAGGCCCCTCAGTGTAGGGGTGAAGGAGAAGTTTCTGAAAGGACAGTAGCAATTAGCTAATAATTATCCTTAGCCCCCATCTTCTCACCAAACAGAAAACCTCCAACAACTCAAGAGAAATCAAACTTATATATAATGTATAAAAATACTAAAACAGTTATAAAATTACAAAATTGTAAAAGTTACAAAGTTACAAAATTACATCAATTCATTAAAAAATATACAATACAATAAAGAATTACTGAAGGTAAACAAGAAAGTATGAAATGAAATAAAATAAAACCGTTCTTCGGCCGACGGGGCTACTCGTATTGGTGAGAAGTTGGGGGCTAAGGACAGTTATTAGCTAATTGCTACTGTCCTTTCAGAAACTTCCCCTTAACCCCTACACTGAGGGGCCTCCCTGATGAAGATCTCAGTGTTTTTTGGGGTTTAATTTCATTCATTTGTTTATATATTCCTACATTTATATATTTCTCTCTCTCTGTATATATATATATATATATATATATATATATATATATATATATATATGCATATAAATCAAAACTTTGTGTTAGGCAAATTGTAATAATATTTCCTTTAAGATTTAATTTTAATTTTTCTTTAAAAATAATCAGGCATTAAATATTTAAAAGTATTCAATATCTATTACTTAGAATTATTAAATTGTTATTATAAACAGTTTACTATTAACATATAGCTAAACTTCATTAAAATAATAATTATGTTTTTAAATTATAATTTTAAATATGGTACACTTTTCAGTTTTTATGCGTATTATTTAAAATTTGTATGTTTATACTTTTAATTATTGAATTTTAATGATAATAAAAAAATCTTTCAAATTATTTTGAACGACGTTTAAGAAATAAGACTTCTTTAATACAAAATCTATTTCATTAGGAAACAATAAAATTTGTCTTTAAATATTTTTCTAAGCATACATATTTCATATTCATTACACAAAATATAAGAAATATTTACTATTGATTGAAAAGAGAAATATTTTATTGGATAAAAGACGTGTGCTTTTAAAGAGTTAAATAATCAAATAAATCGATTCCAGAGGAATAACTCGAAAAAGCAAAATTTGTACATTTACTGGAGCATTTGAGATTTCATTAATCCGATTTTCCTTCTCACATATTAAAGGGAAAAAAAACAAAAAAACTTTAAAACATTTTTGCAGCCTGATTATATATTTGGCATATTTTTAAAAATAATAATACTTTACCATTTCTAGGTATGGTGTTAATTTTTAATTTCAATATTATTTCAGTATCTTACTTAACTTAACTTTTCCATTTTTTTTTTTTTTTTTTTTTTTTTTTTTTTTTGTGTGTGTGTGATTTTAATAAAATATTTTCTTCAGAATATATGAAACTTATGATATTATTTGTTTATTTATTCATTTTATTAATATCATTTTGCTTTAAATATATTTATAGGCGTAAGGTTTTAAGTGAAATGGAATTTGAAAACCTTAGCTGAAATATTTTTAGTCAAAATGTACATGTCAATTTCTTTCAGTCTTTCTGTATGTTTTTTTTCTTTCCATACTTCCAAAACACGTAGTATAAATATTTAATATAAGAATGTAAATCATATAAGTGAATAACAAATCATATGAAATGTTATCAATTTTTAATCTATTATAAAAAATAAACTTTTTTTTTTTTTTTTTTTGAAAGAATAACCAATTAGGACGAAAATAGTAAAATACAAATGCCTAAACACGCCTCAAAACTTATTTATGCCAGGATGGATAATACTAATTTTAAAACGAAAATTCAGAATATATATATATATATATATATATATATATATATATATATATATATATATACATATATATATTAGTACTTCCTGCTCTTACACTGAGAAAAAAAATATACTGCCTTCATTTACAATGAATAAGTGGTCATTTTCTAAATCCCTTAACTAGAAATATACATTTCCGAGCTATGCGCATGAGACACGCCAATAAACTGAATAGACGAAATGATCGAGAACTTCTAGTCTATACATTTCTAGATGGTGAAACAATATTCTGAATATTTCGAATATTCCGAATCTGTTCTATTGTGAGAAATTCTCGTTTAAGTTTCTAGAATTGGGTAATAAACCAAGATTACAGTTGCTGAAATCTGCCTCTTGTATTAGCATTTATTTGCAGATATTTTTAAATAAATTTGTGCTCGAGAATATAGACAAACGCTCTAGAATTCTAATAGGGGTTTCTAGAACTCGCTTTCAAAGGGATCTAGAATTTATATGGATGACATGGAACTGTTTTTTCTAGAGCCACAATTTAGATTCTAGATATCAGTTACAGAATTTTTTCTCAGTGTAGATGTGTTTTTATTTTCTTTTATGTTTTTTAGATATTTCGCAGGTATCTCACACGCAGAATGTCAGAGTGTGGGATATCGCTGCATATGAGAACAAGGCTCCACTGAGGAGAGAAAACGTAAAGGCGGCCTCTCTGAAATTGAAAGGAAACTGTTCTTTAGTTGTATAGTTAAAAATGTAAACACGTGAATATAATAGGTTTAATAATTATTTTAGAATATATTTCTTATATTGAAACTTCATAGATTCTTTATCAGATTAAAGTGAGTTTAGATAGTTTTAAAATATTCTGTTTATAGGAAAACATTTTGGACTTTTAAAAACTTTAATGAGAATCTTTAGATAAAGGAAATAAAACTTCAGATATAAAATTTTTATAATAATAAATAACCTTTACAAATATTACACATATTTATATACTTCATGAGCTCGGTGAATTTTATGAGCGAATTTTATGAGGGAATTTTATGAGCGAAAGCATATTTTTCACACTTGATCTGTTAATAATCCTCGCATTATAAAGCTGAAAAAACTGCATAATATTTTGAAAAATTCTTCAAAATAAAACAGTTTATTTAAATATTTATATATTAATTGTGGTCTTATTTATTCAAACATTATTTAAAAAAATAATCATGGTAGTTAATGTGCATTTTCCAGAATCACAATTTTCTATGAATACAAGCTTATGTAAATATTTTACATTTACTTACGTTTTTTACTCATTACTAAATCTAAACAAAAAACTCAAAAATTCTGTGTATTAATTCGAAAATCATAGTGAATGTTGTATACTGAATAAATAAATGATAAAATGAAAAATAAATAGCAATGTATTACAAATCTATTACAAAGTAATTTCGAAGAAAATAAATTTTAATTATATGTAAATAAGTGTTTTATTTTTGAATTTTTCCTCACCAAATTAATATTATAGAGACATATCCAAAATATAATCTTTTACGTCACATTCACATTCATGCAGCGCGGAATTTTTTCTTTTCTACACAGGATTTTGCACTTTATAGTTTATTTTATTATAAATTAAAATTAAATAATAAATTAGTTTTTGAATCCAGATAGTTATAATAGAAAGCCTAGTATAAAATAAATGAAATGCCTTCAAAATATATCAACATAACTATGTACACCATTAAATATGCAATTCTTATTTCCTAAACTAATATGTGAATTTTAAATGAAGAGGTTATGCTATTCAATTAGAGCTTTTTATTTATACTATACAATTTCATTTATTTTTGTTATAAGATTTACAGCTTATATTTATAAACAGCTTATGAATATTTAAAAACAATACAATGCGATTTCACTTAAACTATGATACGTAAATAAATTTACTATGTACAGATATTTAATTTCCCGTTAAAATACTTAAAATGGTAAATATAAAATATAAAACAAATCTGTCTATGTGAATTTCAAATATTGGATTGCCTGCAGTAATAAGAGAAATTTTCTGGAACCTAAGACCTTTTTAAAAAATACGTTAACTGAAAAATAAAGTTTTGTGTCTTTCCAATGCATTTTGAAGAAAATTTACGTTGAATATCCTAAAAGATATAGAATGTTTCGTAACTGAAAAGTTAAAACACTTATATATGACAAAACAGAATTTTACAAAAGTATCGATAAACAATCAACACAACATGTTGTGTTTTTTGCATATTTCACTCACATTCATTTCTGATGAAAAATAATCGATTTAAGGAATATGCGAAAAATTTCTAAAAATTCATTTATATTCCTTTTATTTTTTATATAAGGAAACTCTGAACAGCAGAAAAAATGGCGTTTCAATATTTATATATATATATATATATATATATATATAAACCAAAATAAAGAAATACTACTGGATGAATTTATCCCAATTTAATCAGTTCAGTTGTCAAGACGTGTGTACCTATCACGCACTAGCAGGACCTCAGCGAATGTGGTGCGCTGAGATATGATCAAATAGTTCTACAAATCAGTACGATGTTTCAGTTTGTTCTGATTGTATGAGCATAAAGTTGAAATAAATGCAAGGTAAACAATTTTGAGTGTATTTATATATTTATTTTTTAAATAATAATCGGCATTAAACATTTAATTGGTTTAATATGCATTTGAATGCAGTTTTAAAATAATAATTTCTAATAATTCAGAAATTATGTTTAAACAATAAAATAAAATACGATGAGACAAGTTTTGTGATAAAACATAAGTGCAGCTTATAAAAAAATTACATATAATTACATATAAACAATACTATGTCTCAGTGTTGAAGAATATTACATTAATATTTAAAATTATGTACAGTCGGGGAAAAAAATCGCAGCACTCGCTTTAATTTTATTATTAATTGACATAGAAAAATTTAATAGACACCATTCAACAGGAAATTAAATGCACTTTTTGAAAATGCTGTCGAAGTTTGAATTAGGGTTATCTACATATTGCAGTTGGCCCCAACTTTGTTTTTTTTCAATAGCAACACCGAATTTTGACTTCATATTCGAATTCCTGAGAGTCTGGCAGTGCGAATAAGTATACTGTTTGTATACTTTAAAATTACAAACTGTAATTCTGAAATAGCAGTATGAAGTCATTAAATATTTAACGTTGCTTGGTTTAAATAATACAAAATGCCTTAAAATGAAAAAAAAAAAATATTTTTATTTTATGTATATTTTCAAAGTTTATTTTCTTAATATTTAGCACTTGCTTCTTAAAATAAATTGCTTTTGACAATCAAGTTTGTAAACAATAATAAAGTTGCCAACGAAAACGTATGTGCAGTTTTCTTTCCTTCACTTTTTCTACTACTTTTAAATTTACAAAATCATAACATTTACAGCTATTTTCTAAGAAATAAAACTAATTTTTATTATGTTTGGAAATAAATTTTTCCAAACACATTCGTGTTCAAGAGTACAAATTAATATAACAAACTGTAATGGTGAAATAGCAGTATGGTATGAATTCTTAAATATTTAACATTGCTTGGTGTAAATAATACAAAATGCTTTAAAATGAAAAAAATATTTCTGTTTTATGTATATTTTCGAAATTTATTTGCTTAATATTTAGCACTTGCTTCTTAAAATAAATTACTTTCGACAATCAAATTCGTAAACAATAATAAAAGTCCAAACGTAAACATCAATAAATGGTTAGTCGGTTGGATGTTGGGTTTAACGTTGCACTAATATTACGATATGAACATAGATGCAATAAAAATAAGATGAGCGATTGCGTATGCTGGAGAGCTCGAGAAAATTACAGAAGCTGACAATAGGGTCGTTGCAGTCAAATTCCGGTTACCGAAGAATATACGGGAGTGTACTATTTGTATAATAATCTGTGGTACTGATCACCAATAAAGCTTAAATTTTCTTTCGTAGGTGTAACATAATATATGAAATGAAATAATATAGATATATATATATATATACAACAATGCATAAACTAAATCTTTTCGGATAAATTATTGTAAGGGTTCAGGAAGTAAATATTAAACTATTTTAATCACATTTATCAGTTTTGGGTCAGTTGAATTCTTTGGAACTGTACGATTTGTTTTATAATTTCCATGAAAATATAATTTCTTAATTAACCCTTTCACGACTGGTGACGTAGATTCACGTCATTTGAAAATCTGTAACTCTCTCAGTGGGCGTTTCTTTCGTAATTTGCGTGTTTTTTATTTCTTAAGCGTGTACCCAGTGTTCATATTTTTGCAATAAAATATACTATGGATAGAAATATATTGATTAGAAATAATATAATTATAATGTATATCCAATTTTAATATAATTGTGAATACAGAAAATTTGTTCTGAAATGTTTTATTTTGAGACAATAACGCCCGTAGGTGGATCTTACTGTCAAAAACACAAAATCCTGCGTTCGCAAAAAGTGTTGAAATACATTTATAAAAGTATATTTTTAAAAATATATAAAGTTAAAAGATATTAATAAAATTTTAAAGACTAAAGTATCTTTAAAATAATACCCCCCCCCTACAAAATAAATAAATAAATAAATAAAAATAAAATAATGTATGAAGCAAATAATTAAACCTTTAACTATGACCGTAGTTACGAAACGATTTTACAAGTTTGTTTTACATTACAATTCCATTCGTTTTTTTAAATTGACAATTTTTACATTTAACCTATTTTTCTATTTAAAACAGTAAACTATTTAGTTATTTTTTTTCTTGTAGTGTTCGTTCAAAAGATTCAAAATTTATCACCAGTAATTGATGAAGTAAATACCACTTGTGCATATTTTTGTCAACATAAAATAAGGGGTTTAATACGAATATTCAATGTCACATTGACTTTTCTTTTCTGTATTGTTTTGTTCTGAAGAACGATAAAGGCTTCTTGTCTTCTTTAGAAAACGGGAATTCTTGATGCTAACACTAATGTCTAAAAATCATCATTTTTGTTTCATTTCTTTGAGTTTGACGTTGTTGTTATATAATTTGACCCGTAAATAAAAAATAAACATATTTTGTTATATTTTCTTTGCTATTTTTTAAGATTTGACTCGTTATCTGATGCAAAACTTTATAAGAGACGGCCCCCTAAACCACTCCAGAAGAAAGATTTATTTACATCTCGAAAACTAATAACTGGAATGAGCTGCAAATTTGCACACCCATATTTTTCAGCATTATGATTCATTTTATGTAAAAATTAATATAGGTCATAATTCACAATTTTTATGAATATTAATTTATTAATATTTTTCCAAATTAAAAATATTTTTCAGAATCAAAAGTAAAGATGGATTATGTTTGGGGTTCTTCAGTGTATCTCGTAAATATATATATATATATATATATATATATACAAGTTTTTCAGGTGTAATGTATGTTATACTTTAGTTTTATTAATTATTACTAGTATTTCATTTAACTATTTTTATTTAGTATTTCCATTAATAATATTGTATATTGCTGCATGTATCAAAATGTTTGATTTTAATAAGGTTTTCATAACTTTTCAGTTTTAATTTTCTCTTTTTTGGTGGTGTTATTGGGGGTAGCTTGTTGTAAATATTTAGCTATTTGCATACAACAAGACAGAAATAACACCTACTTTACATGCAACATTCATTCTGCTCCCTTGAAAACGTAATGAATTTGCATGTTTCCATTTATGGATGTTTTATAGTCGCAATCTCTTTTTGAATTTTTCTGTTTTATCTTTTTCAATGTTTCTTGTTTTCATCTATTCAATGTTTGAAAAGGTTTTCAATATGTATATGTATATATATATCGATCAAGTTATTTTTTGTGAAGATATTAATAAAAGTTTGAAATATGAATTTATCATTAGCACCTTCAAACTTTGAACGCTTATAACTCTGTGAAAAAATGAGTAAAATATACAACCAATATATATTTTCGCGTTGTCGCGATCCTAGGAATTCAAATATAAAATAAAAATGGGGCATTACCATTGAAAAAATCAAAGTTGGTGCGCGTTTCAATATGCAGACGACCCCAATTCAAAATTTTAGTTCATTTTCTGAAACGACTCACAATTCTCTGTCGAATGATACCTATTACATTTTTCTACATAACATCTATTAACAACGAAATTACATCGAGTGCTGCGGTTTTTTTTTTTCGACTGTACATAGTTAAGCACAAAAAATCTTCCAGGTTTCCCACGACCATGCCTGTTTTTCAGGACTCTTCCACCAGAATAATTTTAAAATAAATTTATTCTTAAAATTACAATGTATATTTAAGAAAAAAAAATATTTTTAGATAATACTGGTGGAAGAGTTCTTGAAAAAAATTGGACCGTAGGAACCCTGATCTTGAGCGTCGTGAATACCAAAGGGAATAATAGAACAGCAGACATCTGTGCTCCTATATATAAGAAATGAATCGGTTTCTAATCGACAAATAAAATTAGGTGGGATGAGGGGGATTAGCCAATAGGAGATTGAAAAACAATAATTAAAAAGTGTGTATTGAATGTAAAATTTCCAATAATCAGACAAACTGGGTACAGAAAAATGACAATTAACAGTATTTTAAAGATTCTTATAGATATAAAATGCATGGAAGGAATCAAGTTCAAGTGTAGATTTGGGTCTATATTTATTTACATTAAAAGAAATAAAAGTGCAATATAGAAAACATTATAAACATGATAGACGTTTCAGTGACTAAACACCAAAATCGTAACAATAACATTTCAATAATAGAACAGGAACAACGTAGACAATGGGGTGCTGCTACAGACCCGGGCTTTTCCCCCCTGATTCTTCCATCAAAACATACAAATCGTATTTTTCATTATAATTTACCGGATTATATATCATTGAAGATTGTTAAAAAAAAAAAAAAAAAAAAAAAAAAAAAACAGATGTAAGAATTTGGGGAAAAATACATCTCGTTGCAAACCTGACAGAACAGAATTGGATATTTGGGAGATATCATCGCGCTACGACTCGTGCATTTACCTAGAGGGCGTCTTTACAAAGGAACAACACTCTCCGCTGAATAAAGCTAAAAATTGGTATTACTCGAATATTCAGTTCTCTTCTGATGTCTTTATTACTGAAATGTAATTGTACTTGAGGTGTTTAGACATTGATGAGATCTTATTTAAAGGCGGAACGTTTGTTATGTAATTAATGTTTTAATGTTGTGCTTTTATGTCATTTATTGTAAAGAAATGTTTATTTTTAAATGCTAATTTAAATTTATAAAAAATATTTTTGAAAGGTGGAACTTAGACATTCAATATGGCTCGTAAATGTAAACATTCCTTTTACTTACAAAATGTTAAAACAAATTAGTTTACGTGTTTTTATTTTTTCTCGTTTTTATTATTTTATTTTATTTATTTATTTATTTTGAAAAAGCAATTTTGCTATTTTTCTTTCGTAAACATTGCTAGAAAAAAATTCAAAAAATGCGATAAGAAATTTAGGACATTTATTTTTAACAAACGGCATCAGATATGCTGATTAGGTGCTTTATATATTTATATCAAACTTACATGTTCGAATCGAAATTCACTTTTAAGAGCTAACTTAAAGCACACGGGAAATTTGCTGTCCACAATTTCCCAGGTACTTTGAGTTAGCTCTTACAAGTAAATTTCAATTCGAACATGTAAGTTTGATATAAATTTATAAAGCTCCTAATCAGCATATCTCATGCCATATGTTGGAAATTATGGTTCTGAATTTCCTATCGCATATGTTGAATTTAATCTAGCAATGTTTACGAAAGAAAAATAGCAAAACTGCTTTTTCAAAATAAATGAATAAGTAAAATAAAATAATAAAAAAGAGAAAAAAAGAGATGTCACGCTGGAGTTAACTTGTTAAATTAAATATTATTTGAATTATAGAAAGATTAACTTGTAGATGTTTCAAACCAAAAATTTCTCGAAAAGGAACAATGGTATTTTTTTTAAAAATATTTATGATCAGCTATGTCTCTAAAAGTCATTTTTAAAATTAGTTTAATAATTTTTTAAGAAAATTAAGTAGTGAACGCTAAAGGGTTAAAGCGCTCTAAACAGTGTTGCTAAATTTAGGAATTCTTTTATTCAACTGTCACCAATAATTTTGAAGAGTGAAATTTGATGTACATAATGGACGGATAACCTTCGAAATGATTAGATAACCGTTAAAGTAAAAAATTTAGTGGTGGATATTGAATAATATATCCCTAAATTTTACAACACTGACCAGAGGAATGAAATTAAATATGACTGGAAAAGGGTTAAATAGTTTTTTTTTTTTTTTTTAAAGTCAGATTGAAACATAAAACATAGGAAGACATAGAGTGAAAACAAAATTATATTCGTTGGTTTAGAATCGCATTGCAATGTGATTTTAAAAGATTCGAGAAGTACAATTTTAAAATAATAGTCTGTAGTAATTTTTGAAATTTTTAGAGTTGTTTTACTTTAGAGTTCTCAAAAGCAAAAAACGTATTTAAAAATCTGCTTTCATTTATACGAGAGTATTTTATAAAATATCATTATCAATCTTTAGAAAAGTTTATTTATTTTTTTAAATCTTTCTAAAAGTCAATTTAAAGTTAAAAATTTTAAAAATATTAATCATTAAGAGTATAATGTTGTTATTCCGAGTCAATATCTAAAATTCAAACACACACACGCACATTATATATATTATAGAACCAGATCATTAACTTTATTAATGTTGCTTTAATTTTCATAAAATTTTTCTCACAATTTTTTTTTTCTTTTCAGAAAAGCTAATTGAAAGTTTGCAATTTTCCAAGTTAAAACAAACAAGATGAGAAAAGAAGGTTTTTAATTTAAAATTAATGCCATGAAAAAGAGACTGTCAGTTATTCAGCTAGGTAAAAAGAGATTAATGGTGTAATAAATGTGATAGAATTTTTGTTAAAGGAAAGAATTTCCATGTCAGTGAAAAAGAAAAAAAAAAAAAAAGAAAAAATAAATTTGCAAATGCAGTGAATTTGATTAAAATTAAAAATAATTCATTGTAATTTTTTAAATTATTTATTTTTTTATATAATACCATTAGACTATAAATGAAAGAAGTATAATTATCATTTGCATAAACCATTGGGTATTTTGGAAAGTAATTGCTTTTTTACTTTCTTCTATATTCAATAGAAGAAAGTATTGGATCTGTAAAAATTCTTGACTTCAGGTTTTCGATGTATTTAAACGTTTTGAGAGTTCCAGAACACGATTTGGCCATTTTTATAAAATATCTGTCTGTGTGTGTGTATGACAAAAATTTTGCGGTGTTTGTATCTCTGGAACGATTGCACAGAATTTCATAGAAATTTATATGCAGATGCACCTTAACATACATTAGTGTCTATCAACTTTTGGTGCTAATCCAGGTGGCGCTGTTATACGGCTATTTTTGAAATTTAAAGGAAGGTTATATCTCAGGTTCTATTGAATATAATCGAACAAAACTTGATATATGAAAAGGCCATTATGGGACATTATGCTGATTAAACTGGGAGCATATCCATCAATAGGTGGTGCTGCTCTACTACAATTTTCGCCGAGAACGGGAAGGAGGTCATCGGTATGCTAAAAATCTACTTCCGTTGGATATTTAGTGTAATACCTCTCTGAGATTGAGAGGAAAATCGTCTGCATGCATATTGGATTAAATATATATGTATATATATATATATATATATATATATATACTGCGTGGATTTGAACATTAAAACATAGAAAAAGTTTTTTTGTAATGACAATAGCGTTTTTTCGTGGTAAAAATTAAAACAATTTTCTTATAGTGTATAAGTATTTTATTGAATTATGTGTTATTCATTTTGCTTTAATAACCTTTGCCATCTTTCTAGCAATAGTATGATTCTACTTTCATAAAATTTCTGATTTTTGCTGGCAAAATACTAATCTAAGTCATTTTTGACGTCCTCATTTGAAGTAAATGTTTTTCCGCCTAAAACAGTTTTGCAGAAAAAGGAACAAGTATTAAATCGAAGGTTCCAGATCTTGTGAATATGGTATGAGTAGCAGCACATATTATCTAAGTTGCAAAAGCTTTTGGCGAGTCACCAAACTTTATGCGGTCTCGCATTATCTTGTTGTAACACAACACTTTTTCTATTGATCATTTTTTGACTTTTCTGTTTGAATGAAGCATTTAATTTATCCCGTTGATCAAAATATACTTCGTTTTTAATCGTGGAATTGTCGTGTAGTATTAAAAAAAAATGCCCTTGAACTCTTTAAACAGACATAATCATTTTTTGATGAATATCGCACTTCGGAGTTCTTTGAGCTGGTTCAACTTTTTTACTTCATGATAAATTACATTTAACATTGTTGTAGATAGCCCATTTTTCATGCCCAGTGATAATTCGCTTAAGAAATGGATCATTTTCTTCATGTTTAAAAAGCAAATTATGGATAACAATGCGACAGAGCAAGTACATCTTCGACAACAAAACCACCGGAACGAAATTTTGCAAACCGGTTTTGGCCCGGGGTTTCTGTCAGCACATATTCTCCATGCCCATAAGATAATTTTTTTTCTCTTGTTTCAATGAAATTTTTGCCTTTTCGATAGTAAAAAAGTAAAATATGACATAAATGCTGCATTTCAGTTTCTATAATTGGTAAGTCACCAACCAAAAGCTATTATACTGTACCAAAGAAATTTTTTCACAAACAAGCCTTCCTACATCAGCTGTCGAAAATACATGACAATGTGGCTTAAATGTGAAGTTGGTATGAAAAAGCCCAAATAAGTCATCTGTTCAGGAAAAAAAAAAAAAAAAAAAAAAAAAAAAAAAACTATTTTCGAACAACCTATAGTAAGTCAGATGGCCTGATGTCATAAACACTTTAATAATTTATTGAAAAGAGTTAAAAATATCCTCCGAAGTATTTGTTTTAAACGAAAGAAAAACGTTATCAACAATCAAAATTATTTTTATTTAAATATTACATGCATTAAATAATAATAAAGAAACAAGCAACGGTAATCCATTCAGGAAGAAAACACATATACAGGAAGAAAACTAAAGAACGTTGGCAAAGTTACAATAACATATATATACTAGTTCTCAAATTGTAATATATATATAGGCACCACTTCTTAAAATTTTCGAAATTATCAATAGTTAGCTAAAGTTAAAAACAATAAATTGTTCAATTGGTAAATAATAAATTTATATAAAAAACAACTTGAATTTTTAAATATGCAAAGAAACATTAAAAAAAAAAAAAAAAAAAAAAAAAACTTGAGTTAAAATGACAACATCCTCCGGAATTTTTCACATTTTCATTGTAAAAAAATCTCTAAATCTAAAATAGTCTAAAGAATTTCTTTTTATTTCTTTTTTTCATCAGAAATTTTCGAACTTATGCAATCTAAGTACATTTTACGGAGTTGTAGTTAGCTAGGGATTGAAACATTATTTCTCTGTTTGAAATTTTTTCCATTTACTAGCATAAAATTATTTGCATATTGGTATTATTTCAATTGCTATAGCTAGTTATAAATTTTCATTTGAAAGTTTAAAGTGATATAAAATTATTCACTTGTAAAGTATGTAAATGTAATCATAAAAAGAAGAAAAAAATCCATAGCTAATTTTAGTGTATCCAAAATAACTATTCGTGGAAAAAAAAAAAAAAAAAATCTCAGGCAAACTTTCAACATTAAACTATACATTTTAACCAAATATTTGCTTTGAAGCCAATTAAAAATCTTAAGATAAAATTTTAACTTAAATACTGTATTTTTTCTTCTTTTATGATCTAAATGAGAAAAATCAATATCACACACATTTTTCTAAAACGATCCCCGCCTTTTTTTAAAAACGAAAATTATAATGTTTCATTTAAAAAAAAAAAAAAAAAAAATATATATATATATATATATATATATATAATGTATAAATATTTATATAAATATATAATATATTTATATAAATATTTATATAAATATATAATGATAATATATATATATATATATATTATCATAATTTATGAACGCTTATTAAAACTTTAATATATCAATTTTGAAATTCAAACCTCAATGTAGATTATTTGTAGATAATATAAATATTCATTGAGAAATACTTAAACGGCACCAGATATTTTATAAGGGAAAAGATATTTTATAAGGCAAAAGATATTTTATAAGGAAATTATATGCCGGCATATCTCATCACACTTTATATTTTGTTATTTATGCTGCAATTTAACTTTTCTTAATACCATTGTCAAAAAAAGAAAACTATAAAATGTCAAGTGTAGTTTAATGTAATTGTTATAGCACAGCGTGTTGTCGTTGATTTATTATGCTTAGTAATACATTTACTCTACATGTATAAACCTGAAAGATTGTCATTGTATCAGTCCGGATTTACAATTCGCTATATAAATTTACACCATTCAACCATTCGCTACGAAAATTGATACTCTTATTAAATAGGAAAAAATCTGGCTAACGCCTTATTTTTTAGTTCAATCGAGTAATTGGTTCAAAAGTCGTTAAATAAAACTTTATTTTAACTTTAAAATTATTCAAAAGAAAAAGAAAAACAAATTGGGGCCCAAGCAAATAATTAAATAAATAAATTAAACATTTATTTTTTCATGGCACAAAAGAAAAAGTTTTATTATTATTATTATTATTACTATTAGGTGAAAAATTACATAATAAAAAAAAGGGGGGAAGTTCAATTTTATTATTTGCGTATGAGTAAATATATTTCTTTTTATGCTGAGAAAAAAAAAATGAACGTGCAAACATTTTTTTTATTAACTATTTATTTGTGGTTTTATTCGTTTAAATCCTCATTTGAGTTTGAATTTCATTGATATAGTACATGTTGTGATCCATTTTGCTGCTTTTTTCTATTCTATTAAGAATTTCTCTCAATTTTAATGCTTTAAAAATTTTGATACTAAAGCTCAACGGTCATATAAATAACTGATTTCTGTTTATTCCTATGTTTAGTATCTATACATAAAAATTAATAATAAAAAAAGTATTTAAAAATGAATCTCTCTTATAAAAATCTTATAATCTTTCTTATCTGCGACAAAAAAAAAAAAAAAAAAAAAAAAAATCTGCAGCACACTATGAAGAGAATTACAAAGGGAACAATATCAAGAAATTGTTTAACAGCCACAGGTTAGATTAATTCAAGTAAAAGTTCAGGAACGATTAAAAGCGAGACGCCTTGCCAAGGATAGCTGTATGAAGATGAGAAGAAACGGACCATGAATGGCAAGATAGGTATTGGGCAGATGCTTAACGGAGAGCGGCTAGAGAACCGAAATAACCTAAAGGACATATACAAGCCTTACAACAGGAAAATGGTGTAAGTTTAGCTGTTAGATGTCTAGAGCTGCCGAACAGCAACATATCAAGTATTGTGCAGATGATCAGTGGGCAGCGGCTAGAAGACAAGAAGAAAATGCGTAAGAAACGTACTGAAAGGGAAGCTGCACATAGAAAAAAACGCTGACGAAGAGATACAAGCCAGGCATCGTGCAGATGTTTAATGGTGACAGCCTACACTGTTAAAAAAGATCAAATTTGGTGCCAGAAATTCTCTGTAATTTGAAAAACAAAGTCGTAAATAAAGGAAAAATTACGTTGACAAAACGCATTTTTCTGTAGTTACAGAGAATTTCTGGCTGCAAAGTTGCATATTTTTAAGAGTGCAGAGCACAAAAAGGAAATGAAGACAAACGTCTTTGTCGAATTCAAACTATTGTTAGACGCCATGCAGATCTATTTATCTCGTGATCAATTATATATAGCATGCTGCCGTATAGGAACTTCAAACAATTTTTATGTGTATGCTTCTTGAAGAAAAAAAAGTAAGATTATTTTAACACAGATCCGTCAACATGTTTTATCGACCTCTTGGACTAGATTTGGAATCCCTTTATTCAAAACGTTCAGTCGCAATATTATAAAGCTGGAAGACTTTTTTGTTAGTTTAATTTAATTTTTATTGCATCTCATACTTTCTTTTGTTTGTTTTTCCTTCAAATAAAAAATATAAGCACTACTTCAATCCAATCAGCGCCGAGTAGACCAGCAAGTATTTCATAAAGGTAAGATTTTGTTGTATTTTTTTAACATTAAAGAATATTTTTTACACTATTCAAATATAAAAGATGACAGTAATTATATTATATTCGTGGTATCCAGTGTACCGTAAGGCTGTTGTCTGTTGGTAACTGAAAGTGAGGGAGGGTGCCGTAGACGCAACAAGCGGGAACTTGCTACGATCAGATTTTACTAGAGTCATTTGCACGGTAAGCTAATAGGCTATTGTAGGCTCCTAAAACGAGAGGGGCGTCACCCGTAGGTGCCAACTAGCACGAGTTTGCTGCAGTCGGAGTTTTAAAGTGTAGTTTGTATATTAAGCGAAATGACTGCTATAAATGTCTGAAATGGGGCAGGACGCTGTAGGTACCAAAAGTGGAAGTTTTTTACTCTGAGATTTTTCAAGCGCCGCAAAGACTAGTTACATATAAATATATTTAATAGCTGAACATTTAGAATTTTTTATTTATTTATTTAGCTTAATGGAATGTTCATTACCTTTATCGAAATGTACGTTTATTATTTAAAATAATGATAACAAAACTTCGGTTGAAAAGAGAAAATTAAGTATTTTATTTAGAATTGGTTGAACTTTAATTATTTTTTCTTTTATTAGCAAATAAGAGCTTAAATAACATGGGAATTTGGAAGTTTAAAAACAAAGGATTTGTGATCAAGAGCATTTATTATCGGTTTTAAAGTAATGGTACACGAAAGAACTTGTAAGAAACTCGTAGCTTCTAATAAATAAAAAAATAAATAAATAAATAATAGATTCATCTGATTAGAAATTTAAACAGTAATTTCAAAAATGTATAAATCAGTATTCTGAAAATCAAAAGTATGTACTTATTGTAAATATATAAAGGAATAGTTTAAAGAAACGAAAAGTAAAACTGCATGTTATTACGATGACGAAAAACAAAGTGGTGCCATATTTGTCACTTTAATGCCGATTATAAAAAACCTGTTGGCATAGGTGGACTCTGCTAAATTTTCCATCCTTTGTATCTTCTCATAAATTTTTACCACAGAACATAATATATCCATATTAAGAGAAAAAAAACTGCTAAACAGACTTAAATTCTCCGCCTAACAGACTACCCACATTTTAGTTCCATACATTTGCATTATGTTAATTTATTAGTTAGCTTTATTAGGGTCAGTTTTGTATATTAGTTTGCATGCTATTCCGTACAATTTTCAAGAATATGATCGCCATATTGCAAGTTTATTTGAAATATCGCTCTATTCTGCTATGTTAAAAAATATTAAATTTCGAATAACTTACGAAATTTTTAAATTAGAGTATTTGTATACAATGATGTTCAATGATGAACTCTCTTATCATCTAGAATTTAACTCATGTTTCTTATTCTCCTTCAAGCGCACAGGCACAATCAGACAACAGAAACGTACGTATGACGTAATGATTGATGGTTTGGTTTTACGTCGCACTAGTGCTGCGCAGATGGGCAATTGGCGACGGTCTGGGACACACCCCTCGAGGTGGCCCCGTATGACGTAATGAAGAGAGCACCCCTGCCTCTCTCTCATCATCTAATGATACTCTATGGTGAGTCATCTATTCTCTTTGATACAGAGTAACAGTGAAATGCCGGCTA
The DNA here is from genome assembly GCA_963930645.1 of Salticus scenicus. Taxonomy (NCBI): domain Eukaryota; kingdom Metazoa; phylum Arthropoda; class Arachnida; order Araneae; family Salticidae; genus Salticus; species Salticus scenicus. The sequence continues at coordinate 178,304,468 of OZ005650.1, forward strand.
TAATGTAAGGCATGATACGTAAATTTATTTATGTTCGTCCTTCTTAATAAATACTTTGAGAACTGCCTTGCATTTTCACTACAGTCTCATTTAAACAAACAATTATCAATGTATGTGTATTTATGAAAAACACAAATTGTATAAGCTCGGGCATCATTATCATTTGTTGTTTCATCACATTTTTTCTTTCTTTTACCCATAAGGTAGAGAAAGTATTGTTTTAATGTTAAATTTTCAAAATTGTTATATTTACAGGTTGTTTTGAGGTCCCATTAATCCAAAAAATCATGTTTTTGCCGGTTGGTCTGTATGTGTGTCTGTGTGTCTGCATGTTATCAGCATACCTTAAAAACAAATAATAGCAGAAAGTCCAAACTTCGTATTCTAAAAGTGTATCATATAGGGATGCCACACTAAACTTTTCGTTGAGATCAAGCAAATGGTTCGTGTACAGGGACACTCAAGAGAATTTAAATATATTACGTCTATGGGGAAAATTGCATGTAATTAGAATTTAACATTTATAGACTGCACTAAACCAAATGAAACGAATATATATATATATATATATATATATTATGTTTGTAAAGACATGTTTCATGTAGAATATGGTATGGAAATCATTCACTGTTCGTTTACAGGGCTACACAAAAGAACTAGATTATAGTGCTATAATACTTGAAAATTGATGCAAGTGAAGTTGAGGTTGTACCGTGTGTTATGCTGTAGGTTATACGATTATATTTATCTGCATCATGTGATATGTACATAACTTTTAGAAGATATATAGGGCTGTCAGTATTTAAGCCATAACATTCTTTTTTAATGTTAATGGAAGTGCTTAACTATAATATTTTCCATATCCAGGAAAGCTGCTTAGGAATTGAAATAAATTTCTCATGGCCATATGGTTTTTTTTAAGCTAAATATTCATAATTATTATTTTTTTTTATTTACACGTTTTGAGGCTTCCGGAATACCGAAGTCAAGTTTATAATCTTCGACCTTTGCTATGTCTGTTAGAGTAAATTAAAAACAAATAATTTCAGGCAATCCAAAAGTTGTATTTTGAAGTCAATATGTTTGTTACTAGAAAAGTTTGATCAAGACGGATAAGTTTCAAAGAATATTGCGTACGAATATTCTCTGAATAATTTTAATTTAACTTTTGAATTTAATAACAGATTTGAATTCTGTATAAATATGGGTACAGTAATGAAACGGGGGTTGAGGGGAGCGGTAGACCCGCTCACATGAAACGATTTGTCAAATAAAGCTGTTCCGAAGTCTAAGTTGATTTTTTTAAACACAGGTTTACATAACAGCACTCGTTATCTTACCCCTTAATCTCCAATCTGTATTTATAGTATTAAACTTCAGGGTAAGAGAAAATCGTGTGAGTGAGACACCAGATTATTTTTCCCCCCAAGTTACCATGCTTTTATTAACTCTCTTTCTTGTTTGTTTGTTTGTCAAGTACAAATCTTGCAATCGATTCTTAACTAACGTCCCCACTATCTAGACATTTGAAACTTTTAGAATAGCTTAGAACAGGATGACAATGCATTCTTTTAATACTTTTAGCCATCTTTAATAACAATTGAATTCATAATTAATCACAAGGAATGCCACAAGAAATTTGCGGCGAGCAATTGCACGAGCCACAAGAAATTTGCGGAGCGGCCGCAAGACTTACCTGATTAGCTTGCAAATTGGTAAATATGTTCATAGAACAAATAGAGTCAGCTGTATATTTTTTGGTGTGTATCATGTTTGAGGTTCGTATGCTGGGATACACCAAGTTTTTCTTATCATCACGATCTACACTGTAAAAAATGCTGCAGTGAAATTACGGGCAAAGCCCGGCAGCAGAGATTCCAGTCAAAGCCCGTAAAAATACATTTAGACGACGAATGATGTATCGCCAGTAATTTTACGTTGTGATGAAGCACACAACCAACCTGCAAAAAAAGTATCATTGACCGTAAAATTAAAAGTTAAAGTTTCAGTTTCTCGAATGCTTTAAAAAAGTTTCTTGCAATTATTACACATGCGTGCAGGGAGAAATCCACAACACTAAATCTTTTTTTTTTTTTTTTTTTTTTTTTTTTTTTACACGCAAAAGCTAATTTATTAATTTCCATGCGAAGTAAAACCGTGTTGGGTAGGCCGGGATTCGAACTCACAATCACTTGTTTCAGAGCCCATCGCTTTGCCGACCGCGCCCTTGGGATCACAGAGACGTTTCTTTACAAAAACAGATAAAGTCAACATCAGAAATGACTAGTTCATAAATCTTGTCATACTCACCAAAAGACTTCTGGAAAATTTTTAAACCGATTTACAGCAAAATGTGAAGTAACAAATCTTCAATTATTTTTACAGAACTAACTATACAAATTTACAGCAACCTTTGGTGTATTTATGTTAAAAAACTGCTTTATTTTTATAGAAATTTGTCACAGTTTTTAAATTGTTAACGTTCAAACTATGCATAAAAAATATTTTATTTTAAGACTATTTTAAAATCTAAATTTGCTATTTTTGAGAAAAATAAGAAGTCAGTCAATTCTCATATTGAAAAAAACAAAAGCTTTTTTTTTTTCTATAAAGACTACGATACTGAATTTTGTGAAAGAAAATCTAACTTTTTCGAAATCAATTTTATTTGTAAACGGACTGGATTGGATTTGGGAATAAGGCTGATTGACTGCTGTAGGTCCTAGGCCTGAGGGAAAGTGCCCTCCGAGGGGTCTTTCTGAGGGGTCCTAGCCCGTATTTACACAAGTTTCGGAGGAAACCACGGAAAACTCCGAACGACTATTCCGACGAGCGCGACCTGTGATCGAGCCCGGCATCTCACGTCTACCAGCTTTGAGCGCAGAACCGCACGGCTGCTGGTGGGCATTTTTTATTCGTAAACACTAGCACTAAAGAGGTAGACTTATTTCAAGGTTCTCATTAGAGGTAAATAATGGGTGAGCATTTCTCACCCTTTTTCAAAAACAAAATGAAACTTTTGAAAACTGTGTTAGATCTCTGAAAATTAACCGAGACGCAGAATAAACTTTGAATAATAATAATAATAAATCTTTTACATAAATACAGAGAATTTTTATCTCCAATTAATACGATTTTTTTCATGGTTTTCGATCTTTATGGTTTCAGTAGTGGGTGCAAAGAAGAAATAACTAGAGCCTAATTCTTATTCATCCAAACAGGTTTTCATTATAAGGCCGATTTCAAACTGTGTGTTAGGCGTATTTGCACTTTTTAGAATATCAGAAGGTTTTTTTTTTTTTAAGCTGTATTCCATTTAAGGGAGCCCACCAGCGGACGAGCGGTTCTGCGCTCAAAGCTGGTAGACATAAGGTTCTGGGTTCAATCCCATGTCGCGCTCGTCGGCCTAGTCGTTCGGAGTTTTCCGTGGTTTTCTTCGAAACTTGAATAAATACGGCTAGGATCTTTTAGAAAGACCTCCACGGAGGGCACTCCCCCCTCTGGCCTAGGACCTATAGCAGTCAATCGGTCTTATTCGCAAAATCTAAATCCATTGAATGAAGAAAGGACTGAAGTATTTCGAGAGCAGAACCTGCTATATGTAATGTACATATCTGATGGTCATATTCAGATAAAACAGCTTTGTTTTTTAACAGCGAAGAACATACATAATAATCATAAGACTTACCTTCAAATGGTTAATTACATATTCATTTTATATTGTAATAAACTTTATTTTAGCATATTGTAAAAACATACGGTTTGAATTGAGAACCTTCCTTCTTTTTTTGAAGTCGGTTAAAAAATGCATTGTGGAAACAACATTAAAATTTTCCGTTTTCTAAAGAGTTAAGAGCAATTACAATGCTGTATGCTTAAACAAAAAAAAAAAAAAAAAAAAAAAAAAAACTAAAATTTAAAAAATGCGTTTAGTGGATAAAACATTTATTAGGTTATAGTTTGTGTTTTAGAAATCTGGCTTCAAATCAAGAAACCATTTTAGCTTTCTTTTTTAATGTTTTCGTGTTAATAGACAAAGAAAATCAATTTCATCAATATCAGTTACTCAGTTTCAGTCAGATAGAAATTTTTTGAATTAAATTAAGAAAACAATAGCTTATTAAAACCAATGGATGTTTCTATGCGTCATGCGTGCTTAATTAAACACATTCATTTAGTATAAATAACAATCATAGTTTTAGTTTGAAAATGGAAGAAAATGGAATTATCGCTTGATGTCACTGAAATGATAGCATTTGAAGAGATTTTCTCATAAGAAAATGGTTTGGTGAAAGATAAGATCAATTTGCGTAGATTAACGGCTTTTTCTCGTAAAAATTCAAAAAATTATACTTTCGAAATATCAATTTACGGGCTACGACCTTTTAGTTAGCAAAACGGTAATTTCCCGTAAAATTATACGATTATTTCCTAAATTATGCTTCCAAAACATAAATTTACGGATTATGACCGTTTAGGTAGCAAAACGGTCATTTCCCCTAAAATTATGAGGTCAAATACCGTGATTTTACAATTTTTTTTAACAGTGTATGGAGAGAGTTTTTATCGGTATTCTGAGTTAATAGACACCATGTGCATTTTGAAAAAAGAGTTAGCACTATGTTCTTGATTTTGCTTTATATAGAGGCATTAACAATTATGCCCAGTTACAACAAAGAAAAAACAACCGTGGAACATAAAATCATGTCCATTTTCTTTATTCATGAGAAACGTCATTAATTTCATTATAAGATCGCTCCTAAAATACTCGTACTTGTGGCATGGTGTCCTTTACCTCCGGAGTATAAATATGTTCCGTGAGAGCAGCTTTCAAAATTACCCAATTGACTTACAAATTTGTACACATGTTCATGAACCATGCAGATCTAACTGTGCAGTTTTTGATGTGTTGCTTTGGGTACAGGAAGACAAAAAATCACTTCTTATCATTACGGTCAATGGACAGAATTTTATTTAAAGGTATTTTAACGTAATTATACTGCATTTATCATTATGAAATTGACGTACATTATTAACATACTTTAAAACATGTTTTCTGTAGAAAAGTGTGCATACAATGAAAAAAGAAAAATACCGCCTTCCTCTAGATTGAATAAGTGGCTATTTTCTAAATCCCTTGACTAGAAATACAGATTTCCGAGCTATCAGCATAAAGCACGCTAATAAACTTAATAGACGAAATGATCGAGAATTTCTAGTTTACTCGTTTCTAGATGAAGAAACAATATTCTGGGTATTCCAACTACTCTGAATCTTATGTACTGAGAGAAATTCTCGCTTGATTTTCTAGAATTGGGTAATAAACTAAGATTATAGTTGATAAATCCGCCTCTTATAGCCCCATTTATTTGCAGAGATTTTTAAATAACTTTACCCTCAATAATATAGACAAACGCTCTAGAATTGTAATAGGGGTTTATAGAACTCGTTTTCCAAGGAGATTAGAATTTATAAGGATAGCATGGAACTATATTTTCTAGAGCCACAATTTAGACTCTAGATGTCAGTTACAGAATTTTTTCTCAGTGTACACTTAAATATTATTTACAGGACTGTACAAAAGAGTTCCAGTAATGTTATGTAATTATCGAAACAATGTCAAATTTTGTAGAAATATTTATGTGTTGCATAGAATTAGTTGTATAATTTAGGTTGGTGCATGCAATAATTATGGCTCGTTTACAAGGATCTAAAAGAATTTCACTCCGTTACAGCTTATATACAGCCTTTGATTTAAGAGCATTCTAACGTGGTTTTACGCAGCTCATCATAAGCATTCCTTTAAAAAATGTTTTAAAGCATGGTTTCTACTATAGATAATGATACGCATAAAATTATTAATTAGTTTACAGAGCTACACACAAGAACTCCGATACGTTATGCAATCATTTAATTGGTATTAAATTTAGTACAAGTACTTTTGAATTACAATGAATTATATAAATAAGTTTTTTGGTGTGTCTAGTGTTTGTGGCTCCTGTACAGGGACACACAACAGAATATTGTGCCATTTCGATCTATAAGTGAAATTTCTGTTAAGTGTTTTTTAACATGATTGCACTCCATTCAAAGTAATGAAATTAACTTACGTTATTAGAATATGTTACGTTAAGCATAACATTACTAGAATACAATACGCTAATCATAGTTTCTGTAGAAAATGGAAAGAAAAGATTTAATTTAATCGCATACAGGCTACATAAAATATTTCCGATGAAATGTGTATTTAGCATACTAATTACCTATTATGCGTTTTAGGCTTGTAATACTCATTTCGGGAAATATATATACGCATATATACTGATACAGACAAATAGATAATGAATCTGCGATGAATCAGCCAAAAACTGCAGGTATATTGAAGGTATTATTACTTACAAACTTTGAATAAACACCATAAAATGCAATAAACTCGCAACAATTGTTTCGGGTCGAAAAAACACCCGACCCTTCATCAGGCGAACAAAGTAAGCACGAGTGCTGCAGTCAAAGCGGCAACGGTCAAAGTCAAAGGTGCGTTGCCGCTTTGACTGCAGCACTCGTGCTTACTTTGTTCGCCTGATGAAGGGTCGTGTGTTTTTTCGACCCGAAACAATTGTTGCGAGTTTATTGCATTTTATGGTGTTTATTCAAAGTTTGTAAGTAATAATTTTTACAACGCCAGTTTTGTGATGCTCCTTTATTAAATTTGTTGCTATTTTGGGCTTTTAGCATCGAGTAAGTAATTTTGCGAGTGTCTCCTTTTTCTTTTTATTGTTGTTATTTGTTAATTTATGCTATTTTCTTCTCAATTTTGAGCCTCTCATTTCATATTTTCATTTTACCGTTTGTGTTCTACTTGTTTAATTATTTCTTTATCTCTCTTTACTCCTCCCCCTTTTATTCGTTTTAACTCCGCCTTCTTTAAGTTTCGAGTTGTTTAATTGTTAATTTATGCTCATTTCTTCCCATTTTTGAGCCTCTCATTTCATATTTTTATTTTATCGATTGTTTTCTAATTAATTATTACATTTTTGTTTTTAAAACTCCCCCCCCCCCTTTTTCGTTGAAACTCCGCCTTCTTTAAGTTTTGACTTGTTTAATTGTTAATGTTTGCTAATTTCTTCTCATTTTTGAGCCTCTAATTTCATATTTTTTGTCGAGGGTTTTCTAATTGTTTAGTTACTTTTTTGTATTTTGTATTTACAGTCTTGTATCTTTAAACTCCTCCCCCCCCTTTTTTCGTTTAAACATTGCCTTCTTTAAGTTTTGAATTGTCTTATTTGTTAATTTCTGCTGATTTCTTCTCATTTTTTGAGACTGTCATTTCATATTTTTATTTTATCGATTTTTCTATTTGATTAATTACATTTTTGTATTTTAACTCCCCCCCCCCCATTCTTTTTGTTTAAACTCCGCCTTTTTAAGTTTTGACTCTTGTTTCTGTATATGTTTTTAGCATGATTTCTTCAGAGATTAATCGTTTCAAACATCTTCGTTTGAAACGTTCTCGCTATCTCAATCATTTAAATTTTCTTCTTAGATGTAAGCGTGCTCGGATAATTCCTAAGTTCTATTAAGGTGCGTTGCCGCTTTGACTGCAGCACTCGTGCTTATTTTGTTCGCCTGATGAAGGGTCGTGTGTTTTTTCGACCCGAAACAATTTTTGCGAGTTTATTGCATTTTATGGTGTTTATTCAAAGTTTGTAAGTAATAATTTTTACAACGCCAGTTTTGTGATGCTCCTTTATTAAATTTGTTGCTATTTTGGGCTTTTAGCATCGAGTAAGTAATTTTGCGAGTGTCTCCTTTTTCTTTTTATTGTTGTTATTTGTTAATTTATGCTATTTTCTTCTCAATTTTGAGCCTCTCATTTCATATTTTCATTTTACCGTTTGTGTTCTACTTGTTTAATTATTTCTTTATCTCTCTTTACTCCTCCCCCTTTTATTCGTTTTAACTCCGCCTTCTTTAAGTTTCGAGTTGTTTAATTGTTAATTTCAGGGATGGAACACGGGCGCAGAATTCATACCGGAATCCGTTTAAGAAATTTCTCTACTTATAATATCGTTGATTTGAGAAGTAGAAAATTTTCTTACATCGATAGTGGTATGAATTCTGCGCCCGTGTTCCATCCCTGTAATTTATGCTCATTTCTTCCCATTTTTGAGCCTCTCATTTCATATTTTTATTTTATCGATTGTTTTCTAATTAATTATTACATTTTTGTTTTTAAAACTCCCCCCCCCCTTTTTCGTTGAAACTCCGCCTTCTTTAAGTTTTGACTTGTTTAATTGTTAATGTTTGCTAATTTCTTCTCATTTTTGAGCCTCTAATTTCATATTTTTTGTCGAGGGTTTTCTAATTGTTTAGTTACTTTTTTGTATTTTGTATTTACAGTCTTGTATCTTTAAACTCCTCCCCCCCCCCTTTTTTCGTTTAAACATTGCCTTCTTTAAGTTTTGAATTGTTTTATTTGTTAATTTCTGCTGATTTCTTCTCATTTTTTGAGACTGTCATTTCATATTTTTATTTTATCGATTTTTCTATTTGATTAATTACATTTTTGTATTTTAACTCCCCCCCCCCCCCATTCTTTTTGTTTAAACTCCGCCTTTTTAAGTTTTGACTCTTGTTTCTGTATATGTTTTTAGCATGATTTCTTCAGAGATTAATCGTTTCAAACATCTTCGTTTGAAACGTTCTCGCTATCTCAATCATTTAAATTTTCTTCTTAGATGTAAGCGTGCTCGGATAATTCCTAAGTTCTATTAAGGTGCGTTGCCGCTTTGACTGCAGCACTCGTGCTTACTTTGTTCGCCTGATGAAGGGTCGTGTGTTTTTTCGACCCGAAACAATTGTTGCGAGTTTATTGCATTTTATGGTGTTTATTCAAAGTTTGTAAGTAATAATTTTTACAACGCCAGTTTTGTGATGCTCCTTTATTAAATTTGTTGCTATTTTGGGCTTTTAGCATCGAGTAAGTAATTTTGCGAGTGTCTCCTTTTTCTTTTTATTGTTGTTATTTGTTAATTTATGCTATTTTCTTCTCAATTTTGAGCCTCTCATTTCATATTTTCATTTTACCGTTTGTGTTCTACTTGTTTAATTATTTCTTTATCTCTCTTTACTCCTCCCCCTTTTATTCGTTTTAACTCCGCCTTCTTTAAGTTTCGAGTTGTTTAATTGTTAATTTCAGGGATGGAACACGGGCGCAGAATTCATACCGGAATCCGTTTAAGAAATTTCTCTACTTATAATATCGTTGATTTGAGAAGTAGAAAATTTTCTTACATCGATAGTGGTATGAATTCTGCGCCCGTGTTCCATCCCTGTAATTTATGCTCATTTCTTCCCATTTTTGAGCCTCTCATTTCATATTTTTATTTTATCGATTGTTTTCTAATTAATTATTACATTTTTGTTTTTAAAACTCCCCCCCCCCTTTTTCGTTGAAACTCCGCCTTCTTTAAGTTTTGACTTGTTTAATTGTTAATGTTTGCTAATTTCTTCTCATTTTTGAGCCTCTAATTTCATATTTTTTGTCGAGGGTTTTCTAATTGTTTAGTTACTTTTTTGTATTTTGTATTTACAGTCTTGTATCTTTAAACTCCTCCCCCCCCCCTTTTTTCGTTTAAACATTGCCTTCTTTAAGTTTTGAATTGTTTTATTTGTTAATTTCTGCTGATTTCTTCTCATTTTTTGAGACTGTCATTTCATATTTTTATTTTATCGATTTTTCTATTTGATTAATTACATTTTTGTATTTTAACTCCCCCCCCCCCCATTCTTTTTGTTTAAACTCCGCCTTTTTAAGTTTTGACTCTTGTTTCTGTATATGTTTTTAGCATGATTTCTTCAGAGATTAATCGTTTCAAACATCTTCGTTTGAAACGTTCTCGCTATCTCAATCATTTAAATTTTCTTCTTAGATGTAAGCGTGCTCGGATAATTCCTAAGTTCTATTAAGGTGCGTTGCCGCTTTGACTGCAGCACTCGTGCTTACTTTGTTCGCCTGATGAAGGGTCGTGTGTTTTTTCGACCCGAAACAATTGTTGCGAGTTTATTGCATTTTATGGTGTTTATTCAAAGTTTGTAAGTAATAATTTTTACAACGCCAGTTTTGTGATGCTCCTTTATTAAATATATTGAAGGTATTTTGGATTTCCTATACTATTTTGCAGGTATTTCAAATGTTCTCTTAGTTATTTTGAATAAGAAATAAAAACAGCAGGTTTCCTTCAGGAAATATTCAGTACTTTTAAAAGTTTCATATAGTTTTATTTCAGGTAGTTCGAAATACCTGTAGGTTTCCTGCAGTTTTCCTAAAGGTTATCTTCAAAGCCTTTTTTGCTGATTTTTAACATAAGTGAATTTACAAACAAAATTTATTGTTATTTTTTTTTATTATACCAAATTTTATACAAAAACATATTTTTTTAGCCATAAAAATTTGTAATGCATGCATTCTATATTAACTTTCTTTCTTTCTTTCTTTTTTCTTTTCTTTTTTCTTTTTTTCTTTAGCATTGGGTTATTTTTATAAATAAGGGTAATTTTGTTTTATGTAAATAGGTGTATTTTAGTGATAAAATAATCAAGGTGGCACTCTGTACTAGCTCTGGAACCACTCTTTTCATATATTAATTTTTTCAATGTTTTCCTATAATATAATAAAAGAAAAAGTAGTATTCATAAATTGTGTTTTCAACTTATTTTTGTTAATAAATCTTCACAACTGGTAATCACAATGCCCACGCTGCCTACAAAATGGAAAATTTTCGTCTCTCGATGCGAATGAGTTAAATATATCGAGTAATGAAAACGTTATAGTGAAACAATCTTTTCCTACTTATATTTCAAAATCAAAATTATTCACGTAAATTTACTATTCATGAAATTTTCAATTTTAATGTTAAATTTCCATTGCTAAATAAATTGATTAAATCTTAAATACATTTCAACTATGATTTGACAATGCAAGTTTTCATAAAATATTGCCATTTATCGGTACCAACAATCAAATAGGAAATCTCTGTATCTCTATAATCCACATAAACGTTGAATCAATGTTTATGGCAAATGCGTTCCTTTCCAGTAGTCTTTGAAACTTCGCTTTCTCTAGAAACATCATATTAATGGATATTGATATGATGCAATCGAGATTTAATTGGAATGGTTTAAAGGATTAAAGCCCAGAAAGCTCTGGGGATGTACGTATCGTTCAGCCTCTGGAACAATTTATGAGAAGGCCGCAAATTAATAATATTCTAGTACAAAATGCTGATAGTTCTAATAAAATTAAAAATGAAACTTATTCAACTAGAGCTTGTTTTATCTTAAATACATTAAGAAGTAGACTTATTCTAAGGAATAAGAAAGAATATACAGGATGAGTGAAAAGACTGTAATACATTTTAAACTTTAATGTGAAACTTTAATCTTAAACTTTATTGTAATAATAAACTTAAACTACTCGATGTACGGGAATGTGGTTTGTACTATAGTACTTCTCATGTTGAAAAGTTTGGTTTAAGCAAATAATATAAATAAATAAATAATAATTGAATTAAAAAAATAAATAAATAAACAGTTCAAATTTTGCTCATTGTACTTTGTGTCTTGTTTATACAGCGTTTCTTGTAGTTTTAATAAAGCCACTTTGATCATCAAATTAAACTTTCTTGATTTTTCTTGGTCTGTAGTCTAACTCTGAGGAACAAGAAAGAATATACAGGATGAGTCAAATGTCTGAAATACATTTTAAACTTTAATGTAAAACGAAGTACTCGACGTACGGGAATGTGGTTTGTACTATAATACTTCTCATACTGAAAAGTTTGGTCTAAACAAATAATACAAATAAATAAATAATAAATAATTGAATAATAAAAAAAAAAAAAGTTCCAAATTTTGCTCATGGATGATGGCGTACTTTGTGTCTTGTTTATACAGCGTTTCTTGTAGTTTTGTTAAAGCTACTTCGATCGTCAGATTAAACTCTTTTTTTATTTCTTCTTGGTCTGTAGTTTTACTCTGAGGAACAAGAAAGAATATACAGGATGAGTCAAAAGTCCGTGACACTTTTTAAAGGACAAAGTATATAATTTCCCTACAGTTGCCTTTAAAGTATTGAACATACAAACAACGCACGTAATCCAGTTGCTTTCACAAACAATTCTAGCAAAAACATAGATTGAACTGGATTACGGTTTGTATGTGATTTTATCTAAAAAAAAGCGAACATATTGAAATATTTTTTGTAAATTATGCAAATTAAGTACTTTTTAATTACTTGCTTGCGTTTTTATTGCCCTTTTCTTGCTATTTGTAAGGCACAGTGCCTTATATGAGTAAAATTTGCAACTAACTTTTTTATTTCCTCAAACAAAGCTTTTAGCCATTAAGAGCATTATAATTCAAACCAACCGCTCTCCCAAACATCAGTTACTTGATTTTACAACACATTTAAATTTTAAAATGTGTCAAAGACTTCGGTCTGACCCTGTAGTTTTTAACTTCATTATCAAAAACAAATAATCTGTTTAATAAAACTCTAAACATGTTCAAATAAACGTGTCATTTTACAGAAAAAATTTTGCAAATGATATTTTTATTTATTTTTAATTACTATTTATCCTTTTATGAAATGTTGCTTACTTGATTAATTTCATTTTTCAAAAGTGCTGTAAACTAGCTTCATTCTTTCAATTGTATTGTGAATATATATGAAATTGTATTGTCAATATAGTTCAAATTTAATGAAAAGTCTGCTTTGTACTAAACATACGACACCCATGATGCATTACTATTGGTATTTTTGGAAATAGGTTGATTTTATGTTTTCTGATCACTCTAACAAATCAGCTACCTAATGATTTTCCCTTGAGTAAACTGTTACATACGCCGTTAAAAAAAAAAAAAAAAAAAAAAAAAAAAAGAAAGAAAGAAAGAAAGAAAGAAATTTGAAAGATCCGTTTTCATAAACATGAATTTCTGAGACATAAAACTAACATACCTAATAAGGACGCATGCCAATTTTCCCGTAATAATCAAGTAATACATGCAAAAGCGCATTTAAAAAAGCGGTTTATACAGCAACGATGAGAATCGTTAGAGCTATTTAATAGATACCGACATTCGGTTTCACTTCCAATTTTCACCAAAACTTGTCAAACTGTTCAGCGAAATCTAACAATTACACACGAAAGGACAACTAAAAGGAGCTATAATGGCGAGTTTGAAGAAGATCCCAAAGCTATTTTTTAAGAAACGCATTTCATAGACCTAAAATTCACCTAAGTTTATAAAATTTCCTGAAGCAACCAACTTGTACTGTGAAAAATTGTTGATTTTTCAGATACGGACTTATGGTCCTTCTTCCGGTCTTAATGTTTCTCTTCTGATTTCCCAATTTTCACCAAAAGATAACAAAATCATCTGCACACCGGACCTGCCTCAATTCTGAAGTTTTGTTTTTCTATGTTTATTCGTTTTAAAGGTACGATAGTCACAAAATTCCCCACTCATACATGCGCGCTCACGAACACCCACCGTGACCAATTACCAAAAATCAACTTTTTAAACTCCACATACCTTAGAAAATGCACATCAAATTAAAATTCAATATCGAAACTTTTGATCTAAAACGATGATTCTATTAATTATGGTATTTAGGTAATGGAAAAGTATTAATAAAGCACAATTATTAGCCTGTGAAAGATATTAATAGACAGAAGTGATCTGCTAGACTGCTAATAAATATGGTAAATGGTGATAAATAGAAGAAAAATTAAAATTTACATTTATTTTGTAGCATAAAGTATTGGAGCACATGTTATATAAAATTAATTAAAAAAAAAAAAAAACAAATTCTTGTATAAGTGCACATAAGTTTTTATTTAATTTATTTTTATTTATTTATTTTTTTTTGGGGGGGGAAGGGGGGGAGAAAAATTAAAATATGTGAAAAAAAGTCTTTTTAATGAGACATTAAATTGAGGCAAAAGTGAGCTATTTGACAGAGAAAAATATGTTGAACTTAATTTTATTTTATTTTATTTTATTAAATGTATATAACTTTAAATAAATGTTGTCTGCTGACAGTTTTAAAAGGTTTTTTAGAATTGGAATTTTTGTAAGGGACAAATTAATGAAATTTGTTTATGTTATATTCTCTATTAAACATAAAATGTTTTAATATATTTAAAAAAAAAAAAAAGAAAAAAAAAAGCAAGATAATCATTATGAGAAAATATGTTAATTCACAAAAGTTACATATAGAAATATTAAAAATATGATAAAAGCCATTGAACAAATAGGATGTTAAATTTATTTGTATTGAAAAGCCTAATTTCACGATGAGAATTTGATACCAACAATAAAAGAGCAAATCTTTGTATAATATACAAGCACATAAACGTTGGTCAATGCTTATTACAAATTGAATTACCTTATGATAATCTTTGAAGCTCCAATGCACCTAGATGCCATGCAATCAGGGGTAATGACACGTGACAGCTGAGATTTAATTGAAAAGCGTTAAAGGATTAATGCCTAAAAAGCTCCCGGGATATATGCATTGTTCTGCTATAAGAACCATTTATGAAAAGCACACAGGATAATATTATTTTGTTGTAAAAATTTTCCTTTAAGGAAAAATAAAAACTATGTTGTTTAACTACTTTACGTAAAACACTTATCTTAACATAAATAAAAATCTTTAGTGTGTGGGTATGTATGTTTTAGATCTTCTCCCCAACCACTGAACCGTTTTTAACCAAATTTGACACAGTTACTGCTTATGTCCAAGGTTGAACTAATGTGGGAATTTGAAATCTCTAGCGTATAGGCGCAATGGAAGGGGTGGGGACAAACCTTCAGAACAATGACATATTTGTATGGTTTTTACAATAATGAAGCAGCGAGAAACTTCAAATTTTAGATGTATGCTAATTGTAACGTATATATTCTTTCTAGGAAGAAAATTTAAAAATTTTAAATTCAAAAGTAGTGAAATGAATTTGAAAATGTTCGAAAATTACACTTTTGTCATAACTACCCATTTGAGATTTAATCATTTTACAATTAATATGTCAAAAAGACGTATTATCTTAATATAATTAAAGTCAAAATATTTTTTCTAACAAGTTAGAATAATGTCGCTTTCAGCAAATTTCTCAAATCAATTACTATTTCTTTGAAAATGAAGTCACTCGAGGAAGGCGTGTATTTTAATAGAAAAAAAAAAAACTCTTACGCTTTAATATGGTTGTGTGGGGCATTTGTTTACTAATGTTAGAACAAGTACTAAGAAATAGTATTCTTAACATCAAATTATAATGTAATATCAGAAGGGTTTTGCATGTTACAGATAAATATTTTAATTCATCTGCATAACCAAAACAAGCTCTTTTCTTATAACAACCTATACCTTCTCTTTTTTAAGAGTATTAACGATCCGGATTCTATTTTGGAAATTGATTGTTAAAAAAATAATTTATTTGTAGCAATCGATAAATGTTCATATTTTCGTAGCTTATTAATAACTATATAAGAGTTAAAAAGTTAAGTCTTATTATTGCAAAAATGATTCATTTAAATATAGTAACCAGCAAAAAGGGTAAAGTCAGCTAGTATTTTACATAATTGAAAAGTAATCAGAAAATGAGTAATTCAATTAAATAAGAATGCGTTAATCTTATACTTCTATTTCAAGTTTCACTAAATTATTTTTATTCAATTGTTAAAAAACATTTAATGTAAATTTAGGAATTAAAAAAAAAAAAAAAAAAAAAAAAAAAAGAATAAATAAATAAATAAATAAGTAAATAAATAAATAAAAACTTTTTTTTTCTTTTTGTAATTGTATAAAATATAACACAAGAAGGGTTCTATTTTTAAATGAAATTAAAGAGAATATCGGAAAAAGAACTTGTGAAATATGTTAAATCATAAAAACGATATGCAAAACTTTTAAAAGGAAATTAAAGTAACGCTGTGTTCATCATAAAACTTCCTTATATATACTTTTATATATTAACGTCACCTTCCAGTTAACATGCACAAAATCCTTAATCAACATAGCTTTTCATAATAACGATTACACTGCATAAAAAAAGTAGACAGACACTGTAGAGTTTGCGTTCCTTCAAACTCCATCTTAACTTAGATACTTAGGTTACTAAGAGAACACGAGACTTTAAATAACAATAACTAAAGTTTATTTGACCAGATTAATGGGAGGGCGGCCTGGTAAATTTATATAGCTCAGCCAGCGTTTTACTTAATCAAAATATATGAATCAACAAATTAAGTAGATAACTTTAAATATCTCACCCCAGCAGATAGTCGAAAGGTGTAGAGACGGTCACACTCGTACTCCAACTACGGCTTCACTATGGGACAGAGGATTCCCTTCTATCCCAGCTTGAACTTCCGAAAACTAATACACTCGCCAACACTCCACGCTACTTAACTTCACGCCACTAAATCTCCACTACTCAACTTCCGATATTCTCCAAAATAAGAATCAACACCATTCGCTATAAGATCCTCCAACATACACTATCGATCCTCCAACATCCACTATCGATTCTCCAACATCCACACATCTACTAAAACCATCTCTATTTTTATACTTCTTTCTACACCCTCCTTTCACTACATTTCAATCCGTACTTTTAAAAATCACTTCTGATTTAACTAATATTCAAAATCTAAGTCTTTTAATGCAGCACCCTGCCGACACAAAACTATCTCGACTTCAACCGTCACCGAGCCACTGGCGACGGAGTGATTTTAACCGTCCCCACTTCCTACCTTGCTGGATCCAGCTTAATTGAAACAACTGTGGTGACGTTCTAACGTCTCAACCTCACAGTCCCCCTCCTAGAAAAAAATTTAGTCGGGAAAATCCCCAACGGGTTTGATCGATTAAATTTAAATAGCTTCATTCCCTCTCTAACTATCTCAAATCTCTGAAGTGTGAGTGCAGCCGTCACTTAAATTTTAACTGGGTGAGAAAAACTTAAAAAATTGTTAAATCCCTGAGCGAAAACTCGGGGACGCAAAAAAAATGAATTTAAAATTTTAAATAAAAGGCGTACGTTTATCCCGAGAACTCCGGGACTGACTGAGCTAAAACCAGGCTTACATTAGGATTAACAAACGTCTCCCTGTTAGGCAGGAAGGCAATATATTAAATTCAACTTGATCTTGGCTTTACAATGTAATTCGCTTGTGACAAAATGCGACATTTAGAGTTTGTTATAACACAAGAGTAGGTGTCTTTAAAATAAAAAGAGAAAAAAATGATAAAGTCTTTATTTGACTGGCTGACTGGTATCTGGAGCTCTACGTCTGCAAGGCAGCTGAGTAAACCAGGAATAGTCTGAACTTTTTTCGCCCTAGAGCAGACGTCAGAATCCACAGGCTGTCCATATGCAGGAAAAGGAACTTTGACATCAAATTAAGATCTTTCACTTTAGATAAAAAGGGTTTTAACATCAGCTTAAGAGAATAGTCCATCAGAGTGTCTGAAATGGGAAAACCTTTACAGTATGCATAGTAAAAAAAGTGACAATTTATCTCTAGAAGAAACTGAGACATGTTCGTCTGTATTAACATAATATGTAGGTTACATACTGAAATATTTCTCCCTCCTTAGCTAAAGCATAAGCGGAAAAAACTGAGTAGTTAGTCTTTTTAATGTTATATAGTTAAACACGACTTTTATGCTTATAGCTAAAAAAAAACATTTTACCCCCTCTAAAAGTACATACAGATAAACTTTTAGACAAATATTCAAAAAATTTTACAATTACAAACATGCAGTTTATAAATACATCATTTATAAAAATACAAGAGAAAAAGGGGGGGAAATTTACAAAGGGGCCAAAAAAACAGTTTATATTACCAGCTTTCTGCAGGAGATGGCTACAAGGTAAAAGACTTAATACATACATAAAATAGATATTTAAGAGAGAACAAAAATGTTGACATTGAAGCAGAACATTAATTTTGATTTGAAAGTTCATGGCTAAGTTAAATTTTGTATTTTTAGTTTGGGAAAGTCCATAACTTTCGTAAGAGTTCTTAAAATATAAAGTCCCAAAAAGGCTTCAAGGTACGTCGAACATTTTGTACAGCTCTGACAGAAATGCACTTGTAATAGAAAAAAAAAAAAATAGAGAACGGTATCACCTGATGTGAATTTGCAGCTGTAACTTCAGCAAGGTCAGAGGTCTTGGTGGATGTGCTCGTCAGCTAGGCCACATGGTTGCAGGCTTTCGGACCGGGGTCTAGGGCTATCCCAAAAGGCTTGAACAAAGGCTTGTTCGGCAGGTGATTCATATGGCTGAGCCTGTTGTCGAAGTCTGGCTTGACGCCGAGTATTAAATCGGTGGTGTGAAGAGAACTCGGCTTTGCCGATTGAGTCAGGAGCTGCTAGGAATTTTTCCAAGTGCCGTCCGCTAGCTGATGAAGAGGGTGGAGGTCTTTTTCGAACCCTTGCCTTTTTCTTAGGTCGGAACGAGTCTGTGTGCACTGAATCTGGAACTGCTAGTACCTTCTGTGGGCGATGTGTTCCAGAGGACTTTGAGGAAGGGGCTTGAGGGCGTTTGAAACCCTTGTTCCAACAATGTTTCTTTTTACTCTGCGGTATAAAAGAGCCATTAGTAAAAGAATAGTCGCGTTTGCGACCAGTTTGCCTAGGAAATTTCACATTAGAATGGTTCGATGACCCACTACGAGCTCGTTTTTGTGCGACGGGTCTGCTAACACTAGATTGGTCAGCGGAAGTGCCCTGAACAGATTGTTCGGGTGTTGTAGGAGTAGGTAGTTCATCAGCTGTACAAGAATCAGGAGCACTAGGCTGGGGAGTGAGGTTAGGCGTAAGGACGGACTGTTCGTCAGGTGGGTTTGAACCCGGCACGCTATCACTATCAAGAGTTTCAGTATATGCTGGAGTGCGCTCTTTAAATATTCGGACCTGATCCACATTAATGGTCGTGGGGGTGCCGTTAAAATCGATTGTCAGATTATTATTTTCGACTTTTAAAACAGAGAAAGGTCCAATGAATTTTGGCCCAAATTTAGCTACTTTAGAATCTTTTTTAGAGCTTAAAAAATGTGATTCTAGGAGTATTTTATCCCCCACTTTTACTTCTAAAATTCTACGTTTTAGGTTATAATAGAGCTTGCTGCTCTTGAGCTTTTCTCAAATTTCTCTGAACTTCTGGAAGCAATTCTTCAATATTTTGCGTAATAAATTGAGATGCGTTTTGCTGTACCAATACCAGTTTTTGAAAGGAGGTCAGAATCTTTCTGCCCAAAAACAATTCAGCGGGAGTTTTTCCTGTGGCATCACTTACCGCTGTACGAATCGCATAGCCAAAATGATAGAGAAACTGATCCCAATTTTCATGATTTTGACCAATGAACGTCGCAATCATGTTTATTAGAGTTCTATTAACACGTTCGGCCTGATTAGCTTGCGGCCGATGTGGAACCGTGAAGACATGTTCAATTTCGAGTGTATCGCAAAGTGCCTTAAAAACATTACTTATAAATTGAGGACCATGGTCCGTTACAATTTGAAGGGGGGCGCCGTAACGAGAAATATAATTATTAAAGAAGGCAGTGGCCACTGCTTGTGCCGAAGCTTTACGTAAAGGCACAAATTCAACCCATTTACTAAAATAATCCACCATAACTAACACATAACGAAATCTATTTGGTTTAGAGAGGGGGTAAGGACAGATTAGGTCAAGTCCAAGAATTTGATTTGGAAAATCAAATTTAATAGGAATTAATTTACCGGCCGGCTTTACATTTTTATAATTATATTGCTGGCACAAGCGACAACTCGAAACATATTCATTAACAAACTTCCTCATTTTAGGAAAGTAACAGGCATCTTTGAGTTTTTTATAAGTTTTCCTAATGCCAAAGTGCCCCGAAATTGGAGAGTCATGAAACTCAAATAGGATGGCTTGACGAAGAGATTGGGGAATTACAACTCGTAATTCGCCATAAGATGATAATAATTTTGAATAAAAAAGCAAGCCATCGATTAAAGAAAAAGATTGGGACCAGTTTAAGGCAATGGCTGATTCAATTAATGAAACTGACTCAGGATCGTCTAAATACTTATAAATTAATCCAAATTCGGGATCATTTTTTTGTTCTTGGATTAATTGATCTCTCGAATTTAATACAGATGCTGGCATAAGCGCTAAAGCTACTTTTTCTTGATCAGATACGAATTTATTGTTTAAAGAAGTGACTAGATTTGTAGAAGCACATGGGTTAATTTGTTCACTTTCAATTTCCTTTACACAAGTTTCAGTCACGTCTACTAATATTTCGGATTGAACCGGTTCAGCCTTGAAATGCGAATGATGAATATGTGAGGCTTTAACAGTAGAATTTAACTGATCATTCTTTTCATTTAAAGCAAGGGATTGATTTGTAAGATTAGATTCAATCTTATTTTCTTGAGTTTGAGTAGTACGTGATAGAACGTCAGCTACGATATTGTCCGAACCAGGTCGGTGTGTGATGTCTATATTAAAGTTAGCTAATTTTAGAGTCCATCGAATCATGCGAGGGGAGAGGTTCTTTCCAGTTGTTAACCGAGTTAATGCCGCATGATCTGTAACAACTGTTACTGGAAGTTGCGTAAAATATAAACGAAATTTTTGCAGTCCCCAAAGCACTGCTAAACATTCACGTTCAGTTACTGGATAATTTCTTTCTGCAGTGTTAAGCGTACGGGATGCATATGCTATTGGGCGGCCTTCTTGGCTTAGAACGGCACCAATGCCGTACGAAGAAGCATCAGTAGCTACTTGAAATTTAATATTATAATTAGGATGAGCTAGTACAGGAGGAGCGCTAAGTATAGTTTTTAAGTTATCAAATGCTTCTTGTGCTTCATTTGACCAGTGAAATTTAACTCTTTTCCTTTTGAGTTTAAAGAGGGGCTCGCATATGTGAGCAAAATTAGGTATAAATTTCCCATACCAAGCACCCATAGAAATCCCATAGAAATCGCGAAACTTGTTTGGAAGTTGTAGGAGGGGGCATGTTTAAAACTGGCTGAACTTTTTCATTATCTACAGAAATACCAGCAGGCGTTATTTTGACGCCTAGGTACTTAATTTCCTGCCGTGCAAAATGGCACTTTGAAGAATTTAAAGTTAATCCTGCATTTTGCAGTAGAGTAAAAACAGTTTTTAAATGATCTAAATGCTCATTGTAAGATGAGGACGTGATTATTATATCATCGAGATAAACATGTACAAATTTATTCAAATCAGGTTTAAGAATAGTTTCCATGGCTTTTTGTAATGTCGCTACAGCCCCTGAACATCCGAAAGGCATTCGTTTAAAACCAAACGTGCCATTTTTAGTTATAAACGCTGTTTTTGATATATCAGCGGGTTTCATTGCAATTTGAAAATAACCCGATGCCAGATCGAGAGTAGACATAAAATTTGTCGTTGTTATATGTGCTAACAAATCATCAATTATAGGCAAGGGATACTGAGGATATTGTGTGATAGAATTGAGCCTACGATAATCGATTGCAAATCTCCGTGCCTCCGGGTCAGTAATGGGTTTACCATTTTTCTTACGACATAAAACAACAGGAGACGCATAAGGAGAGGTTACAGGCATAATAATATCATTTTGTAACATTTTATCAATATGCCAATTTATAATATCTTGTTTGGCTTGATCATAACGATAAGGCTTACTAAAGACTGGTTTATTAGTTCCAGTGTCAATTTCATGGCAAACAACATGGGTTAAGCCAGGTGTATTAGAAAATAACTGTTTAAACTGCTTAAGAAAATTAACAAAATCAATTTTTTCAATATGAGTGAGGGCACTTTCCTCTAAATTAACAATTAACTCTGTCGGCTCGACAGGTTTAGAATTTGATTTAGAATCATCAATATGTAAAGATTTATTGGCAAAATTAATTTCAACATTATTTGCTTTCATAAAGTCTAACCCTATAATGCAGGGATGCTGAAGATTGTCGATGACGTAAAAAGGCCAATTAACACTTAAATTATGAATTTTAACATTCAGGCTGACTTCGCCTCTATTAACACAGGACTTGCCTTGAGCCGTTGTAATATTTAAATTTGTCCGCTTTAAAGGTTTAAAGTCAAAATACTTTTTATAAGTTTCATACGCTAGAAAGGAGCGTTCAGCACCAGTGTCCCAATAAGTAGGTATGAAAGTATCATGAATTATTGCATTCAAATTAGGTAGGTCCACCGGACTGATACAAATTGTGTCTAAACATATGGAGGTGGTTGAGTTATTCAGTGGCTGTTGACCCTCCTCACAAGAGCCACTTACTCGTTTAACTGACGACTCTGGTTATTACGAGTGTTACGAAAACTTCTGTTATTTCTATCAGCTCGAGAAAAGTTTTGAGACTGATTTTAATTAGGACGATCGTTCCGAGAATTTTGAAAGTTATTACGCCTTGGCTGCGGCGGTTGACGTTCTTGTTGATAGCGATTTAAATTTTGAGGGGGGGTGAAATTTTCACGCCTAGAATTTTGCATATTTCCATTACCCCGTTGGCGATTAAAGGTGTTTTCCGCCCTTGGAGGATGTCGTTCTTGATATTTGGCTAAGGTTTGAAACAGACTGTCGTAAGAGGTGACAGGTTTCAGATCAAGGTAATCTTGAATAGGAATAGTCAAAAGCGGGGTTATGATTTCCATTGCAGCGGCAAAAGATAAAACCAATTCCAGCTGCTGTATAATGTCGAATTTACGTAATAAAAAGGTGGTAGGTTTGTCATAAAACGACATCCTTGTCGTATAAAGTTCTTGACGGAGTTTGGTTTTATCCACAATAGAAGAGAATGAATTTTTAATTTTGAGCTTCAAATCCTCATACGTAGGATTTTGGCCTAGAGCTCTAGAGGCAATGGTTTCATACCAGATTTTGGCATCTCCTTTTAAGGAGTATTTTAATAAATTAAATTTATCTGCGTCGTCAATTTTACATATATCAAAATACTGCTCAAGATCTTCAAAAAATTTAAGTACATTGTTTGAGCCAGTAAAATAAACCCGAGCGGGGGGGGGGTGTCGAATTGGTTTGGGCGCCACTGTAGAGTTTGCGTTTCTTCAAACTCCATCTTAACTTAGATACTTAGGTTACTAAGAGAACACGAGACTTTAAATAACAATAACTAAAGTTTATTTGACCAGATTAATGGGAGGGCGGTCTGGTAAATTTATATAGCTCAGCCAGCGTTTTACTTAATCAAAATATATGAATCAACAAATTAAGTAGATAACTTTAAATATCTCACCCCAGCAGATAGTCGAAAGGTGTAGAGACGGTCACACTCGTACTCCAACTACGGCTTCACTATGGGACAGAGGATTCCCTTCTATCCCAGCTTGAACTTCCGAAAACTAATACACTCGCCAACACTCCACGCTACTTAACTTCACGCCACTAAATCTCCACTACTCAACTTCCATTATTCTCCAAAATAAGAATCAACACCATTCGCTATAAGATCCTCCAACATACACTATCGATCCTCCAACATCCACTATCGATTCTCCAACATCCACACATCTACTAAAACCATCTCTATTTTTATACTTCTTTCTACACCCTCCTTTCACTACATTTCAATCCGTACTTTTAAAAATCACTTCTGATTTAACTAATATTCAAAATCTAAGTCTTTTAATGCAGCACCCTGCCGACACAAAACTATCTCGACTTCAACCGTCACCGAGCCACTGGCGACGGAGTGATTTTAACCGTCCCCACTTCCTACCTTGCTGGATCCAGCTTAATTGAAACAACTGTGGTGACGTTCTAACGTCTCAACCTCACAACCTTGTATTACTTTAAAGCCGTTTATTTCTTTAATTAGAGATATGAGGTTCATTTCTCTAATATGATTATATTCTTGAGGCATCATATATTATTATTTTTTGGATATAGATTCAATCCTTTTGAATTATGTTGTGGAAAAATTCAGGAAACAAAAATGATGCATATTTGCACTGTAATTTTTCTTAAGAAAAGTAGACGGACACATCTTGTATCTCTAAAATAAAACGTTTTTAGTAAGGGGTTCGTCTCCCATTTGCTTTAATATGTTCGTATACTCTGTTAGGCATCGAATCAATGGGATTCTGAATCTTTTTTTGACAGAAAATTTCCCAAATGTTTGTAAGAGCTTCTTTGAGCTGGTGAATTGATTCATACTGGCGTCCACCCTCATAAATTTTATGAACAAGTATAGCCCAAATGTTTTCTACAGGATTCATATCCGGACTCTTGGCTGGCCAGGGTAAAACATTGAAGTCGATCTCATGAAACCATTTTTTAACGTTGTTAGCGGTGTGTATTGGCGCTCTATTTTGTTGGAAAATCCAATTTTCTCCTCCAAGATCACACGCAAATGGCAAAAACTCACTGTTTAGTGTTTCAATATAACATTTGTGAGCCTACTTCTTACTTAGGAACACTAAATTTGTCCTTCCACCATAGCCAACAGCTAGCCACACCATCATGCCACCACCACCAACTTGCCGAGTAGAGTACACTTCGTCTCCTTTCCCCAAACTGTGCTAATAATATTGATATCCATCTGGGCCGTCTAAATTAACTACTTTCTTATCTGAAAAAACTGCAAATATCCATTCTGCAGTCCAAGACATATGGTTTTGAGCCTACTGTAGGCGTTCTGTCACGTGGTGATCCTTCCAGCATGGATGATGTTTTCTCTTCTTTTATTGAAAGAGCTCTGAGTACTTAATGTAGTTATAAATTGTCTGAGAAGTTACGTTAGTAATTCTTGTGCTTATTCGAACTCTTGGTTGCTCTGGATGCTCCAGTTTTTTTCAGCTCAGTAAAAATTTTTCTTTGGTCTCTAAGCGAAAGATTCTTTCGACGGCCACTCTTTTTCTTTACGCCATGGGCTTCAGGAGCATGTAGAAAATCCCTGATGCTATTTTTGCTTATTAAAAGTAGCCTACTAATTTTTCTGACTCCTTTATTAACATTTTTCAGTGCTATAATCTGTCCTTTCTGGTAATCAGCTAGAGGAATTCCTCGTGGCATGGCGCATTCATCTCTAAGAAATTTAATTACGTAAAATCATCTTGTCAAGCACGTTAGCAATTGGCAAAATGCCAAATGTACACATAAATGCAAAACTGGTATTCCGCAGGAAACACCCATTTAGATAATTGCAGTTTTTGACCAGTGTCCGTCTACTTAAAAAAAAATATACATATATTGTGCAAATGTATATCTTTTCTCTATTTCCCTACATTAAAATTATAAATAATTGAATATTTTTATTTGTCTGACAAAAATATGAAGATTGATAAGTATAAACATGTTAAAGAATTTTAATTGGACATCTCCTATTAAACAAAGACGGGGTTTTAAAAAATTGTAAAGAAGTGTCCGTCTACTTTTTTTATGCAGTGTATACATTTGTAGTTTTATGCGGTTCTAAGTAACTTATACTCTGTTATATAGCAATATAGAAAACTGCAGAAAGTAAGGAATAACAGCGCTACCGGTGGATCGATATACACCCAGATTCAAAGCATAAATTTTATTTACCTCACATATGAAGTTTGGTACAATTGTTTATCATAGAAGATGAGATATAGCATTTCTGTAAATGCATAAAACAGCAACATAGAAACACCACCTGTTGGCCTAAATACATCCAAACATAATCAGTATAATGTTTCGTACTATTCATCTCACATATCAGTTTAGGCGCATATATATATATTACACATAGAAACTCACGTATAGCATTTGCGTAGACATAGAAATTTGCAGCATAGTAGTGCTATCTTTCGCGGATGTGCACCCAAATTGAATCTGCATGAATTTTGATAACAACCTTCTCACATATCAGTTTTTCTGTCCTTATACACTATATAAGCTGTGGTATAGCTTATTAGTAAATTTAGAAAATACAGCATAGCAATGCCACCTGTTGGGATATTTATGCCAAAAAATAATAAGCAACAATTTTTATCCTAGTCCAACTAAATAGAAATTTTGTAAAATTCCGTCCTATGTTTAGGGAGAGACAGTACACATGCACAGTGACGTGACACACGACCATTTTCTAAAAAATGGACAAATAAGGTTCAGTATGCAGCTTAAAACATGTAAATCCATCGAAAACATGCCATTAAAATTTAAAATCCCAACACTTTTTTCTCATATTTTAGAAGAAAATAAAAACATAGAAAATCCAATAAATAAAAATAAAGAATTAAAATTTATAGGCATTTTGTAGCATGATTTCACAAAACAAATTATCTTCAGGAAAAAAAAAAAAAAGCATTTTATTAATATAACAAAAGTTTTATTTTAAGCATTTATAATATATTTCAAATAAAAGGATATTTGAAACTATTAGAATATTTCAATAGAATAAATTTCAACATTTCAGTAAATTTAATTTAACAAAATTGCCATCTATTAAATTCAAGACTTAAAAAATGTCATTAAATTTTACAGTACGAAATTGCTTTTCACTTTCCGAATTAAATTTCTAAATAAAATATGCAGAAAATACTTGAAAATTTATTCAGAATTAGTGTCGTAAAACGGTTATTTGAAAAGCGTAAAATGCAATTAAGTGTTAA
The DNA here is from genome assembly GCA_963930645.1 of Salticus scenicus. Classification (NCBI taxonomy): domain Eukaryota; kingdom Metazoa; phylum Arthropoda; class Arachnida; order Araneae; family Salticidae; genus Salticus; species Salticus scenicus. Next base: position 178,331,161 of record OZ005650.1, read on the forward strand.
AGAACTTTTGCTTTCTAAAATTCATTTCTAAGATTTTTTGATAAAATTAATTATTATTATTTAGTTTTTTTAATTTTTGTAATATTTTTATTGAGAACCTTTATTTATTAACTTTTAACGTAAAAGCGCAATTAAATGTAAAACTTTTACAACTGTGCTATGGACAAACTGATATTATATTATAGAATACATCCTTTGAAGAATTTAAATAACACGATGTCTGAGAGACAATATTATTTATATAATGAACATAACTTTTGGAAGAAGATAAAAATAACGGTATTTAGAAATCTCATACATAGTTTAGAAATGCCATAATTTGAGGCTTTTATTTATTTATTTATTTACTAGCAAGACCGTGCAAAATTTTTCGCACTTTATTTCTTTGTAACCTTTAAAATTTAAAATTATTATTATTATTTAATTTTAAATCGCCATGTTTACATATGCATGAGCAAATTTATTATTTATTATTTAATGTTTTTTTTTTTTTTTTTTTTTTTTTAAGTAAAAGCATATTTCATTTTATCATAGATTTAGTAATAAGACTTAGATTGATCATCGAGGATGAAAAACTGATTCCTTTTCATTTGGGAAAAGTTGGCCATTTTACTTTCTTATGGATATTTTTCCTCGAGTTAATATACATAGGAATACACACAGATAATTTAGCTAATAAAATTTATGAATAATTTATGTACTAAAAGTGAATGAAAAACTCTAGATACCCATATTTCATTTTTTTTTTTTTTTTTTTTTTTTTTTTTTGTACTATCGTATACTTATATCTGCATAATACTGACTTTCTTTCGGCATTTATTATTATACTTCTTTGAGATAAATATCGTCTGCATTCATCATGGAAAATAATTTTAATAAATTATTATTAATAAATAATTTGTACTGCATAAATTTGTATAAGATTATATATACAAGAAAGTCTTGTGGTGGCCACAACATATTAATTATACATTAAAACTTCCGCGGCTGTTAACTACATTTAATAGAATTTTGAAAATTTCATATTACTTACTAATATAAAATATTAAAAAATGTTAAAATTTAAAGAGGGTATTTCATTAAATATGAAGACAGTAATTGTTTCATAATAATAACAAATAACTGATTATAAAAATCATATTTTTCATAAATTACTTGAATATAACTTATTTATGAAAACTTATTCCGTTTCTTTTCAGATATTTATTATAACACTTAAAATCCGTGCAATATTTCGGCATTTTAAAAATTCATTAACATTCTACTCTATTACTATTTCCAAGTTTTATACTCCCTATTGTCTGATGCCAAAACTTTTTTTCGGCAACAGAAATCTTTGCACGATAACATGAGGATGATAGATCTATATAAAATACTATATCTATGCATTTTATGCTGAAAAAAAATAATAATTCAGATTTTTTTTTTTTTTTTTTTTTTTTTTGCAACAATTAAAAATTTATATGTCCATTTTTAAAGCTTTTACCAGGTTATTATTATCATATTTTAATTAATTTTTTAAAAAATCTAATCAAAATTTCGTTACAAATAAGGTACCAAATGAAAGGGGCAATTTTCTGAATCCGTAGGATTAATTAACGTATCCATCGTACAATTAGACTTTTTTTAAATTAACTAAAGTATGAAAATCTGGTGACAGCTTGCGTCATCACACAGACAAACAGAGTCCAAGGAAATCTTTTAGCCATTCATATTTATGAAGATTTATTTTGTGTGTGTATGTGTGACTGAATATATTTTAGCTATAATATAATTTAGCTTGCATTTTACTACTTAAAGAGTAACAGTTCTATTTAATATATAATTTGGGATTTCCCTTTCATTAAAAAAGTAAAATTAAAAAAAAAAAAAAAAAAAAAAAAAAAAAAAAAAAAAAAGTCTTTTAAATCCCTCTTATTTATATACAATACAATCACTCTTTAATCATATTTTATTGTCTTTTAATTAATTTTTTTAATAATACAACTATTTACAAATCAACTTATAACAATCGGAAGAAACGGTACCACTAATAGCAAAATTATAATAAACTATTTTTTCTTACATCTCGTGATATACAAAATTACTACATTGTAAGAAGCATTATCCCTAATTTCTATGCTCATTAAGCAATATGTTGAAAAATTATGGCCTTCCGAGATATATAACATGTAGAATATTTTAACATGCCAGAATGTTGCGTCTACTTTATACCTGTACTTATGATTTGCATGCTGAACTGATTACTTGTTTTCACCCTGGGTCATGTAGATGCCATTCATAATCTTTTAGTACTGATGCTAATTTTATGTAAGGATTTAATTTAGAAGGGACATATATTTTTCGGAATGAAGTTGCAATATAAATCAAACAATATAAATAATCAAACAATTAAATCATACAATATATCAAACAATTTAATCAAACAATTAAATCAAACAATATATCAACAATATATCAAACAATTAAACAATATATCAAGCAATTTAATCAAACAATAAAATCAAACAATATATCAAACAATTTAATCAAACAATAAAATCAAACAATATATCAACAATATATCAAACAATTTAATCAAACAATATATCAAACAATTTAATCAAACAATATATCAAACAATTAAAATATAACAGCTAAATTACAGAAACAGAACTATATCTAAATTGTTGACGACGAAAATTCTATTATTACAATTTATTATTATTATTAGTAGTAGTAGTATTTCACGAAGAATGAAGTTGTTCATTAATTTGTTCCATAAACTCGTGAACGTTATTAATGGTGATATTTACGGGAGAGAATTTTTTAGTTCCGGAAGAAAATGTCAATTGCAGTCTCAAAATTACATTTTAAAAACTGTTTTCAAACGGAAATTTATTGTACAATTTGTAGTTTCGAGAAAAGACAATATTTCCAAGGAAATTACCCATCTTTAAAACGATTACCAATTCACATAAAGATAACGTTATTTATTACAAAAACTACATCTTTTTTAATTACAAATATTGATACTTTTAGGAAAACTATACCAATGTTTTATTTAATTGTGTTTTAGGGAGGGATTAATGTGCCTAACTTATATCAGTTTTAAATTTCGATAAAAAGAAAATCTGATATAAATTACCCTATCTTCCTATAAAGACCGGACACTTTCGAATGTTTTGTCAAATATCTAGAATAAATCTCCATGCATTATCCTGTAATTTTGGGAGTGCAAAGAAAATGTTGTATCTCATTTATTTCAGCGAAAGTTTTACCCTGAACGCAAAAAAGGACTAGTAAAATATTAAAGAATAAACAAGATGTCTGGGATAACCCTGTGAAAAGTAATGCTTGATGTGCTTTCAGTCTGTAGCATCTGGTTATTAGGCTTCTTGTTAATATTTGTATCCATTTATGGATACAAATAAAAGGGATTTTTATCCATTATAGACGGGAGCACATATTCATAGAAATATAAAGTACTTTTAAAAATCTGCAAAAAGAAAAAATAACTTTTTTTTTTCTTTTATTATAACAAGCATTGTATTGAACCCAATGTAAAGTCATTTTTTTGGAGGAACTGTATATACTATATTGAACACACAGAATATTAAAATATTAAATATCTTGTGGAATATGAGCTTTCTTTTTAAATAATTTTTAACTTCGCATGCTCAAGATTTAACACAATTTCATTTGCATAATTTATTAGTCAAATGTATTGAACTACTTATATGAAACAACAAGCAAATATCGTAATAGTTTAAAAAGTTATCGTTGTAAGAATGAACTGAATTTCAGTACCTCTTTAAAAAGGGAAAAGGGTACAGTATTTAATCAATATTTATTTACAATCAGCGAACAATATATTACTATTTGTTGAATCGAAATAAAAATGAGATTTATAGAAAAGCAGTGTAACAGCATATTGTATATGTTGTATTCCTTTATATTGCTAATTTATTTTAACAAAGATTTTATTAATCAAATACATGAATGTTTTTAGTTACCGAAAGGTATTTTATCATAATTTTTCTGCATTTAGGTTTCTTTCAGTTATGTATACATCAAATAACACAATAGGAAATTTATTTTAATTATAAAGACAATTGTAAATTTCAATTTCACATTCTTCCACATAATTTAATCATTTAAAATAATTGAAAAAAAAAAAAAAAAAAAAAGACTAATTTTATTAATATTTTTTCAGATAAAATAAATAATTTTTCATTTATTTTACCTGTTTTGTAATTTTTTTAAAACATTTCGCATAACTTTCGATCGTTTTTTACATCATTTTCTTTTACATATAAATATAGTATACAAAAGTATAAATAACAAGCAAGCATATTTTTATTTTCTGACACGTAATTTAATAAAACTATATTATTTTTTTTTTTCAGAATTACTTGATTACTTTCTGCAGAAATATATATATATATATATATATATATATATATATATATATATATATATATATATTACAAAATTCAATGCATTATGAAATTAAAAAAAATCATTTAATTATAATAATTAAAAAAGAAAAAAATGAAAAAAAAAAAACTTTGAAGTATTTTTCATTAAAAAATTAATAACGTATTTAAATTTTCAAAAGGAAAGGAAAATTAATTTACTGGTTAATCATTTTTTGTTATTTTAAAGTGTTTTTGCTTTATGAATTTGATTATATGCACATTTACGAATAAAATAAATGGTTTAAAAAAAAAAAATCAGATACACTTTAATATATTACTAACTAGAGTGTATATGTTGTTAAGGGGAAAAAAGGTTTGCTTTTAAACTCATTTAAGTAATTATAATAGTAGATGTACATAAGTATCAAATGCTGAATTTTTTTAATTCCAGTAAATTTTTTTACGAAAAAAAAAAAAAAAGATTTTTCTGCAGCTTTTAATGATTAAATAAAGTGAAACTTTACTCAGAAAAAGCGACATTAAAAGTTCATAATATTTGGAAGTTATGGATAGATGTATTTTTAACTCTTAACAAAAAGAAAGGTTATGAGCAAGCACCACAGAGCTGGCATTTAAAAACAATAAGTACAAAACTTTGAAAAAAACATCATAAAATGGAAAAACTTGCATCAACTGTTTCGGGACGGAAGAAAACACAACCCCTCGTCAGGCGAACAAAGTAAGAACGACTGGTTCAATGGAATTTGGTGCGTTGCCGTTTTGTTTGCATTGCAGCACTCATGCTTACATTGTTTGCCTGACGAAGGGTGATATTTTCTTTCGAACCAAAATAACTGTTGCGAGTTCTTGCAATTTGTGGTGTTTATACACAGTTTTGTACTTATTAGAAAAGAGTGGTGTTATAGGTTTGAAGTCTTTGTCTGTATATAGGAGTGTGTGCCTATGACACTGTAGTCCCCAAACGAATAAGCTGATTTTAATTTAATTTTATTATTATTATTATTAGTACGCTGATTTAATCGAGACGTTTCTTAGTTACACTTAGTAAAAAAATGTTTGATATGTATTTAAAAAATAATTAAAATGTATTTTTTTAAGCTGTAAAGATTTTCCATGTGCGAATGCAAATTGTATAGAGTCAGTTTGCGTTTTTACGCTACCTACTAATAGTTTACACTTTCTTAAAAAAATATATATGTATCTATATATATAGAATGAAAAATATTTCTCACACACATTCTCTCATCCAATCTACATCTAAAACAACTTTAAATCATGAAAACGTAGCCTTAAACCATTTGAAACACTAATACATAAGTTACACAGCTTGTCTAAGCTACTGAAAAAATGTCTCGTATGATTTGTTTTAAATCAATTAACAAATTCTTTTAGATCCATGATTCTGAATAACTTTCAATGCCAAACCGAATCTTCAGTGATTTTTTTTTTTTTTTTTTTTTAATGAGTTTTAATGCATTAGAAATGCTATTATTATTTTTTATGTGAGCCAAAAGTAAGTAATTTTCAACTTCACTTCCAGAAATTAAACACGTGAAAGGCTTACAGAAAAAGTCTCTGCCGAGATAGGATTTCAGAAAGATGAATATAAACAAGACCTTACGGCTTATTCGGAAGGGTAGGTTGATTTCTTTTTCCTTATCAAGCAGTCGTCATTTTGATTCAAAATGGCGCCAACAAATTATTAACGCACTTCGTAGAAATATTGATGTAGGCTACGCACAAATGGAGTTTTAAGCAAATCGGTTCATAAATACATTTTTATGTGAATTTAAAATTTTCAAGTGGCTGGCGCTTGGAAACAAAATGGTGGGTTAAGTTGACAAATATATGAAATGTATTTGTGAGAGAAGTCTACTGTACACATATAGTTCGAATTAATTCAAAATCTCAAAAGTCACCGTGTTGAAAAATTAAGTGACTGCCACTTCGATCAAAATGGCAGAGAAAGTTGCTCATCTAAGATATCGTTGCGAATTTGAAAATAATTTTTTTTTTGTAGAAATTCATTCAAAGAGGCTTAGTAAGTTGATAAAAATGTTAGTTTTCTGCATTTCTAGTTTGTTTTAGCATTAAAATAGCCTAATTTTTCCTTAAAAACGCATTAAAAACATCCAGTAACGCAGGTAATAGATTTGGCGCAGAATTTGGCGATTTTTCCACAATGGCGACTTTTTTGGCGACTTTTGGCGAGAAAATACTTATCGATATACCAAAGATGGACGCAATAACGTGATTGGTTCACGAGTTGCGTGAATTTTCTAGATTTTTGTTGTTTGAAAGATAAATCCAATTTCCAACTTTGATTTGCATTGATTAAGTATTTCTAAAGTTTCCGTGATAACAAATTTTCAAGTGGCCGCCACTTGGAAATGAAATTGCGGATCAAGTCACCAAGTGAACTTATCCTAGATATTTGAACCATAAGTTCACTATCCAACTTTTATTTGAATCAGTTTAGTTTTTTAAAAGTTACCGTGTGGCATATTTTGAAGTGGCAGTGTGGTTTCAAGTGGCTGGAACTTAGAAACAAGATGTCGGGACAAGTTGCCCAGTGAAAACATTGAAGATTATATTAGTCTAAGATCCCGCTGCAAAATTGCTACATTCATCGAGTATGTAATCAAAATCAGATTTTTATATTCAGTTATAAAAGGGACAATATGTTTTAGCCGGGTTGCCTAATAAAATGTGCCCGCTAGTATTTTTAATTAAATTAATATTAATTGACTTTTTGGAGAGAAATTTCATTCATTTGTTATTGAAATAAACTATACTCCACATCACAGACATATACATAATGAACTTGAAAAGTAATGGTTGCCGTTGCGCGTTTGGCCGCTACCTCTTCGCAGCCAGGTGCAAACAGGTAGTTTTTTGGGGCGTTTATACGTTCATGGCGTATATTCATCATTTATATATCAAATTAAAGCTAATTTTTTTCTGCACATGGTAAACTTCGTCTGCCAATGTAAAAGTGGCCGCAAGTAGGGGTTGCCAGCTGTTAAAGATTGCTTAGAATGAAAATTAGCGCGCTACATCGTTCGTCAGATAAGGATAGCGATAGCCAATTGTACGCGTTTTTGAAGCTTTTGCGCATGCGTCGATTGATAGTGTTCTCAACCAATGGCACAAACAGTTGTAGAAAAGAATTTCAGAACTCCAAAAGAAATATAATTAATAAATATTTGTGAGGTTACATTTAAAATTCCCTATAAATATAAAACATTTAGTTCTCAATAAATAATCAAATTGTCTTTTCTCTATATAATTAGAACATATAATAAATATTTGTGAAAAATAATAACCCTGGTTATTCATGTAGACGAAGTTTATATTATACCTGTAATGTTTTAGGAAATATTTGAATTTTTTTTTTTTTTTTTTTTTTAATTATTATTATAGATTACATATTAATTAAATATTCAGTAAATAGGACAGATTACTTGAGGTATACAAATTACACGGAACATTGAAAAAATGATTAAATATTTATTGAAACCTATATTACATTTTTATATAATTTATTCAAAATCTCAATCATCGCTACTCTCACTTTCATTGCAGCCATCATGTTCATCGTCACAAATATCAAAATCCTCTTCATTATCAGTACGAATGATAATAGAATTATATAGCACACTTTCAACTTGCATTGGCGCTGAATCTCCTAAGAACCATGTTGGTTTGAGAAAACCATCTAGGATCCACCCATTATTTTCTGCGTTAAACTTAATACAATTCGGCTCAGTAGCATTTAGCCACATCGAATTAACAAAGATCGTCCGCAACAATTTTTGCTTTAAAGATTTCCAGCAAGGTAGAATATTAGTTGAGTTGAAGCCCTTAAGTTTTTTCAAAAACTTTTCATTGTTCTTTTTTTCGTAGCATTACGTCTTATTGAACAAAATGAATCTTCCAGTATTAACATTTTGGCAATCAACGATACCATACATAAGGCACGTAAACTCTTAAACTACAGCAGTTTTACTTTCGTCAAAAATGTCATTAGGGTCAGTCAAAGATGCGAAAACTTGTTGAATTCTCGGGTGTTTAACAAAAATGTTATAGGGCCTTACTTTCCCTTTATTGAAGAATGCAGTCGTATAGTCACAACCTGTGAATGCGTGAAACGCTGGCAACGCAATACATAAAGTTGGGCTCAATGTTTTTGACAATTCCGTACAATTTATACATATTTCGTCTTTACTATTCTTTTTTTTTTTTTTTTTTTTTTTTTTTTTTTGGATGTACTATTTGCCAACCAAATTTGTAAATGAGGAAATTTGTGCAGATTACCTAGTAGAATTATTAAAATATAAGTGTCACTTGCTTTCACCAATATTTTAGACTCTTTACCTACTTTGCTTATATGAAATACTATTCTCGTATCTGCTTCCTCATGTTGGCATTCTAATTCAGTTTCCTCTTGTTTCACAACGCAATTTTCAGAAGAGTAATATGAAAAACATTGTTCTCCAACAGTAATAAAAAAATTTTTGTTTCCTAATACTGAAACAAAAGAGTTGTTATCTAAGTGAGAAGCTAAAAATTTAACTAGAGCTTCTTTAAAACGAAAATTCTTTAAGCTTTTTGTAAAATCACTGGGTCTCGTTTGTAACGGACCATTAATTGTATATGGAATATCAATTTCCTGTCGATCTTGTCTTTCACAATCTTTGATTGAAGGCGTTAAATATCTATCAAATATAATATGTACTTCGCGAGCGCTTTTTGAACAAAGCTTCACCAATATCGATTCAGCTAGCTTTCCAAATGTTTGCGGCAAAGTAGAGCCAATCTGATACAAATAGTAGAAACCATCAATAATTTCTATATCAATTTGTCCGGAATTGGCTGATGCAATCTGTGATGTTAATTGTTTACTTAAAGCAGATTTGTCCGTTTTGAGCATGTAGCCTGAACAATGGAGTAGTGCAGGCGGTATTGGTGCAAGAGGATATGACAAACAGTACTCAATGTCAATCTTGTTATCTATAGCTATTGCCAACACCCGTCCAAAAATGTGTCGTTCCATTTTAATTAAAGCTTTGTTGTCTCCGGTGTTACTCTTGATCCTTTTTTTTACACAATCAGATGCAAAATTATGTATTTTATTACGTCTAATTGATTTCACAAATCTTGTAGGATCTTCAAAACATTCTGAAAAAAATTTCAACTTTTGTTCTTGACCCAATGACTTGCTGTTCAGTAAACAATTTGTAACATCTAAAGATGCCGCCTTTCCAATTGACAGATTGAACAAAATATTTTTGTCCAGGTTTTCAGAAAAAGGATTCATTGTTTTCTTTATGGTTTCAATAATGCTGTCCAAAGTTTTGTTATCGTTTTAAAATTTCCCGAAAAATCAAGTTTTTTTTTTTTTTTTTTTTCTCCAAAAAAATCCCCAACTCAGTTTATGCTAAAAATGTAAAGAAAAAAAAAAAAAAAAAAAAGAAAGAAAGAAAAGGAAAAAAAAAAAAAAAATTAAAGAATATTTAATAAATTTAAGCTCACATTTTTTCCCCAAATAAAGCTATTTTTCGTAAAAAAAAAAAAAAAAAATCTTTCAACACATTACTTTCCTATTTCAGAAATAGAATCCAGAATCAATGCATTATCATCTAATACACATTTTTTTTTTCGGTGCGGATTTTAAGTAAAAGTAATTGCCAATTTTAAAGAAAACCCCATATCCCCCCCCCCCAAAAAAAAAAAAAAAGTTCATTTCCCCAAACTACGCCCCACGAAATCTTTGCCCCCAAACATTTTCTCCGAAAATTCAGAAATCCCCGAAATCGAGAAAAATCCCCAAGTCTGGCAACACTGATGAGAAAGCAGCTGAATAGTTGCGAACACTATGAATCGACGCATGCGCAAAAGCTTCAAAAACGCGTACAATTGGCTATCGCCATCCTTGTCTGACGAACGATGTAGCGCGCTAATTTTCATTCTAAGCAATATTTAACAGCTGGCAACCCCTACTTGCGGCCACTTTTACATTGGCAGACGAAGTTTACCATGTGCAGAAAAAAATTAGCTTTAATTTGATATATAAATGATGAATATACGCCATGAACGTATAAACGCCCCAAAAAACTACCTGTTTGCACCTGGCTGCGAAGGGGTTGCGGCCAAACGCGCAATGGCAACCATTACTTTTCAAGTTCACTACGTATATGTCTGTGATGTGGAGTATAGTTTATTTCAATAACAAATGAATGAAATTTCTCTCCAAAAAGTCAATGAATATTAATTTAATTAAAAATACTAGCGGCCACATTTTATTAGGCAACCCGGCCAAAACATATTGTCCCTTTCATAATTGAATATAAAAATCTGATTTTGATTACATACTCGATGAATGTAGCAATTTTGCAGCCGGATCTCAGACTATATGATAATATCACTGTCCAAATTTGGTTCAATTTGGAGTATTATTTTAGAAGTTATCGTGTTTTTAAATTTTCAAGTGGGAGCCTGATTTCAAGTGGCCCCGCTTAACTTAAGATATCTGCCACTTTATTAAAAATGGCGGATATAGTTTATTAACACACTTCATTGAGATCCTTACGTGATCTGTATTTACATCACAATTCAAACAATTTCGGAATGCGCTTTTTACAATTTAAATTTGAAATTTTCAAGTGGTCTCCACTTGAAAACAAAATGGCGGTGCAACTTGGATAACAAACTCATCTAAGATATTTATAAGATAAGTTAAGACATTGTTCAAATTTGGTTCCATTTGGAGTAATATTTCGGAAGTTATGATGGTTTTAAATTTTCAAGTGGTAGCCTGATATCAAGTGTTCCCGCTTAACTTAGTATATCCGCCACTTTATTAAAAATGGCTGATAAAGTTCATTAATAAAGTTATTTGAGACACTTGTATAATCTATGTATACATCGAAATTAAAAAAAAAAAAAAATCGGAATACACTTTTTTAGAATTTGAATTTGAAATTTTCAAGTAGTCTCCACTTGAAAACAAAATGGTAAGCAACTTGGTTAACAAATTCATCTAAGTTATTTATAAGATAGGTTAAGACACTGTCCAAATTTGGTTCGATTTGGAGTATTATTTCAGAAGTTATTATGATTTTAAATATTCAAGTGGTAGCGTGGTTTCAAGTGGCCCCGCTTAACTTAAGATATCTACCACTTTATTAAAAATGACAGATAAATTTCATTAATAAACATTATTGAGACCTTTATGTGGTTTATATTTACATCAAATTTAAAACAAATTCGGAATACGCTTTTTACAATTTGAATTTAAAATTTTCAAGTGGTCTCCACTTGAAAACAAAAGGGCGGAGTAACTTGGTTAATAAACTAATTTAAGATATTTATAGGATAAGTTAAGACACTGTCCAAATTTGATTCGATTTGGATTATTATTTCGGAAGTTATAGTGATTTTAAATTTTCAAGTGGTAGCCTGATTTCAAGTGGTCCCGCTTAACTTAAAATATCTGCCCTTTTATTAAAAATGGCGGATAAACTTCATTAATAAACTTCATTGAGACCCTTATGCGGCCTGTATTTACATCAAAATTCAAGCAAATCTTGCTTTAAATATGCTTTTTACAATGTCGGTTTGAAATTTTCAAGTGGCTGCCACTTGAAAACAAAAAGTCGGAGCAACTTGGTTAACGAACTCATCCAAGATATTTATAAGATTAGTTCACTGTCCATATTTGGTCGATTTCGAGTATTATTTCGGGAGTTATCGTGATGACAAAATTTTCATTATAGATAGATAGATAGATAGATAGATAGATAGATATAGATAGATAAACGGAGTGATTGCAATAGGTCGATTTTTAAAGGAATCAACCAAAAAATCTGGTGTGAAACAACTACACGACTTCCATTACCCACTATTACACGTATTACATGCATTTTTTAGAATTTTCCAGTATGAGAAACTTGACACACATATAAAGATATATAGTTTACAGAGCGAGCTAATAATTAAGAAAAAAAATGATGATAGAGTTATTTTTTAAACACCAATTTCAGAGACCTAAAACTGAACTATCTAATCAAAATGACCACTAATGTTTCAGCAATAACCACATAATACATGAGAAAGGGTATCTAAAATGGATTTACGTAACAATTTTCAAGAAAATCGTTAGAGCTGTTGAAGAAAAACATGAGTAAAATGATTTTATTTATGTTTTTCTGATATTAATTCTCACATTCTTTTTTCACATTTTTCCTTAAATTTGGAGTAAAAATTATATACATTAGATTAGTCTTCATTTGATGTGTTATTTCTGTTCTATACGTTTGATTTTTGCCTTTTTTACACATAGTTTTCAGTTTATATATATATATTGAAAACCTTTCTAACATTGCATATATATATATATATATATATATATATATACTTATTTAAAAAACCTTAAGATACCTTACATTCAGCTTCACTGACGTAGACAAAAATGAGTTTCACAAAATTTGATTTCATGATTTTAGCTAATCTTTATGTTTTTTGATGTGCTGAAACCGAAAATGCAGTCCATTTTTCTCTATCACGTATAGGTTTTTGCCAATACAGGGTGTTTACCGACACAATTTCTTACATATACTACCATAACAGTAGGTTGGTTGGTTGGCATGGTTTTATGTTTCATTAGTGCTGTACTATTACAAAAATATGTATCCATGATTAATTATACATGGAAACATACTATAAAACTTACCATAAAATTATATTGGTGGAAGAGCAATGGAAGAAACTGTATAGGTAGGCACCCTGTATTGACAAAAATCTATACCTGATAGGTTTTCGGTTTCAGCACACCAGAGAAACATAAAGATCAGTCAAAATTTTAAAATCAAAATTTTACATGTCGACCTGTGTAATTTAAAGCATCGAACATAAAATAATATTATTTTATGAATATAATATCTATCGAAAAATAAATCACTATATTCAAAAATTTCATAAATTATCTCAAACATCCTCAAACAGGAAAAATTGTACAGCTGATAATGATTACTCTTTAGTTTACGCTTCAGATGAAAACTACAACAGTCGTAAACAATATTTCATCTACCTAGAAACATTGAATGCGTTTCTGCATTCGATCAAAACATTAATTGAAATTGTAATTAATCAAACATACCAAAAGCATTTATGTAACGAGAATTACTAGCATAATTTATGTATTATTAAAATTATTCAATTATCCTAGTTATGGTCTTTGCAGCACACGTGTTTATAATTTCGAAATATTATAATTAAAAATATTGAAGGTTTATATTTCTCTTAAGTTTAATATGCTCTTGAAAAAAGGATTTATTATTAAAAAAAGAAAAAGATGAAAATATTAAGCCAGAAAAGGATTTTTTGATTTTATTTCGATTAATAAAAGAAAATAAACTTTATTATTATTAATTGAATTTCGATTTGTAAAGAAATTGGAAATATTCTTTTAAATTAAATTCCTCTTAATATTTAACAATATTTTAAAATGTACAAGCAAACTGATAAGTAGTTTACAGAGAAAAATGTTCATGCTGTTATAAAAGTTAGTTTCTTAATTAAACTCTCATAGATTTTGTTATTTAAGAAAATTTTTTTATTGTATTTTTGGTATTCCCTGGACCATGATTCCGCCCAGATAAGACGATTAGTTTCAACAGGGTTCGGAGTCTCTGTTTTTGTAGTATTATGATGAAAAATACCTCTAGTAGGTATCATATTCATTTTAATATTAATATATACACAGGTAGTAATAAGTGTAATAAATTCATTAAAAAAGATGAATGCCAGATAATGCTAAATATGAGAAAAATGCTTTTTCCAAATGACAAGCATTAACCTTCAATGAAAAAATCATATTGTATGCTTTGCAGAACTGTAAGTAAGATGATAATAAATATGAGAGAAGGTATATATCCGTGTTTATATAGATATATAGTAAAAAATTAAGGAGGAATGAGAGAAAGCATCTATCCAAATACTTAAATTTAATTTTTAAAAACTACAGTTAAAAAAAAAAAAAAAAAAAAACTGTAAACTGCTAATGTTTGTAAATTAAGTTTGATAAAATAAAATGAATGTGTACTATATTTATACATTTATATTATTGTACGTTTATTATATATTTAAAAATTTGTGGTAAAAGTTGCTGCTCATGCTATAAAAATAACATGTTTGTAATCCATTAAGTGATTTATAATATATATATATATATATATATTTTTTTTTTTTTTTTTGAAAAAAAAAAGAATATTCGTTTTTTTAACAATATTTATTTAAGGTAAATCGAGGAGAGATTGCGCACGTAGGGGATCTGTAGAAAAGAATACAATGGGCACTCTGAAACTCCAGGTGATTCTACAATATCGATAACGGAGTGCCCACTTAAATGTGCATGTTCACTGCTTGATCAGTCTAAGATTAAGCGTGGTTATTTTGTCTCAGTTTCAAAAATGCTTCATTAAATTTTTAAAACCCTTTCTAGGAATTTTTATAGAATGATAGTATTACAAAATATTTTTAAATTAAACAATTTCCCATTGACTCGTTTATAAATATTATTTCTAGCAGGCTGTTTGTATAAAAGTTGCATTGTTAACAACAAGTGAAGCGATTATAGATACCGACAGATTTAGGTCAACAAACAAGAAACCATTCAAACTGAAAAGGAATTTTATTAATAAGTTAAACATATTATCTAGTAACTAAATGTTACTTTTTATTATCGAGTCTTGTTTTTTTTTTTTTTTTTTTTTTTTTTTTTTTTTCATCTGCTTCTTTAATTTATTTTCTTTAAAGAAAAATTTTTAATCCTTATATATATATATATATATATATATATATATATATATATATATTAATTATTAAATTGTAATACCTACATGTAATACAAAAATATGTGTTTACAAAAACTTTATACCAATGTCATTTAAGTGCAATTATCATTGTTAACAGTTTAATTGCAATTAAAATTAAGCGCAATCTCTCCTACCCGTTTGCGCAATCTCTCTTACCCTGTAAGGTGCTCTCTTGTTTCTATTACAGCTGTAGCTTTAAATCATAGTATAACAACAAAATAGTAATGGAAATACGTAGAAGAAGAATCACTTCAAAACTACGCACCAACAGTTTAGCAAAAAATTAAAATTTAGATTTTTTATAAAGTTTTGTTGATTTGTACACAAACTCTCCTAGCTTTATCTTATTTATTTATTTATTTATTTATTTATTTATTGTCCAAAATTTGATGCGTATAAGAATTCTAAATATGCATAAATATTTCTCATATTTGCATTCTAAGAATTTTATTTCAATCTTTGAAAACTATGACTATCTATCCTAGACTTAGGATATATTTATTTATAACTATATATATTTATTTATAACTATATATTTATTCATTTTTATTGCACTGTGGATAAAAAGGAGTAATCAAATATATTATGCATACGCTTTCTTGTTCAAAATTATTAACAAATATTCAGCTACGGTCACTAAATTAAAAAAAGAAATTTTAGAAACCTGTTCGAAAACTTTTAGACTTATTTTTATAGAAATTTTAAACACTACATTGTAATATATCATTATTTTTAAATGTGGCATAAAAATGTCTTTGGAAAGAGCAACTCCAAGGATATTTGCGATTGTTTTCTTATCTACATAAAAATTCAGATTTAAAATATTTTCTTCTTTAAAAGACTAAATGGGACTTCAGAGAATGGAAGTTAAAACACCTGTAATTAACCTATCCAAACTATCTGTTGGAATTTTTCAAACAATCCATTTTTTGTCGTGTGTAATTATCTAGAAAAAGAAATTGGAAAAGAAAATTGTGTAGTTTGCTTTTTACGTCGAAATAAATGTTCTGTATCTTTCTCTTTTTCTCGTTTGTCTTTTAAGTTCTCTGTTTTTTTTTTTTTTTTTTTTTTTTGAGTATATTACTATTTGCAAAGCGTGATGAAATAGGTATTCTTTATTTCAGATAGTTGTTCTGAGGGTTACTCAGTATTAAGTTAATAATAGAAGAGACAATATGTGGCCTTCCCCCCCCCCCCTTTTTAAGGGAATAAATTCGATTCTTAAAATATAGCGCATGTATTTTAATTCGATTCAGACAATAAAAACCTTTATTTTTGGTGATGTGAATAACATTTAAAAATAACGTGTAATTATACACGTCGACGATGAATTCTTTTTGTGATGTCGATTATTATATATTCTTAAAAAAATACCTTAATAATAATAATAATAATAATAATAATAATAATAAATAAAGAAATAAAATTATGTAACGAACCCATTTGTATGAGCTCTAAATTGCAACTTAAATTCACATATAGTATGTTCTTTAAATTTTCTCCCTCTTCCCACATATATATCTTTTGCTAATTACAACTCTATCGAAACCTTTGATAATGTATTATTCGTTCTTTAACGTAATGCAGATCTACAATAGCATGTTATGACTTTTCCTAACTCGGTTTCTTTTCATCTTGAAAATATGGCCGTTTGTCGCCTTAAGTGCATTCCTTGTCTCACAATAGGCTACATTAATTTTGCTTGAAAGTTCCGTGTTCTCACGGCGAGTGTTGGCGTTTAGCGAGGACACTTTGAATTATAATTATGCAAAAAAATTTTCAAAAATTGTATGTTTTTATACGTAACATAATTGCAACCATTTTTCTCTACTATTTTGAATATGGCTTCGACTAGAACTCTGGCGAAATTAAGAAATCGGACCGTCACTTCATTACCATGATTTAACGAGTGAAGTCGACGTTTTGGGCTCCCACTCCAATGATATTAAAATCACTTCAATTCTAATTATCCAATAGTAGTAACTTTAAAAAACTGGTCACCTATATCTAAGAGTAATATATTAAATAAAATGTTTAATAAAAATTTTCGTGATTATGTACAAAAATGCCTGGATTAACTCTCGCTTTCCCAAAATGGGGTCACTTTGACCCCATTTGGTAGTTGAAATTTAATTAAGCCCACCTCATTCAAAAAATGAGCTAATTCTCCAGAGATAGCAAACGTAACCAGCGGAATCTTGCACGACGATTTGTTCCAAACGATGCAAAAAGGCGCTGTGTTGGTGATTTTCACCAAACGCGCCAAGTAGCAGCTGAAAGCAATTTTTCTGCAGTAACGATTTGATCTTGTGATAGAGAGGGTTAATGATTCCTGTGTTATTGACTGGACACTTGTAGAAACTTGTACAGCATTTCAGATGTGATGATTGATTTGTAGATGGCCGTTGGTTATTTGAAGGTAAATTTGGAAAAACAGCTTTGTAATTCTTGCGAAGTGTCCAGTCAATAACACAGGAAACATTAATTCAGGCATTTTTGTAGATAACCTCGAAAATGTTTATTAAACGTTTTATTTAATATATTACTCTAAAGTAATAACAGCAAGATAAACAACTCTAAACCATACTTTGAAGTGTTAAACATAAGTCATGTTTACCATGTCTTCTGCCCTTATTTTATTATAAAAATATTATTTAAATTTATTAGCCCTTATGTTTATTATTACAATGTATGTTTATGGGAATTATTTGTCGTTTATTTTGTTAAAGATCATTTACTCTCTCTGTTCTCAAGATATAAAACAACGTTCAATTTAATTAAAAGGGTATTTTAACGGAAAAATTTATGCTGGTTGAATTTTCTTTGTATACGAAATGCTAATTTTATGCCCCATTTCATCTTTTTGCTAGATAGATTGGTATTCTTGTTACAGGAATTTCTCAATAAAATTTACTCATTTGAGTATATAATTTTTAATCTATAATAATTAATAATAAGACATATTTTATTGTTTCTATATATGCAAATTTGTAATAACCATTAACTAAATTTGAAATCATAACTCCGACAATTATAATAAAAACATAGATTATTAATATGAAAATATTTCTCATCAGTGCAAAATATTAGGATTTTAACACTTAGTAAATAATAATAATAATAATAATAATAACAATAATGTGTTGTTCAGTCGTAAAAAAACGCTATCCCTCTCAGAGTAATTTCTCTGTAAATCATTGTATGAATATGAATGTATCTCCCTATAAGTTATCACAAATAGTAATTTTTCTCGCTGAAAGTGATCAATGTAGAAATAATGCTACATGTTTTGTAATTATTAAAAACGTAAATTATGGAGATGTGAGATATGGTAAAATTTTCACTTAAGTTTTAAAATGACCCTTTATCACCTGATGCAGAACGAATAGTTCTACATATAAACGTAAAGAAAAATGTTGAAAAGTTGGTTCATAACCTTCCTTTAAAAAGAAATCTTCCATCGAAATTCCTGTTACTTCATTTAACGTTTTTTTTTTATTTTTTTTATTTTTTTTTTTTTTTTATAAAAAAAAAAAAAAAAAATCTTTTATTGAAATGCCAAACATTGCTTTTCTCTAGGACAAATTAAAATCCAACATAGTACATGTCACACACACATACAAAAATAAATAAATAAATAAATAGAAAAAAAAAAAAAAAAAAAAAGCAAAGCGCACCAATGAAAAATTCTCCCAGTTGTGTCTGCCAAAATTAGAATATTTCTGTTACAATTATCTTGGAATTCAAAGAGCCAGTAGTAAAAACTAAATTTTTATCAGATAAGTTTGAAGAGTTTCATAGCTCTTTTGGTTAATTTCATTTCTTATTTGTTAACTATTTATTATATAAAAATTCAAAAAGTGAAACATTCTTCTAAAATTGTATTTAAATGTTTCATAGGCGGTGATTGAGTACCATGTTTCAGAACTTCTAGTAGGGGCAGAGTGCCTTCCGATGACTCGGAATTGTATAGCAATGCAAGTTAGGAAATGCTTTCCTTACGCGGTGGTGTACACAGGAACATCGGAAATAGAATACTAAAGTGAAAACTAGTTTTAAAAACTGTACATGCACAAAAGGAACTTGGTTCAAAGGTAGTATTAGCAGTTTCATCCACCCACTTCAATTCCTCACAACGTCAACAAAGCCGAAGATGGTTGCTCGAATCGCAATAACTGACAGAAAATTCGAGATAATTCTAAACTATTCTAGAATATTCGGAATTTTAAGCGTCGTGAATTTAATACCAGCCAGGAAGACGATGGACGAAATGTCGAACACAATTTTTTCCCATGTTGCTTTAATACATGTAAAGTCATCAGGAAAAAAAAAGCCCCTCTTTGTCAAATTTCGTGGTAAACTATCGTATAAATATGATCAATTTGTTGTATAAATGTGGTCGTATAAATAGGAACGACAACTAGTTAATATAATGATATTGGGTATAGTAATAAGTTTTAAAACGTGTTTCAGAAAATTAATATGTAATTGAGAAGTGGGAAAAATCCTTTTATTCTCCAAAATTTTCTTCTCCACAATCTAACACCGTAAATTATCGGTCGGGCAGATGACAAATGCCAGCAGTATAGAACCATACGGGTATTTGAGGCGATTCGTTAATCCATTTTCATGCTTCATCCACTGTCCGGAAGTGTAAAAAAACCAGGCATTGTTCATCAAGCTAAACAAATAATAGTCCGAAAGGGCTATGTCAGGAATATACTCCGGATGCTCCAAAACATTCCAGCAACGTATTAATAATGTGCTCTTGTGCTTCCTTTCTCAACTTTAGGCCTTGTGCTATCACGAAGAGAGTTTTTGAGGCACAGACCTCTGTCAGTAAAGAGACGCTTTCGACCGATTTACTTACTTAATCAAAATAATTGGTGTTTACAGCGTTTGGCAGTTACGCTTACGCAAGGCTCCAATAGTTATTAATAAAGCACACACATCATATCCAGCCAGATGCATAGAAAACATTTTTGCAGTGAATAACTTGTTTCGGCATCCATATTGTTGCTTTACTGTGATACATCTAATAGTTTTTGTCATAAAATACTTTTTCACCTCTCATCACGAATTTCTGCAAGAATAATTTTCTGTGTTGATTTTTTGAGCAGATTCAAGCACATCATAATAAGTTCTCTGGATCAATGCATGTGATATTCATTTTCTTGCCTTTTGAATCTTCCTCATTACGTGTAAACGGTTAAAAAACTTTCTTCACATAGTCTTAATTATTCAGTAAGTTCTTTTTGCATTTGAAATGCATCTTTATTGAAATGTGCTTGCAAGTACTCATGCCTGTCCTTCAGGAATGCGCAGCTTCGTTTCCGATCAGTAGCATCAGAATCGTTATCTTTAAAACGTTGAAGAAAAATTCGCATGCGCTTTTTGATAATATTTCCTCATCGTGAACATAATTGATTTATTAGCATGATTTTTCAGTTTTTTTAAAAATTTAATTTAATTTTGAGAAGTTCGTTATAATTGCAATAAAGAATAACAGACTTATCGGATGACATTTTTCTCCTTCGAAATTTCAAATTTACTTTCACTTTTTTACCAACTACTGCACTAGTTTGATAGCTTTAAACTAGTTTCTATAAAATGACACAAACGTGGTGTACTTGATAAGCTATTTCGCTCTACATGTCATGAACAAAATACCTTTGCAGCTTATTACTACACTCAATATAATTAAATTTTGACTAATGATAGTCCACTTATAAAAAGTTACATCAACTTATTTTTTTCAAATGATAACTTTCACTGACACCATATTGAAATTTTTGAGATTCAGGTGGTTCATAAAAAGATATAGCCTGAATATTTCAAATTAATTCTTCATGGAGTTACGAACAAAAGTACGGGCTTATAAATACATAAAAAAAAAAATAAAGAAATAAATATATTCAAAGTAGTCATTACCACTTACTAAAATACACTCTATAACAAAAAAAGCAACGCACCAAGAAGGAGTAATGCAAACTGGACACAAATTGACATGCTTACAGATTTCGATGTAAAATGCATAATTTTAAAGTTTGGCTGCCATGAAATGAGCATGTGACGCAGCAGCGCATCTTAACTGCGCAACTGGCAGAATATTAAAAATGAGAAATTTTGATTCCAGGTAATAAATTCTTCGAGAATTTCATTCCGTCTACTCAGATTGACAGTAACTATGCCTCGCATACAGGTGCGCAAACAATATGCGCAGATGACAGCGTTTGAGAGAGGTGTGTTGTTGGGTTCAAAGAAGCCAGTTTGTTTAATCTGCGAATAGTTTGACAATTGGATAGGAGCGATGTCACTATTAGATGATATTCACAGGAATGGTTAACTATAGCAGAACACAGCGTCAGGGAGAAAGCGGTCGGCCTAGAGAGAGGACAGAACGTGAGAACTTATCAATTCGTTAGAGCGGTACTCAAAGCCCCAATTCATCATTATCATCGATCCTACGTACAACTAGTACTTCAGTGACTTCAAAGCCGAATAACTGCTTACATAAGGGTCAGAAGTGGACCAATGCGTATTGACTTGTTGACTTTTGTGAGGCCGTTTCTTTTCATCTAACCACTAAAATTTTCTGAAACTGTAATCATTTGTTTTTCTTCGCATGTACATCACGTCTACCAATTTTCGTCTCATTTGGGTAACTCCTTCTTCGTGCGTCGATTTTTTTGTTATAGAGTATATTTTAAAAATAAAAAAAAAATAAGGGCAAGTCAAAATGAATATAGCGATTACAAACGGCTATAACTATTTAATGGAAAAGAATTTATCGCTAAGATTAACACAGAATGTAGACTGAACTCCAAAATTTTGTATACATACGTCATAGATGGTCTATGTGACTTCCCTCGGTCACACGGACAACATTTAGACGGTTGTCTATTTCACGCCATACATTCTGAAGCATGTCTGCAGTCACCGACGCAAGCGCATTACAAATGCGTACTTTGAGACCCTGCGATTTTTATCTATGGGCTTATGTGAAAGACATTTTAATTATCATAGAATTTACGAATATTGTAAAAATAATTTAAAGCAATATAATCCATGTCATTTTTATGCAGAGAACTTCAATTACGCACTGGTGTTGATATTGATTCGTGCGGCATTTTATGTAGAATCTTTTTCTCGTGTGAATTCGAAGAGAGAATGATCTTTCGAATATACATAAATTATTTTAAAACATGCTAGCATTTTCTGTTAGCTTTCACAATAAATTTACAAGTCAAGAAAATGAAAACATTCAAAGCAGAGATTTATTTTGCTGAGCAATCACTTGATATTTTGCCACGGTAAACTTTGACTATCAATCATCTTTCGGCAATCAAAAGATTCTGGTGTGCATCGATTTTTGCCTAATGGATGTAGCAATTGATAAAATTATATTATATCCAAGGTTCTTTATCAGCGATTTTTCCAGTTTCTGAAACTTTCAAAACATTTGTTGAATATTAATGCATTAGATTCATATAGTATAATGAATAGCCGTTAAATAAATCTAATGCAAAGATGTTTCACTGAAATGCATAACAAGAGTTTATCGGCATTCTGTTAAAAAGACTTATTGCCATCAGAAAATAAAGAAGACATTTTAAGATATTGTATGTGTATAGGTAATATTTAAAAGAACGCTTATTTGAATGAATTTGATTTGTTTATTTATGTACGTTTCAAGGTAATGTTAAATAAAAATACTCATGCAGTAAAAAAGAAAAAAAAAAAAAAAAAAGAAAATTAAAAAAAAAAAAGAAAGAAAAAGAAATGTTTTGTTTTCATTTTATTTATATTTTAATGAGGTAGCCACTTATTTCATAAACGTATGAGTATTGAGCTATGTTATTACTTTAAAAAAGATGCTTTTAAATGCATTTGTATTCATTCATGATTCATATGTATCTCCGAAATAAGAACTTTGAAGATTGGTACACACATTGGAGATACATAATTAATACGACGTGAAGTTTACGGGGGTTTAAACTGATGATGTTCCCTTTCATTTTTTTTTTTTTTTTTTTTTTTTTTTGCATGATTTTTCTCAATTTCATTTTAATTATTAAATATATATATTTCTCACCTTTCTGAGCTTCTCCTACATAGAGAAATTGTTCATTCTTATTGGTCTTTGTGGTTTTGGTGATCTTGTGTCTGTTGCTTGGCTTCTACTGCGCTTAATGGGTCATTATTGTTCATTACAGGGTTCTCTTTTTTCACCTTGACATATCGTCTTAGAGTCAACCTTTTTTTCATTAGAGTCTAATTACACGGTCCTATTTCAGTTTTCAACAGGTATTGTTATACAGTGGATTGGTGTCAGTGCTATTGTTGAACTTGATAATTACATCAATTTGGGAAATTTTGTTGCTTTGTATGGCGTGTGTATGTCTCTTTGGTGAATTGTTTGACTAACTATTCTTCGTTCTCATTCCTTGCTTCTACTATCAAAATGATTATATATATATATATATATACATATTTGCACGTTCATTTTTTTTCGACATAAAAATAAATAAGTTTATTTAATCATTTATTTATTTTTGGTATAAATTTGTTTTTTCCTTTTAATAATTTTGCAATTAAAGTGGCATTTTTTTTAAATATCTTTTGAACCAATTATACGATTGAACTAAAAAATACAGTATTAGTTAGACTTTGTCCTCATTAATAAATGAACCAATTTTAGATAAAAATCTAATAATTTGGAATACGAGCAGATACAATGACAAACTTTCAGATTTATATATTTAGATGAAAACGAAAATGTTTGTCCGGTCATTGAAGGTGATAGATAAAAATTGGTAACTCGGTGCTAACTGAAAGATATAGTATAACCTCTCGTAATAAAAATTTTGAGCCGATTTTTGTTGTAAATTTTGTCATTTTACAGAGGATATTGTGCGGATATATAGTTGAATTTATGATTGTGTCAGATATTTCAATTTCTTTAATTACAAACGTTGATTTTTTCTATTTTATCTATAATTTAAAAAAAGAAACAAAATTTTGCTACTATTCAAAGTCATTTCTCATTTTTTATTTTTTTTTATGTATGAAAGAAAAATATTTGAAATTTGGTATTGTAAACATAGTGATTCGATAAAATATTCTTTGTTATGCATATAGAAAAATGTTAAGTTTTAAAAAAGGTTCTTGCAAATTTATAAGTTTTACTTAAAAAAAAGTATTTTGTTTGCAGGTGATTTATATAGAAAGCAGATATAGATACTGATATCTAGTAAAAATATTTTGAAATATTTTGGTATTGAAGGTTTTATTAAATAATATATATATATATATATATATATATATATATATACTAGCAAGCTTTGCGCTCTTCGCTGCTCAAAACATCATATCATCAATAATAATAATAAAAATCTGAAATAATAATAATAATAATAAATATAAATAAATAAATAAATGAATAAGTAAAAAATAAATTGAAATCAGTCAAAATTTAAGATAAAGTTTCGACTACTTTCAATAGCAGTTTTCCCGTTCGCCACACATCGAGTCTGGAGACCCAATGCCTTCAGCAGCGCCTTACCTGATTTTTACCCCTCCTCCCTCACGGGTAAAGTTGAAAGTTGTAGAAAATTCCATCAATATGCATATTGCGCATACTTAATCAACAGCTACACAAAATTTTTGCCATTCTAAAGTAATTTGGAGCAGATTTAAGCTTGAAAACTTGTTTTTTATTCCACCAGTTCCAAAAGAAGGAGGAGTGGGTAATTTCACAAAATCCCCTTATAGGTCATTTTGAATACACAAGATCCTGAAATTATTTGAGGCAGAGTTATGTTTTAAAAAAAGGTTCCCCCCCCCCGCTCTTAATGGAGGAAAGGGAGAGAGAATTTCGCAAAATCTCTTTATATTCTGAGTTAGATACATATAACCGGCCTACATATCAAAAATCTCCTTCGTAAGATAATTAAAAGCAAAGTTACGCATGAATACATGTTTTATGACCCCTATGGGTGGTTAGGTGGAATTTCACAAATTCCCCTTTTAGTGTATGTTAAGTACGCATAAGCAGTCCACACATAAAAAATTGCTATTATAAGATAATCTGGAACAAAATTGCGCATGGATACATGTTTCCCCCCAACCCCAAAGTGGGGGATAGGATGGAATTTCAAAAAATCCCTTTATAGCGTGTGTGTTCAGCACGCATATCCAAACAACATATCAAAAAATCGCTTTCCTAAACTTATTTGGAGAAGAGTTACTCTTTAAAACGTCTTTTTGCCCTAAAAAAGGGGAAAAGGGAATTTCGCAAAATCCCTTATAGTGCATGTTGAGAACGCATAACTTGCCTGCACATAGAAAATCGCCTTCTTCAGATAGCTCGGAGCAGAGTTACGATATGGAAACATGTTTTTTGCTCCCCCCCCTCAAGGGGGATAGGATGGAATTTCACAAAATGCCTTTGTAGTGTGTGTTTTGAGTACGTATAACCAATAGACATATAAAAAAACCGCTATATTGAGGTAATCAGGAGAATAGTTACTCTTAAAAGCGCATTTTTGACCCCCTGCCCTTAAAGAGTGGGGGCAAAGGGAAATTTCATAAAATCTCTTTATAGTGCGTGTTGGGAACGCATAACCAACCCACAGATACAAATTAATCTTACTGAGGTGATTTGAAGCAAAGTAATGCTTGGAAACGTGTGTGCCCCCTTTCCCAGGGGGCAATAGAATTTTGAAAAATACCGTTACAATGAGTGTTGGATACACGTAAATAAGCCACATACTAAAATTTGTGACCTGAGCTCCTATAGGTTTCCCCGGAGGAATTTAGCGCTTAATTGGGTGGTTCGAATTTGCCTCTCCGTAACCCCCCCCCCCACACACACACACACCAAAAAAATAAAAAAAAGATAATCGCAAACAAACAAAAATGAGTTTTTGGAAATATCCTCAAGAAGAAGCTTGGTGTTTTTTTTTTTTTTTTTAATATCTTTGCGCTATTATTGGATGAGTTTTACATGAAAATCCGTATTTTTTTAAATTTGCCTCGGAATGCACCCCCCCCCCCCCCCTCTTTAAAAATAAAAATTCCAAAGTCGCAGAAAATGACTTTTTTGTACTTAAACCTAGTCTCCACATTTGCAATTTTTTCACCGTGAAGTAATTTGTAGTCGAGTTATGCTTATAATGGTGTTTTTGTCTTCTGCCTTCTCCGCTCTCAGGGAAATGGGTGATATTTCGCAAAATCTTGTCTTTGTGGGTATCAGTGTCACCTGTTCACCAAAATTTATGACTCTGTTTTGCATAGAATCGGCATAGCTGTGTTGAGTCAGTGATCAGTGAATCAGTGGGTTTACTATTATATATATATATATACATATATATATATGTTTCATATAAAACATGTCCAAGGACACTTCGAATTTTCGAAATTTTAGTTTACAGGGTGAATATAATTATAGTTGAAATTTCAAAACGCTTTAATTTTAAAACTACCGATCAAAATCACTTTAAATTTTATCCGAACAATCGTGAAGTAGTGGAACTTTATTAAATGAGGAGAAAAGTAGTTTTAAAATATGGTAATAGATGCTCTATCAGAGTAATGTCTGTAGAAACCCTGAGTGGAAAGAGACTGAACAGTGAACAATATTGAACAAGTGATATTTATTATTTATTTATTATTTAACAGTGAACAAGTGATATTTATTCAAAGATCTCTGTAAAACATAACAAATTTTTATAAGAGTCTGACACTGTTTCAAAATTGAAATTTTGGACAAATGGTTTTGTTTATCTTCAAAGAGCCATGCAGTCAATCAGTTTCAGTCATTCATTCAGGTCATTTTTAGAGCGTAATGGTATCGTATGTAACAGACTGAACAAACATGGCGAATCGATCGGCGTGTAAATGTCCAGTCTCTTATTATGTAGAGTCTCAAAATGGGAGAGGCCTAAATGAATTCGTTATACACTCACAGAAAGGTTGTTAGCCAAAAGTAAACTATAAACTCTAAGGGTTTGTGACAAATTTATTAGCGAAAAGAAAAGAATACGTGTTTACAGCTAAAACAGTAATAGTGACTAGCAGTGTTGCCAGATCTGTCAGATTTTTTATTTCATAATCACCAATAAATTTGAGAAGTGATATTTGATATGCATAATAATCTATCAATTTTCAAAATGATTAGACAAATGTTACAATTCAAAATTATTGGTGATTATTGAATAAAATATCCGCCAGATCTGGCAACACTGGTGACTAGAGAAATAGAGGCGCTTCATAAAACAATCACCTTACGTATGATTAATGGCACATTTTGGAACTATTTTTTCTTGTTCGACAAATAAAATTAATTGCGTCAGGATCATTCAAATAATAAATCAAATTATTCTGACCTTTAGTTTTAAAGCAAGAGCATTTTGTGATCGCAACTTTAATTACATTCACGATTTATTTTGATTAAGAAAAATATATCAGTATAAAAGAGAATAAAGAATGAAAAAACATGCAGTTCGCAAGTTTATAGAGACTTAACGACTGTTGAACCCATTGCATCGCTTGACTTTCACTGCATTTTGTCTCCGAGATGAAACGTTAAAAACATTTTGTTTTTACATAAAAAAGGAAAATAAACTCGCAAAAATATTTTTATATATATTTTTTCCTATGTTTAAATAAATAAATACATGTAAGCATTTTTGTGTCATTCTAAGAGAGTGATTGATTTTAAGAAAAATAAACTCGCAAAAATATTTTTATATATATTTTTTCCTATGTTTAAATAAATAAATACATGTAAGCATTTTTGTGTCATTCTAAGAGAGTGATTGATTTTATAATACATTGTCTAAAAAAAGCAAGCCTATAAATATACATTGTAATTTTTAATTAATTGGTAAAGATTATCACAATATCGTCTTTGTAGTTTTATTTTAAAAAAGAAAAAAAATAGCTTTATATCAGTCTATATATTGTTTAAACGTTGCAACATTACTTGCGCATTATATATGCATACGAAATTATTTCCACATTACTCAAAACTTTCAGTCTGTAACAAAAGTATCCGAACACTTCCACGCAAAAATTCCTATATGAAAAAAGTAGAGTTAATACTGTTTTGTTCAAAAAATCCATGTCGAATCATGTTTTTAGACTGACTAAGAACATGATTCGACAAAAATTTATTGAACAAAATAGTATTAACTCTACTTTTTTTTTATATAGAAATTTTTGCTAGTGTTCGGATACTTTTATTACCGACTGTACATTGAACAATTTCCTGTTATATCTCGTAATGAATCACACCAAATTTGTTGAGCGCTGTAAACCAACCATTTAAGCTATTTATGTTTTATTTTATAGGAATAATGGTTTTGTGTATACCAATATATATTAATGTCCTCATGCTATACATAGTATAAATATATATTAAAATAGTATAAATATATAAATATAGTACATAGTATAAATATATATTAAAATGTACTTTAAAAATGTATCTTTTACAGAACGTAATACCTAGGAAATATTTTGCGAGTCCCTGTGCACAAACCAATTGCACTATGTACTTTATTTTCGATAGAGAACATGCTATAGTTATTTCGAATAACATACATTTATTTCAAGGCTATGCTTGTCGGCTTCTCTGAGCCTAGAGCGCGAACAGTTGGCTGGGAAGAAAGACAGACTGTTAGACAAAATGAAAATCAGAATTATCCTTAAACATCATCGAAAAATTTTAATATCGCTTAACACATAAAAAAATATCATTATAGTGATTTCCAATTATTGAACTTAATGCAACTGAAGGCATTTGTGTGGCCCTATAAACTTTAATTCTAATGATACCGCATTCCCTAGAAAACATGATTTCGTGCATTAAAATAATAAAATTAAGCATCACTTGTGTAGTTCAAAGATTCTTAAAACCCATTAGTAGTCGCTATAGACAGCGCCACCTGGTACAGATTGCGCACTGTTTTATTCAACTGTCATCAATAATTTTAAGAAGTGATATATGATATATATAATCAATGTTTCTTCGATTCTATTCGCCTTTTATGTATATCAAATGCCACTTCTAAAAATTTTTGGTGGCTATTGAATAAAAGAATCTGGCAACACTGAAGGGATGGGCGGCAAATCGACCAACTAGCGACTACTAACGGGTTAAATAGATTTTAACCCGTTTTTTACAATTTCATACACTTGTATTAACATAGCAAATTTTTTACACGGATTCTATAATATGTATACGGTTTTTAAGTTTTTTTTTCTACACCCGCTTTATTTAATAATATTTTATATAATAAGGGCTTAAGCTATTTATACCTTTTTAGCTTTATGAAATTGAATTTTGAAAGAAAAAGGAACATTCCTGAAGGATTTGTACGCGGCTACTGCTTAATTTTTTAATTAGATAAAAAAAAAAAAAAAAATCCGCATGAGTTCCTACATATCAGTGTAAAACAACCAATTTTGTGGATTTCATGTAAATATTCTGTTTTCCTTACGTTTAAAAGAGAGAGAGAGAAGGAGAAAAGAAAAGAAAGCAAAAAGAAACCGTTTCCGAAATATCATATAGGCTACACTTTTCGCACATTTATAATACATTTTAAAAAGAAAGTACTAAAAATCTACACATGAAATTTAAAATAGAAATTTATATTAAGCTTTAGGTATTTTGCCTTTTTTTTTTAATATGATAAAGATAAATTTACGATTTGTTTGACGAATACTACATACCTATACTATACTAACTAAAGATGGGGGTAATGTCGATAATTGTAGCTCAGCTGGTTGGTCGCTGGTTTGTGAATCCATAGTTCCTCAATTCGAGTCCAGCTTGTCGGAGAAGTTTGCTATATGTGAACGTTTTCGCTTAAGCATTTTATGTATGCTCTACACTGTAAAAAATATGTCCTATTTTCTGCCAGAAATTCTCTGTAATTTGAGAAAATTTGTGTAATTTATGAAAAAATTACGTTTTACGCGTATTTTCTCAAATTACAGAGAATTTCTGGCAGCAAATAGAACATATTTTTTAGAGTGTAGCGAATTATATGTCTATCTTTTAACTACACTGTAAAAAATATATCCTATTTGCTGCCAGAAATTCTCTGTAATTTGAGAAAATACTTTCTGACAACGTAATTTTTTCGTAAATTACACGTATTTTCTCAAATTACAGAGAATTCCTAGCAGCAAATAGAACATATTTTTTACAGTGTAGCAACTAAACTATACACAGTCTTATATATTTATGTATTTATTCTTTTAATAATTCGTTTATGAAAAATGAGGATTAAAAATGCTGCTTTCAGTTACTTCAAGTGTCTTAAATACAGTCACATTCGTCTCCTAACTTAAGACATCTTACGTGTCTAAACATTTAAGACAAGAATTCGTGTCTGAAAATAAACTCGTGTGTCTGAATTTAGGGCACATGAATTTGCAGTGCAGCCTTTATGCACTCATGTCCATAAATTAAGGATAATGCTAGCTGTAGCAAATAAAGGTTCAGAAGCAAAACAAATATGACTTATTCATAAAGTCCATTTATTAAACAAAAGATCAAGAACAAAAATGGTGGTTTATGTAGGATACTATTTATAAAAATTACGATTTTTCTCCCTGAGGCAATTACAAAAAATATCTCCCTTACAAAAACTTAACATTACATGGTTGGTATGATGGTTAATACATTGTATGTCTCTCAAATGATGAAATACAATCCTTACAACGCGTAGGAATGCTGAGTATTAAATTATTGATCTGATCTTGGGGAAGATTACTCTACTCAGTAAGCAATGCTCTCCGAAGTTCCGGTACACATGTAGAAGGTGGTTGACGGACTACAACTCGTCGGAAAAGCATGTCCTACACATGCTCTATCGGATTCTAGTGAGGTAAGAATGCTGTCCATTCCATGTGGGTGATAGCTTAAGATTGTAGGCATCCATATACAACGTTTGCACGGTGAGGACGCGCATTGTCATCCATAAACACAAATTTTGAGCTCATGGCACCCATAAACAAACGTACATGTTGTTCCCGAATGATGTCCCGATAAATTTGGCTTATCATTCTTCCGATTTGAACATGCAGATTTGTTCTGGTGCCCAATATGATCCCCCCCCCCACACCCAAACAAGCTCTCCTGCCGCACAGTAACGGTGTCATTTAATGATGTTGTTTTGTTGGTAACGTGTACCTGACGTTCTATATATGAATGTCCGGCATGAATCACACTGCAAGCTAAACCTGGACTCGTCGGAAAACATCACACAAGCTCACTGTGACGCTGTCCACATTGCATGTTCTCTACTCCAAGTTAATCGCTGGCACAGTGCATTGCCGTGAGTGGAACACATCTAACAGGCCTGCGATCATATAGACCAATATCTCCCAAATGTCTATACACGGTTAGTCTTGAAACTGTGGCACTCGTGGCTGCAGGCAGCTGACGAGACAGGTCTGATGCTGTGCTTTATCTGCTTATTTTGGCAGTTACTGCCAAAAACCGGTAGTCATTCGGCATTGTAACTCGGGGTCGACCGGTACTGTAACGTCGACTGGCATTTCTATCATTTTGGAATTGTTGCCAAAGCCTAGAGATGACACTTTGGGCGATTCTAAGTTCCCCCGATACTTCTATCTGAGTACGCCCACATTTTAGTCGGCCGATAATTTTACCACGTAAAAAATTATCTGCATGCGTTATCTGTGTCATAACCATTCGTTTGTGGCACTGAGCGGCACACAGAACACTTGTGAACATTTTCCTTCTTTGCTCCCATTCCTTATCTACCCCCTTCTTACACTTTCGTCATTGTAACATCATATCAGCGTCATCTGATGGCTTCCTATAATTTGCATATTATTCTTAAAGATACGTGTGGTATTTCTACAGGTGAAATTTTTGCATTAAAGTTTGATTTCTGTGTGAATCTGAATTATCCTTAATTTATGGACATGAGTGTATTATTAAATTTTCCATGTAGTATTTACTACGCTATTTTTTCGTATATTTATATAAAATTAAAGTAATATAATTAGCAAATATACTGCATTTCTATACAACCAGTGTTAAAAATATCAAAATAAGAAATCAGCAATGTTTTTGCTAATGCTATTATGTTTCAAAGTAATATGTAAATATATATTACATATCGATCGTGTGTACTTCCAGTTTCTTCTTTTCAATAAACAACTGTTTATTCTCAAGAATATTTTGACTGTGACTTTCTAATCTAAGTAGGGATATAGAGGAAAAAATAAAATGGTTTACACGGGGCTTTATTGAATAAATTTTGAACAGTGTAGTTTTAGTAATTATAAGTTTGCTTTATTAAAATATATTTCTAGAATTACAATATTTGAAATGAAATAAATCTACATGAGAACATCTATATGAATGTCTAAGCCAATTTCAAAAACTGTTGAATGACTTTGATGTATTCTTTCTTTGTTATCAATTATTTCAAGAGAAAGTATTTTTAAAAGACTTACCGAAATAGAAAAGATGAGGATATTTATTATAAAATTTTTTACTGCATAAAAACTAACTGACAATATTCTATACTTCATTTACATAAAATATCTAAATCTTTAAATGAAAACATTATAACAAATCCTTTTTTATGGATTTTAGGTCATGAGATCATCATAAAATTATATTTACATAACAAATTATAGGGGTTTCAATCATTATGTGATTTGGAAATTTCGACTATTTTACTTAAAAAAGTACATTTGTTTAAAATAAAGTTCACAAAATTAAATAAAAATACATGGAAATATTTAAAAACTGATTCTAAAGACAGATAAATTGACAAATATAGACAAAATAGAGAACAGAGGACAATAAATAAAGTAAAAAAATAAACCAAAGTATTAAAATACTACAGGAATTATGAAATCTGTTAATGTGTAAAGTATGGAAAAGTTTTTTTTTGTTTCGAATGGTAGTTTTAAAGTACTAAGTAATAGCACCAATATCTTAATATTATGATACGTTCTTTATTGTTTTCTTTTACATTAAATTTAATAATCATGAGTAATTCTTTTTAAACACATTTTTGGAATTAATATGACACTTCTTTATGTTAAATTACCTTTTTAAATATTATTTTATTCGCACCAAAAAGGTAACAATAAGATTTCATTTCATTTTATTTGCTGCATTTATAATATTTAAGTTTTTAGCCAGTTGGTTCATCACTGTAAAAAGTATGTCTTATTTGCTGCCAGAAATTCTTTGTAGTTTGAGAAAATACGTTCTGACAACATAATTTTTTCGTAAATTACACGTATTTTCTCAAATTACAGAGAATTTCTGGTAGCAAATGGCACATATTTTTTACAGTGTACAGGAATTTTGATCGCAAGGATAAAAAGGCTATTCTTATGGTAATAAGTTAAAGAAAAAATGCATTTTGTTATAAAAATGAAATAAACAAACATTTTATTATTATTATTATTATTATTATTATTATTAATCTAAAACATAAAAGATTTCTCATAAAAAGAAATGTAGATCAAGAAGAAATTTATTTTAAAAATAGATACTTTAAGGATAATTTACTTCAAAAAACTAAATACTATTCTAATATACATCAAGAAATAATTATTTACTTTTAAAATCTGAATTAGAATTGTAAAAAATAATTTAGTGCTCATATCTTAATAACAACAAAACACTACACTGTAAAAACGTATGACCTATTTGCTACCAGAAATTCTCTGTAATTTCAGAAAATACGCGTAATTTACGAAAAAATTACGTTGTCAGAACGTATTTTCTCAAATTACAGAGAATTTCTGGCATCAAATAGGACTTATTTTTTACAGTGCAAGTTTAAAACTGACCTTTGTGATGACATTCAAACTACTTTCTTCCACTATGCAATTTAATAGATTTTTTTTATTTTTTTTATAAGAGTCTTTTTATTGGCAAATAGAATTTGCTACGGAAGTAGAAGTTTTATTTTCATAGTTTGCCTAGACATGGTTCTTCTTTAATAGAATCCTTCCAACAGTTACATCCAATGCAAAAATATATATTTAATAATTTTACAAATTTTGTATAATGTATAACATTTATGTATGCATTGCGTACTGTTTAATGCGTAACACACACTAAAAGGTACTTTTAGAAATTTTTCAACTATAATCCCCAAAATATCCGAGTTTTTTGGAGTCCCGCAATCAAATAGTTAATACAATGTTCGTTGGAAACATGATTCTGTGCTCATATAAAAAGTTAATTTCACTATGTTTGTTGCCGTCTAAGAATCTAAATGTGTAACAAGGAATAATTTACCTATAGATAAGTATGTATATGATTACCTATTTTTGTGTTATTATGGTGCACATTCACATATGCATACACCGAAATAATCCATCCCTCATACAGGGTGTTTCAGAAAGAACTCTCCAACGTGTAAATGACATAATTGGGAAATAGTCAAAAATGGAATTTGTGATACTAGTAGAATGTTGGACAGACAAGTCTGGGATATTCTAAATAAAAAATTAATAATTGTTTTCTAGTGTAAATTTTTCTTAACATTAAATTTTGCTAAAAGTTATGTCTTGTCATCGTTGTATTTCGACCTATTAAAAACACGTTGCTCTAAGGACTACGACATGATGTATTTCAATTTACTATAATAACTAAGCCCACCAGCGGCCGAGCGGTTCTGGGCTCAAAGCTGGTAAACGTGAGGTGCCGGGTTCGATCCCAGGTCTCACGCGCCGGTCTAGCCGTTGGAGTTTTCCGTAGTTTTCTCCGAAACGTGCGCAAATACGGTCTAGGACCTCTTATAAAGACCTCCATGAAAGGCACCCCCCCTCAGGTCTAGGACCCTAAAGCAGCCAATCGACCTTATTCTCAAACCCCTAACACCTATAATAACTAATTCGATGCATCTCTCTTACACTTGTCAACAATGAATCAGATTAACTAATGAACTTTATGTACTTCTGAGTACTATTTAATGCTTCACGTGCTTGTGTCGCCCCTATTAACCAATCTTAGAACTATTTTGCAAACTAGTGTATAACAAACTCCTGACCTCACCGTCCAACATATTACTTGTTTTACTTTTTTGTTTCTTACTGTGTCGTAATTATGTCATTTCAAATTTGGAGAATCCTTTCTTAAACTCACTGTAAACTCTGAAACATTTTCTGATACATTTTCAGTGAAAGAAATAACCATTGGTTGCAAAATTACTAAAATCTATTGAAGAAAGATTCTGATTTAAAACAGATTATGTAAATGGAGACTTATTTTCAACATGTAATCTTTTTTTTTTACTTAAAAATGTTTGACTAATAAAGTAAGTAAATCACTTTAAATTAATTGTTTTTCCCTAATGATTTTTTTAAATAAAATATTCGATGAATTAAGAAACATTTAATTAAAAAGAGAACGGTTATATATAGCTAATTACAAGTTTAAAAAAATTCAGTCTTTCTTTCTTCTGTCTCGAGAAAATCAATTTTTGTTTTGATATTGTATTTTAAATAACTTGCATGGTATACTTTGCAATAAAAATAAATTTTGATGTCATTAAGCAAATGGTAATTAAAAAGAGAGTACGTAAAAATATAATTATAAACGCACTGAAACGAAAACTAAATATTTTGCTGTCTTTTACTCGGGAGATTTTCCATAAATTACAATAAATGAGATTTTAAAAAACATAGAAATAAAGAATAATAGTTTAAAGAGAACTTTGCAATTTACATAGAAATATGATTTGAAAGTGATGAAACGTAAATTATTGTAAATCCCCACATTCATATTCATGGAAAAAAATAATTTTTTATATTTTGTTTTCCGAGAACATTTTTTTGCTGTTTTTATTGCTTCCATCTTCTTCGTTAAAAAATGAATTTACAGTTTTTGTGGAATGCATTTAAGTTGAAACTTGCCATTGTATTGTAAGGAAGTATTTTACTGAATTAATAATTATTTAATTTTTATTTTGTGATATTTATTTTTTTAATATAATTATTTTAAATTTTGAAATGCTTATAAAATAGTATAAAAATAAAAAATGCGTGCAAAGAAATTATAATAAATAAATGAAAATCATTCCACAATACAGGGTAATCCATAATTCATTTTACAAACTTTAAGAACTATACAAGAACTATAACAATAATTTATTTCATAGGAATTTATGAAATCAATAGATACGGTGATGTTCAAGCACATGTAATAAGAAATGAATGAAAATATAAAGTTCTTATTGGTAGCGTCTTTGACAAGTGTGATGTTTACAATGGCTGTTCAAAACAGCAGACACCAACAGTGTTAAATGCTTAGAGAAACTGACAGATAATTGCAAAATTTCCAGGTATTTCACACACATGTGCAGCTACACATAATCCAGCAATGATATCTTCATCTGAGTCATCTGGAGTCGCATAAACAAATATCCCCATATAAAGCTAATGAGGATCGATAAATCGGGAGATTGGAGTGGCCAAGCGGCTTGTTCATCGCGAACCAAAAACGATAGTCGGGTAATTGTACACGTCATTACTAATGTGGGCTGGCGCACACATTATGCTGAAACCACATTTGGTTACGAATGCGATTCGAACATCTTACAATACTTCTGGTAGAATATGTTCGAGAAAATTAAGATAACAACGATAATCGGATCGCGTGATATTAGGCATGGGTCAAACAAAATGTCGTGTTTGTACTTCACAGTGTCATTTGAGTCCATACGTTGCTATAAAGTACAATATTATTACAGTGTCTTCATCAGTTTTTAAACTTTGCACCGTAAATTTGGGTAGGTAGGTTGAATTTAACGTCGCATTAGTACTGCGATACGTGAAATTGGCGATGGTCTGGGACGCACCCCTAAGGATGATCCGAAGACATACCATCACAATTTTGATCCTCCACGGAGGGGATGGATCTCCCGCTTCGGTGACTCCCAGAAGTATAATTTGGATGGGAACATGGATGATATTGACGCAAAGACGGATTTTACGTGCACCAGCCGCCATTAGTGTACACGACGGCATTCGAGTATCGAACTCACAGTCTTCCAATTACGAGTTCGACGTTCTACCGACTGGGCTACCTCGGCCTTCGTGAATCTACCGCGGCCCCCGTGAATTTCGGATCACTCTGTTTGTAGGTGCATTGTAGTTTCAGTTGCATAGGAAATTGAGATTCCCATTTTTCGTTTGTTTGTTTGATTCCACTCTTACCATGCGGAGTTAGTTTTAATATATTTGCAATAGACTCTTGCAATTAAGAGCACACAATACCTAATCTGGCCGGCAGGTAAGAGCCATGTTTTTCCATGGAAACATTTGTTTCTACAATTACTCATCATTAATTCTGTTTTCGCATTCAGAAAATTCACAATCGTTAAATTAGTATACGTTTCTTTAAATTTATCTTTTTTTTTTTTTTTCATATTTTAATTTTGAGCTAAAAAAGTAATTAGGCGTATTTTCCTCACAGTCGGCAGCAAAAGTATCCGAGCACTAGCGAAAATTCCCATATAAAAAAAGTTCTCTTAATACAGTTTTGTTAAATAAATCCTTGTTAAATCATGCTCTTAATCGGTCTAAGAACATTATTCGACAAGGCTTTATTTAACAAAACAGTATTAAGAGTACTTTTTTTACACAGGAATTTTTGCTTGTTCTCGGATACTTTTGCTGCCGACTGTATTTTTTTGCAGGAAAATGAAATAGGAAAAATGTGAAAAATGAAGATTTTGAAAACGAGTTCTAAATTAACGATTGAGATTTTTTAAATGTGAAAACAGAATTTTAAAATATAGTATATACATTAGGTAATAAGTATTTGTAGAAAGAAATTTCCCCATAAAATAACAAGTGATTTGGCTACAAGTAAGATTAGGTACTGGACGCTTTTAATCGTGATAGTGATTATAGTTAGAAAAATTGTGATTGTCACTTTTTTTTACCATGGAATTATTCAATATTAATTTGTTAAAAATATACGAGGTATAGTCAATAACTTCTGCGAGAGTTAGCCAGTAACATTCTTTGAATTGTGTTTAATTATATTTTCTACTCAATAAACAAAACTGCTTGCGTAAAATTTAGTACACAGTGTTTATATTTGTTTATTTACTTTTAAAGCGTTAATTTTTAAGCTCAAAGTATCGTTATTTTCTTGAATTTTAAAAGTTATGCCCAGAAAATATTGAAATGTGAAAACATATTTCTGTGTTCTAATGAATGCATAAAAAAAAAGTTGGAATTTAAAACATTTAATCTAAATGTATTAACTTTGGTAGAATGTCGAAAATATTATTACTCATGCGTAATAACAATAGAATATACAATGGCAGTAATGAAAGAATTCGCGTTTATATTTTGTAACAGTGTAGTATTTATATTAAGACAGGGAAAACAATTAAATGCATTGTGTATTCTACAAAAATATTTAAACTAATTAAAAATTAAGTAAATTTCTTTATAATT
This sequence comes from Salticus scenicus, assembly GCA_963930645.1. Taxonomy (NCBI): domain Eukaryota; kingdom Metazoa; phylum Arthropoda; class Arachnida; order Araneae; family Salticidae; genus Salticus; species Salticus scenicus. The sequence goes on from OZ005650.1 coordinate 178,369,952, forward strand.
AAAAAGTGCGTTTTATCTAAAATATTTAAACTCATTATATTTTCTTTTTTCTTGATACTTCAAAGAATATTTTTTTTCAATAATTAAAATAATTGATTTTTGATAAACAATTAAAACAATTAAAAATTAATAAATGTCTAAAAAATATTTAAAACTTTATAGTTTCTTCTTTATTGATTTTTAAAAAATACTGTTTTTCCTTTTATATATTAATATTAACATTTAATTCATATAACGAAATTAATAATGTATTTTCTGGTTAAAAATAAATAAAAATATATTACAACAAAGGAGAATATACATGTATTAAAAAAAACAAAAACAAACAAACTTAATTATCTTATTTTTTCATTTATTATTATTTTTTAAACTTAGACAAAAATTAATGAGACGATATTTCACCTAAACACTGTTTTAAAAATGAAAAACTTAATAAAAGAAAAAAAAAAAAATCTAAAATCTAAAATTAGTTTAAAAAAACCCTCAAACAAACGTAAATTAGTCACAAAAAATAATTTTTTTGTTTATTTCAGTAAAAAAAAAAAAAAAAATCTCGTGTAATAGCTATTACTAGCTTAATTAATGGAATCTGCAGTTGTTTTTATAGCATGCATTATATTGAAAATAAAGAAAAGAAACAGAGTCAAATATTTTTCTTGGAGAAAAATTTCAATTTAACAGCGGTATTTAGCGTAATTATTATTTTTCGTTAATTATTTCCATGTAAATAATTTAATGGGCCTTGGGAAGAAACGTTTATTATAAAAAAGAATATATTTTGAAAAACTTTTATATTTTATTAAAAAAATGATTTTAAATATGCTGCTTTATAGTATTTTATAAGATTTTTTAACTTAAAAAATGAAAATTGAAAATTACAAAATAATAATATGCAGATGAAGAATTCTATAAAAATTGTTTTAAATACAAAATGAATAACAATAGGTAGTTTTACAAATTTAAATTTTGTTAAAAAGGATGTGCGCTTATTCATTTATATATAGGGTATATATATATATATATATATATATATATTAAATAACTGAATGTTTCAGATTAAACTAGCTTAAACGCAGGATTTTCATAATATAAACATCCATATACCAGGTTCTGATTAATCATTAGTTTTCTGTGATCAAATTTAGCAATTTTGATTCCGATTCTTGAAATTAAAATGCAAGAATGTTAGCTCTTGCATTTGACATTCATACATTACTCATGCCATTAAGCTGCAAGAGCTAGCAAGCTATTCCTTGCATTACTCAATCTATTAAAATTCAAGAGCTATTGAGCCATTTATGCATTACTTATTTATGCATTACCATTAAAATGCGAGATCTAAGATTACATACTATTACTAATGCATTACTCATGCGTTTATCACTAATTTTTGCATTTGACATTCATGCCAAAGCATGAATGTCACTTACTTACCTGATAACCATTTTACGTTACGTTTTACACAATATTTTACTTCAGGTATTACAAGGCGATGTGAATTTCCAGAAACAGAAGATAATTTCAAAAATGTTTGTATTTTAAAAATTTATTTGGTACTCTTTCTTGAAAAGAAATTATATAAAATAGTGATATGTGACAATAACTTCATATATTACTTTAGAACGTTTGTAATCATTACGTTGGTAAAAATTTCTTTATTAAACTGGAATTTGGGACATATTTAATTGAATTTCCGTTAAAGTACTCCCTATTAAAATTTTCAAACATGTATTGAGAAGTGCAATACAAGGAAAACTACCACTTACTGCCTAAATATTTTGCGTGTGAATTGTACTTAATGTTTAATGAATATTTTAAGGAACTAATTTTAACATGATGGAAGATGTTGTGCAATATTTGGGGGTTATTATAGGTTTTATTGTTAATAAACCCCAGATATAGGTTTCATGGTTTAGGTATATGGTTTTAATGCGGTAATTTGTGAGAGACATAAATTAAAATATATATATATATATCTCTTAGATTATCTTTCAATATACAAGTGTCCCCTTCTGGTATTATCAGTAAAAATAATTTAACCATACGATGCGTACAATACCCCAGTACATGAAATTATTCCCCTCCAGTTTCAATTTAGCAGATAAAATCTCTTCATAAAGAATATAAGTATAAAATATTGAAGTATAAAGAATATAGGCATTTTCATCAAAAATATACAAATAAGAAACTGATCCCTAAAACATTCGATCTAACTTACCCGAAGATCTAAAATCCTTTTCTGATGAAACGTTTTAAGGTGAAGATATATTTCTTCTCTATAATGTTCTTTTTATTATTATTTTTTTTTCTTTAAACATAATTGTGAAGGGATTGTTATATTCTCCTAGGCCTTAGTAATAAAGATAATCACAAAACATAGCATAGACAATATTAATAACAAGTTATTGTCTTCTCTCTTTTTTTAAATATAATTCTTATGGTGTACTGATGAATATATTTCACTACTCTTTATTATTATTACTTAATATGATATATAAAGCATCACTTTATTGTCGTAATATATTTTTTATATCAATATCAGGTTAAATATACTATTGACAATTATTATATTTTGCTCTCCTTTTATTTATTTATTTTTAAAATACAATAACTGTTATGTGTCTCATAAATGGATTATCTGATTTTTATATAGCATTGAATAATAAAGAAAGGATCGTAAGTAATTAATTAAATTCTTTATATTTTATGAGAAAAAAAAAAAAAAAAAAAAGACGCACCAAGAAGGAGCAATGCAAATCGGACACAAATTGACATACATACAGATTTCGATAGAAAATGCAAAAGTTTGACTGCCATCAAATTAGCATGCGACGCTGCTGCGCATCTTAACGGCCCTCTTCACTTACCGTCGCTGGAAGCCCGAGCCAGTGTTATTCTATGGGGAAAGTTTCTTTACAAAAAACTTATTAACTAATACATATTTTTAAATTCAGTTTTCACATTCAGATAATTCCCAACTATTAAATTGACGGACCTTTTTTAAAAATGTATTTTTTTAATTTTTTATATTTTATTTTAAAATTACAAAATGAAAAAAATTCACATATTGAAAATTCGTATTTTGCAGCTTCAAAAAAAAAAAAAAAAATAATAATAATAATAATAATAATAATAATAATAAAAATAAAAAAAATATTTTTCTAAAAAAGGTGCGTCAATTTAACATCTGGGAATTTTCAGAAAATGAAAACAGAATTTAAAAATATGTATTAGTTAATAAGTTATTTGTAAAGAAAAATTTCCCATAGAAAAAGATTAGCTTCGGCTTCCGGCGGCGGTGAGTGAAGAGGGCCCTTAACTGCGCAATTGGCAGAATATTGAAAATGAGAAATTTAAATTCCAGATCATAAATTCTTCAAGAATTTTATTCTGTCTACTCAGAAAGACAGTATATATGCCTGACATACTTGAGCGCAAACAATAAGCGCAGATGTCAGCATTTTAAAGAGGTGTGTAGTTGGGCTCAAAGAAGCATGTTGGTCTAATCTGCGAATTGTCTGACAACTGGATAGGAGCGATGCCACTATTAGATGATATTGACAGGAATGGGTGAACCATGACCGAAAACAGCGTCAAAGAGGGAGCAATCGGCCTAGAGAGGGGACAGAACGTGAGAAACAATCAATCGTCAGAGTGGTACTCAGAGTTCCAATTCCTCATTATCATCGATCCTACATGCAACTTGTACTTCAGTGACTTCAAAGACCATTAATAGGCGGCTCAGATGAGTTCGATTGAGCTCACAGAGCCCCTTTTGCGGATTACTATTAAACTTTGTATACCGACAAGCTCGTTTGCAGTGATATCGGGATCGTTTGAACTGGAATGTCACTGAATGGAGTCAAATTGTCTTCAGTGATGAGTCCCACTCCGATCTGAGCCCCGATGATCAGCGAAGACGCGTCTGGAGACGCCTTGAAAAAAAAAGGGGGGGGGATTACAACCTGACTGTCGACAGACATACGGCCCGACAATCAGGAATGATTATCTGGGGTGTCATTTCATTTCACAGCAGGACCATTTTGGTTGACATCCGTGATATTTCTACAGCACAACGGTACTTCGAGGTTATTCTACGTCCCGTTATGTTTCCCTTCATTTCACACATTCCTAATCTTATATTTCAGTATAATAATTGCCGTCTGCGCACAGAGGTAGTTTCTACTGCTTGTTTTCTTGCTTGTACAACATTATTTGTGCCACCAAAGTCGTTGGATCTCTCTCCCACTGAGGACGTTTGGAGCATCATGAAAAAGGTCGTACAACCAGCTCGGGATTTTGCCAATCTAACGCACCAATTGGACAGAATTTGCACGATATCTCGCAGGAGCACATCTTCTAACTCTATCATTTAATGTCAAGCTTAATAAATGCTTACATAAGGGTGAGAATTAGACCAAATCTTCATTAACTCGTTTAATTTGTGAGGCCCTTTCTCTTGATTAAATCATCGAAATTTTCTAAAACTGTAATCATTTGTTTTTCTTCACAAGTACATCACATCTACCAATTTTCGTCCCATTCGGATAGTTCCTCCTTGGTGTTTTTTTATTTTTTTTATTTAAGAGTGTAATACTATGCAGTGCATAAAATGAATATAAGACAATAAGTTGATTCATTACGTTAATGTATTTATTGTTTTCAGTCTGATTTAAAATTGTAAATAGAAATTAATATGTAATACATTTATAAGTTGCACCAAACAATATATATATTATATTAAGATTCTTACAGGGTGATTTAGACCTTTAAAGAAATTAACAATAATAAACCTCATTATTTATCAGAAAATATCCCCTTAAAATATGAGAGATATTTCACAGAGTCGTACATGGTTTCTAAAATTCCTAATTAATATTATAATACATAAAGAGAGGAAAGAATCTAAAGACCGTATGATCTGGAGTATAGCCGGTAGTTTCGTGGACAGCACTTCGGTAAGTCAGCAGGAACAACGGTGATTTTAAGTCTCAATCTTGCTGATTCCTTGATACTAGAAGAGAGAGTTTATTCAGGATGGAGTGGTTAATCCTCCCAACCATGACGTCCGACTGAGGATGTAAAGGCGTTGTCTGAATTTATTCTATACGGAGTAATTGACACATTAATTTGAATACCGCAGAGGTGAAAATCGAACCTTCATCGGTATGTAGCTGTAGGGGTGTGCTATACCTTGACACTCATTGCTGCACTACAACTTCTGCAACTGTGCATGCCTATTGGTCGGGAATAGGACATGCCTCAGAACGCTTGGTGAAATATTCCATTACAACAAGAATGTACTTATTTCCTCGGGAAGTCCGTGGCAAAGGACCTAATATATTGACTGCGATCTGTTCAGTTGGTACTCCTATGTCATACTTGTGTAGTGTTCCACAGCTTCACTTCTTCGGGCCTTTACGCGTTGCACAAGCATCACAAGACTTGCTCCGTTTATCCACATCCTCCCTTGCCTTGCACCTGTAGAAGTGTTCTTGAACTCTCTGGAGTATTTTCGTCACTCTAAAATGGCGTCTTGTAGAGTTACTTTGTAGCTGCTCTAGAGCGTCCGAAATCTTCGATCTTGGTAGCACAATCTGCCTCCTTAAATTCTTCCATCGTCAGATTCCCATTTCTGTATAGTACGCCTTTTCTAATATGAAGAGAGTCCCAGATATTCCAGTAACTTTTCGTGATGAGGCTAAATGTGGGAATGTCTTTCCAGGTAGGTCTGTTGCTGATTGTCTCCTTGAATTAAAGTATTGACCTTATGTAAGGTTCATCCAACTGGGCTTGTCTAACTTCCTGATCACTCCATGGATCTTGTTTCGATGACACTGAAACTACCTTGGCGAGAAACTGGCTTTATCAGCTGGTAATTCTCTTTGGCCTTAGAGCAGTACTTGCGATCTTCAGAAAGAGACTTCCGCAGAAAGACATCTGGATTTCATGTAAAGCTCCTTCTGGATGACGTATATCAAGGGACTTCTGGGAAGTTTCTTTGGATTGTCTTAACGGTCAGTTTCGTTTGATATGTCCTTCCATAGCCCAGCATTTAGTGGTCGAATTCTTTGTTTCTTTTTTACTCTCAAGGCTGCGTAATCTCTTAGTAAAATCTGCAATATTTTCTTTATCTTTTAAAGATCAGCTTGAGAGTCAACCAAATTGACTGTTGTGCTGCTCTGGCGGTCTTTATGGGAGGCTTGTTGGGCTACCTCAATCTTCATGGCATACACTAAAGCTGATGTCACATCCCTTGACATTGGAGAGTCTAAGTGCTTTTTGAATCTCTGGATCTCGCATGGTATCGATGAAGTATTCTAGGGTCAAACCATTGCGAGTTTCAGGGTGATAGTCCAAGAAAGCTAAGTGTGATAGCCTTTGAATATTTGATGTCAGTTCTTGCAAACGTTCCCCTGGTTTCTGATGACGTGACTTTAACCGGATCGACTCTATTCTTCAGTCCATGTTTCTCCAAAACGTAGCTCCAGTGCTCTGGTCAAAACCTCTAAGTTATTCCGCTGTTCCTTCGGCAAAGTTTTCAGGATATTAACTGCGTCGCCGCGTAACGATGCTAACAGATGAGCTGTCTTGGCAATGTGGTTCCAACCGTTAGCCTGAGCCAGGACTGAAAATTGTATCGTGAATGCTTGCCACGACGATCCGCCGTTATATGTGGGAATCTTATTGCTTTTCCTTCAGTATTATTTTATCTTCTCTTTTATTTTCCTGATCCATCGATGTTAACTTTCCTTTCAGACGCCGGATCTTCTTTTGCAATTCATTTCTCAATCTTTTTCCAAATTTCTTCTCAAATTTTACAATCATTTCCTTTATGCATTTTTCTTCTACTTTTCTCTCAAGTTCTTCCTCTATTCTCTTTAATTTGCTTTCTGTCTCTGAAAACTTTTCTTTCAGCTCCTGATCAAAATTTTCTTTAACTTCCTCTTCAAAATTCGCTTCTATCTTCATTTATTTTATTTACTTACTTGATATTGAAGATTAACTTTATTTTCAGAACCAAAAAGAATTAAAATTGCAATCTCAGATCAAGAAAATTTCAAAAGAATGTTACATTCACAAGCATTACTTATTATTATGCCATTAAAATAAATTTATTTTATAAGTATTTAAATAAAAAGAAATAACGTTTTAGTCTAAATGATTCATCTGTAGTAGTGCTTTTTGTAGCCTTGGCAAAAACTCCAATATAACTGAAAATTTTTTACAAATACTTCAAAAATCGCCATAAATAAATTATATTTGATCCATACTTGTTACTTTTTTAATGTCACAGCTTGGCTTAAACTTAGTCTAATTTGACTGTAATAATATAAGTTTCAATTTGTCATTTTGCCATGAACAGCAAATCATGAGATTAGTTTTTGAAAGTCAATGCTGTAATTGAATGAAGCTTTCTTTGTATCAGAGTTGAATGTAAATAGAACGTTAATAATAATGTAAATAAAACAATTTGTTATGTAACTTTTTCCGATTAAAATTTGTTTAGAAATGATTTTAGATTAATATTTTTTAATCTTACATAATTTTAATTTATTTTTTTGAAATTTTTTAATCTGCACAAAGAAATGTTTAAACATAAAATTTAATTTAAGAATATTTGTAAAGAAAAAGCTAATGCATTCATAAGCTTAAAAGGTTGTGTTTTAATAAATATTGTTATTTGTACTTTATGAGGAAAAAACGGAAAAAAAGAACTACTCTAGAATTTTATTAAATAAGGTATACATTCATAATTTCAATTTCAATTCTTTATGAACAAAATAGCTTCCAATTTTATTGCATTTTGTTAGTAAAAAAAATGGCTACATAAATATTGGCTGGTATTTGTCAATATTTTTCTGTGCTGTCGGTACAGAAAATATCAATAAAACGATAAATTAGAATAGAAAATTAATCTGAATAATATCTTTTGAGATCTTATATAAGATAAATCGCAAAGTTTATTTAGGGCTAATATACTCAAGCAGCGTGAGATTGATTTCCTATATATTTTGCTTTATAATGCTGCGATCATTATATGTTCTGTTGTATCATACATTCATTGTTTCACAAAATAAAGTATATCCGGTTTATAAAACGAGCGATTGCTTAGAAAAATCATTGATCAGAGATATTTGTATTGATTAAATGTTAAATATAAATATTGATTTCTTATGTAAATACCTAGAGTTCCTTTTTTTATTTTCAAATTTTCGTTTGGGAATGGCCCCTTATCCCCAAGATCTTTTATAAAAATAGGTATAGCTCATATAATCTCCAATATATTTATAAATTTTTATGCTATTGAGCCGATTTTTTTATTAGGTGCCCTATACAATTAAGTATTAAACAATGTCAAACAATTCATTGAGTATTTTTAAGATATTCGACGAAAATTTTAGAACTGAAAGCATTTACATTATTTTGCCCAACAACTGTATATACATTACACTGTTTCTTTCTGAACTGTTATTTAAAGAACAGTAGAAATTTTCAAATATATTATTTCCAATTTTAGATCCTTAAATTGTAATGACATGTCTAAAAATACAGAATAAGGCAAAGTGTCACAACATAGTATTTTAAACGTGTAACAAATTGGACATATAATACTTATAATTTTTTATTTTGTATTCCTGTTTGAATTATATTCATTTCGAAAATAACTTCCTTCTAACCCTTTGCCGGTTTTATTTAATTTCACTCTTCTAGTCAGTATTGTCAAATTTTGAGATCTTTTTAGTCAATACCCATCACTAAATTTTAATTGTAACGGTTGCCTAATAAATTCGAAGGTTATTTGTCCTTATTTATATAAAATATCACTCTTCAAAATTATTGGTGACAGTTGAATAAAAGATGCCCTAATATTTGCAACACTGTTCAGAGCGCTTTAAATACGTTAAGGTCTTAGGGTTAATGAAACAAAAGAGTTAATGAAACCTATATAATATATTGGTAACATGTACGTCTGATTTTAAACGACATAACACAAGTTTGTACTAAATTTTGGAAAACTGACTCATTTTATTATATATATTATATTATATTATATTATATCATATTATATTATATTATATTATATTATATTATATTATATTATGTTATTTTATATTTGTGATATTAGAACCATGGGATGTTTGTAAAATAATTGCCTCCTAAACTAGATGCCTGTCACGTTGCTCAACAGCCACCAAAAATTTTGAAATGTGGAATATGATATACATAAAAGGAGAATAGAATCGAAGAAACGTCGATTGCATATATCATACATCATTTCTTAAAATTATTTGAGACAGTTGAATTAAAAAGTCGCGCAATTTATACCAGGTGACGCTGTCTACCGCATCAAATTAGGGACCCCATATATAGAGAGACTGAACATTGACCGAAAGTCGGCCATTTTAGTGCCAATTCGGAGTGATCCCCGTAGAACGTAATGCTTTTTTCTTCGCGATTGACGCTTTACTATACAACTTAAATGAAAGGAAATTGTGCTAAATTTGTACAGAAAGTAATGCAGAATATAAATATGAAATTTTTTCGTCTTAGAAAAAAAGAATTTGAGGAAAAACGATTTTTGTTTTAACCTTCCACATGGCTACTTTTTCTATTCCTATCGGAAAACAGAGGAATTTTTTGTTGTATATTTCTATATTAAGCAAAATACGTTGATTGTGAAAGCAATTCTACCTTAGTGAAAGTATTTCTACCTCATGTTTTCTGAGGACATACATTCTATATATAAAAAGTTAGAAATTTTTTAACAAAAATATGGTAATCTTAGATTTTGTCAAGTAATTCATGAATAAATGTAAAAGTACGGCAGAAAAACAGAAATTATTTTCTATTATTTTATAAATATATTTACGTAATATTGTTACAAGCTGAAACTATATTTTCAGCTTGTAACAATATTACGCAAATGAAATAAATAAAATATGTATACATATTTTATTTATTTCATTACGCGTTATTAATAATAATGACTTAGTTAAATATTAAAAATTAAAATTTTATTAATAATAATTTGTAAAAATATTAACTAATACCTTTAGAAATTAAAATTATTTTATTTACATTTGCTTATTCCATTTTTTTTTTTTTTTAAGTTTTTTTAAATATTTCGTAAATAAAAATAATTACTTATTTAAATATTATTTATAAAATTTATTATGGCAATTTTTATTTTATTTTAAAGAAATTTATATTTCATATGTTAGCAAATAATATACACCTTATTTTCTTTATTTTTATTAATTTATTTTAAGAAATCTGATACATTTTGCGTACTAGCAAAAAATAAAAAAAATATATTTTTATATAGTTATTTTAAATATGTATTTTAAAATATATCACAAAAATACATTAAGATCTAACATATTAAATGTATTGCACAACAGAACTTAAAAACTAATAGCTAGCAAATAAATAATGTAATTATCTCTTATGTTAGGAAATAAATACGTAAAACAGCATGCAGTAAGAGAATTCAAAGTATTTAAAGCATGATATAAAATAAATAATTATGCATTTTTATCTTTTAAAAGTATTCCAAAATTAAAGTAATTTATCTCTCAACAAAGTAAAAATGTAATAAATAAGTTCTTTTTCGATCATGACGTAAAATAATCAAAATTTCTTCTCAGCGTAATGGTAAGCAATGGAGCAACTGGCACTAAAATGGAGAATTTCGTCAAAAAGCCGGCGCGCCAATGTCCTGTCTCTCTCTATCGAGAGTCCCTACTTTAACTTTTGCCAGTTTTCTGAGACACGCGACAGGCATCTAGTTTTGGAGGCTATGGAAAAATATAACTGAAATCTTTTTTTAATGTTACACATAAGATAGTTTGAGTTAAGATGCCGCGTTGGAAAAGTCGTCGTATTATACGTAAGTTTTATTTTTAGGCAAGCATCATAGGGAACGCCGGCCACCCATTAGTCGGGTACATCAGTAAAGTGACATATGTTGCATTTTGCAAATTTCTGAAATTTTCTTAGTTTAATTTGGATCGATAATCTATCTTACTTCATCCGGTATGTGGTAAAAAAGTTGACTTGTTTCTTGCTTAGTTAGTTATTCAAATTGCAGTTCAAACCGAGAAAAAAAAACATAGGATATATATATATATATTTTTTTTTTTTTTAATTACAGTCCCTGGCCTTCTTGCCAATCCTATAAAAAGAGGTCCATTCTCCCTTTCGTAATTTAATAAGCGAACTTATGCCTTGTTTAAAAATTTGAATAAGATGACGAAAATATTTTGGAGTAAGATGCCATAGTGTTACTATAAGATAAGGTGCCTGGCTGTCTTCTTTATTATTTTGTTTTAGTTTTTTTGCATGTCGATCACGCGTTTTAAAATAAATATATAATGGTTCCTAAAATATGCATCTTACTTTGAAATCTCATGAGCCATCTTACACCAAGTTTCGGATAAGTTGTCGAAACAGAAGCATTAAAAAGAGGTTTATTTTAATGTTTTTATAATATTTTTGAAATTAAATAAATTTTTAATACGTGCTCAAAAATATAAATTCTGACAAGAAATTACTGAATAACAGATATAACCACACACAACAGGGTATTTTACAAAAATAATAAATAAAAACTATGGCGTCTTCTCCCAATTTACCCTAAAAAATAAAATTTTATTCAGCCGTTCACAGCTGTAATGATAATCGATTACTTTCGAATAAATGAATACAAATTGAACAATGTATAATAATTATCGTTAAAAGAAAAATAAATACTGCTTGTTTTTTTTTTTATATATTTGAAAAGTAATAAGAAATAAATTATGTAAATCACAGCAGAGAATACTAGTATATGCAAATTACTGTTCTTTATCTATTATTTTTAAAAGAACGCGCACTAAATTTATACAATGAATATTTATCGTACTTACTTTGTAGAAAAAAAATGTTCATGAAATATAGTGAGAGAGAAAAAAAACATGAATAAATTAGAAGATGAACAATTTTACATTTCCTAAAAAAAATAAAATTGCTAAAAAATTCAATACATACACTCGCAATGTTCGATTAATTTTTTTCATGTAAATTATCATTTATAGTCATAAACCATAGCTCGGACTTATTTTCGGCGAATATATTAAGCAATATGTTTTACTTTAATTTTTGAAAGTTGAAACATTACAAATGCAATTTTTCTACATTTCTAATGAAAGAAAGTAAACTGTTTTTGAATTTAGAATATTTTATTAAAATTTAAACAGACAGAATAAAAACTATAACGTGGTTATTAAGAAAAGTTTATTTGACTGAAATTACTATTAATCTATTTTTTAAATATTTAATGATTTATGCTAAGCCTTGCAGAAAATTTACTTTTGTATGTTTTGAGCAAGAGTCCTCGATTATAGTACATATCATTGACCTAAAATTTAAATCTATACTATCATTACATTTGAGAAAAATCATAAAAATGTAATATAATTTAAAGAAAAATCATTTTAATGGAAATATATTTTTTTTGTTATTCCATGTAAAATGGTGTTGGAAGATGCTATAATGACCGTAGTAAATTTCGATTTGTGCTAAAATATAAATTTCATTGTCCAATCCAATGCAATACATCATAAACGCTTCCAGAAAAATTAGATTTGCATAAAGTCCAACTGTAAGTTTAGATTTTTATGCTGTAATTAAAGCTGCATTCTACTTTTAAATGATGTAAAATGTCTAAATGTTATGAATAAAATTTGAAAAACACCAAAGTGTAATGTATGTGATTAGTTTAGTCACAAGCTTTGAGAAATTTTTACATATTTTGAAAAAAAAAAAAATCCACTTTTTGCGTATTAAATGCGACGGAAAATCAGATTTTTAAATGTATGTTTCCAAAATTTAAAGATAAAATGGTGTTGGCACTCAGGAATTTCAGGTGATCTGCTGAATGAATATTGTTTTCTAGGGTGTATATTATGAATATTTTGTCAAAACAAAATAGTAGGGGAAGCCGGGGTAATAAGAGATAGGGGTTATAAGAGACGTAGTCAAAAAAACCTCCAAAAAACATACTTAGACAGCTTTAAAAATATGTAATATTAAGTATCATGTGTATTCTTTACTACAATACACTTATTAAGAAGTCTATAACACATTTTGAATTTTTTTTTATACGATGAAAAAAACCTTCGCTTTGAACTTACCCTAAAAGTTCGTGACATTTTCTAAATATTTTGTGATTTTGTTTTGTGGGTTAGATGTTTGGGACTTATTAATGTGTAACCTTTTGACCAAGACTATGACTTTTGATGTACAATTTTTAAAAACCTTGAAAGCATTCTTTATTTACATGTTCTAGGCGTGTTTCTTATTACCCCATTTTTATTTTTTATGGGGGTAATAAGAGACATGAGTGTCTTATTACCCCCACTGTTAATTCCTGTGCCCCTCCCCCCTCCCCATTGTAGTTCCTGTTAATTCTGCTTGACTAGTTTATGAAGAGTTTACCTAGTGTTAGGCCTAGTCTAAATTTACCAAGAGAACTTTTTTTTTTTTCACTTTAAATCAAAAAGCAGTTTTATTCATTAGGCTAGACCATATTTAAGGTTTATGATTATGTAAATTTATGTTTAGAATGTCTATAAGTTAATATTTAGTCATTAATACTTCACTACATAATAAATAAGTTCATTTATAATTACTAGAAGTTTTTTTTATAACATTTTGCTCGCTTGTATACACTTCAAAGATACGGTTTTTCGACTACACTTTAGAAAATGCGTAAAGTATTTTCTGCCCATTTTAAAAATTATATTGATGTTTTTGGTTAATCCCTAGGTTATGTTGATTATGTAGAACAAGTACAATATTATATTAAGTACAATATTAAATTATTACAATTAATTAAGTACAATATTATATTATTTAGGACCTAATATTAAAAGAAATGAATTTCACAAACACATTTATGACAGTTAATTTTCGAGAAAACATATTTTTTGAATGGATGTAAATAATAAAATTTAAAAACTATTGGCTGATTCAGAATTGTTTCCAGATGTCTTTTATTACCCCGCATAATTTTACATTGCTATATATGGACAGTTACAAGCCTGGTCTCTTATTACCCCAAGTGGGGTTATTAGATACAAGGATTTAATGAAAATCTAATTTTTTTTTAACGAAAATTTAAGTTAAAAAATCACCTAAAAAATCAAGAGGAGTCCATTTAATGAAATTAATACGAGATATTTTTTGTCTCTTATGACCCCTTTTGTCTTTTATTACCCCGGCTTCCCGTAGATTAAAAAAGTTATCGTTTCTATAATTAAAGCAAGATCTTTTGTATTTTTAAAGAAATCTAATACATGTTAAGAAAAAGTATTTTTGATAAATAAATTCTACTGTTGGTTAATTTTCTTAACGTATACTTACTACTTCTTACTATTTTTTCTTTCTTCTATATTTAGTAGACGAAAAAATTGGATTTGTAAAAATTTTCGACCACAAGTTTTTGATGGATTTACACATTTTGAGAGAGCTGTAGAACACGATTTGACCATTTTTCGAAACTGTCTGTGTGTGTGTTTGACGAAATTTTGTGGCGACTGTATCTAAGGTACTGCTGCACAGAATTTCACACAAATTGGTATGTACACATTGACATAAATTAGTGCCTACCAACTTTTGGTAAAAATTGTTTAACAGCTTGCGTTGCAATCCCGATTTTTCTAAATATTTAACATGGTGGTATAGGAAAAATTTTGTATAAATGTGCATAAAGAGCATCATTTTTCAATAATCATTATGAAACTTAAAAGAATTATTTGTAATAGAGATAGGCAACTGGGAAAAAAAATGTGTATGTAAGAGCCTCGCCTTCCCCCTCGAGGAGAGTAAATTTTCATGATGGATATCTTTCAAAAGACCTCTCCAATACCTTTAAAACGAATGGTTGAACCATCGATCTGCGATAATTTAAAATAAAGTTATCGTTTTTTTTCATTTTTAGGATCTTTTTTTTTTTTTTCAAATGTAATATTGAGAATAAAATTGACTTTCTTTTGATATTTACTGTTATACTACTTCTCTAATATGGAAATCGTCTGCATTATCATGGAAGATAATTTTTTTTAATAATAATTTTAATAAATCATTTTCACTAAGTGAATTTGTATAGGAAAATATAGAAGAATGTCACGTGGTGGCTACAAAATACAAGTTTACTTTCTCTTATCATATATATGATGGATAATGTATGACATAAGTTGGATAAAGTTTGACAAAAAAATAATTTTTATGTCAAATATTTGAAATTCAGATTTTGTTATATTTACACGTTTTGAAGTCCCCTTAATACAAAATTCATGTTTTTAGTGATTAGTCGGTGCGTATGTGTCTGTCATCAACATGTATAAGTAAGCCCAAATTCGGTATTCTAAATCTGTACAGATGGACGGGACTTAACTCACCAGAAATTCAATAGCCGCTATTCAGAATGCCGGGAATGTGAAAAAGAAGTAATCGAGACGTGTATCCAATGGGACCCCATGCCATCACTGCAGTTGGTGGACAGTGTGACGATGTCGAATTCCCGCTGGCAATGTGCATTATTCACAATGCCGTTAAATACTGATAAGGCAATCCTGATGCTGTAAACAGGATTATGATTTGTCTGAAAGGCGAATTTACGCCATTCCTGCGTCCAGGTTTGTCGTGTATCACACATTAAAGGCGCCTATATCAGTGATGCAGATTTGAGGGTAATCAAAATTTTGGTAGCCGCATACTGGGTCACCACCTCGAGTCATGGTATGCGATGCCATTGTATACACGTCTTGATCCCCTCTTATTTTCATTCCAGACACTCTGAGTAACAGCTATTACATTTCTGACGAGTTAAGGCCCGTTGCTCTGCCCTATATTCAAAGCCTCCGAAGCTGAATACTTAGGCACGACAACGCACGACCGCAAGTTGTCCATATTGTCTAGACCTTCCTTCATGCAGAATGTGTTCGAATCCCGCCCTGGTCAGCGCGTTCTCCTAATCTTGCACCAATGAAAATGACTGTTAAATTGTTGGAAAGTGACTGCCCCCCCCACCACTCACCAGTGACTACGATCGTTGAATTGTGGCATCGTGTTGAAGCTTCATGAAGTGCTTTACCCGTACATGTGATCCAATCGCTGTTCGGTACAATGCCTAGGCCAATAAGTGCTGTCATTGCTCACAGAGTTCACTGCTTTATGTACTGTTTTCTCAGTACATGTAACTCCAAATTTCCTGAAATTTTTAAGGAATTGTTCTCCGTACTGTAATGTAAATGCCCAATAAATATCATTCTGATATTCCCCTTCCTTCTCTGTGTTGCAATTTTCACAAACATTAGTGTAGTAAAAAATAAACAAGGGTAATTTTTTACTTCCATTACCCTACTACTGTAAGTAATGGAAGTATTGTATTCGGTCCAAAAATTCGATATTGAGTTTTCACCTGATTTACACGTTTTAAGGCCTCCTGAGTCCTAATTGTAAATTTTGTGAATGTCTCTTTGTGTGTGTGTGTGTGTGTGTGTGTGTGTGTGTGTGTGTGTGTGTGTGTGTGAGTTGAGGGGGGGATTGGACCCGACATTACTCACAGCATCTAAAGAAATATTTAAAAAAAAAAATTAAAAATGTATACAAATCCTTATCAAAAACGAAAATTAAAATAACATTTGAAATAAATAATAATAATAATAATAAAATTATAAAACAGCAATGCAGATCGTTTATTTTTGTACAAATAATGATTTAAAAAATTTTTGATATTGAAACTGGCTTAATCACAAATAAGATCAGGAATCTGACGTTGCTGCATTCTATTAAGTATGTCAGTCAATTTCATTTGTTTCATTGTTTTTCAGTTTGTCATTGACAGTTTAACGTATGCATGTTCATTAGTTGGTTATCGCTGATAAAATAACATTTTTCAAGTCCTTCATAAAACAGTTGTGTTGACTGAGATTTAGGGTGGTCGTGTTTAATTCTGACTTTCGGTAGCAGGAATAGAAACTATTTCTTATTATTAACTTTTGGATTTGCCATAGCGAGACAAAAATTTCGTTGTTCTTTTTCGGAATTTTTGCCATCATCCTGATTAATCTGTAAAAAATTCACGCTAGTCTGTAAATCAATAAAATTAAATGAAAATCCGTAAACATTACTAATAGTCCATAAAAGTTGGCAAGCATACTGCGAATTAAGTTGGGTACTATTACGATTTACAGGCGGAAGTTTAAAAATAAAATAAAATAAATAGAAATGTCATTTTTGCCGGTTTATGGGTGTTGCTGGATTATAGAATTCCGGATTATGGATGCTTCATTGTAATTTGAAAAAAAAAAAATGTAAAAGTAAAATCATCGGAAGAGTGAATACCTCTAGCAACTAATATCGTAATCTAAAAATTTTATTATTTTATACAAAATAATAATAACATGTTGAGATTTTACTTAAAATCTTTCACATTTACATTTTTTTTTTTTTTTTTTTTTTTTTAAACATTATAAATATATTCTTCATAAGTTTCGTTATTCACTTGCTTCTCATGATACTCTTTTTCTTCGGGCCTTGAGATATTTTTTATAAATGCATTTTTTTTTTTAAATTCAATTTCTAAATAAGTAAATAAATAAAAAATAAACTATAACGAAAATAGTATTTTTAATCGGGTTTTAAATACTATTCAGAAATAATAACTAATCATGAGAAAACGAAAACAAAAACTATTCTATGTTTTAAAGAGAGAGGCCTTGAGATATTTTTTATAAATACTTTTTTTTTTAAATCGGTTATTTTTTTTTTCCAATTTCTAAATAAATAAATAAATAAATAAAAATAAACTACAAAGAATATATATATTTTTTTCCCTCTTAAAATACGCAAAAAAAGAATTTTTTTTTCTTTTTTTTTAATCAGGTATTAAATACAATTCAGAAATACGAATCCTGTGAAAACGGAAATAGAAATTATTCTATGTTTTAAAGTATTTCTCTAAATTTTCACCCCGCCTTTATGTGTCATTTATTGGTCAATCATTCAAAGAGCAGGAAGAAAAGAACACTTAGGTATTTAATTTAACAGGGAGCAGCCCCCGCTCACCGCTCGAGGAGCGGTGTTGAGCGCTTCTAGGATAATCCACGTGAGCTGCTCCGACATTTATTGACGAAAAAAAAAAAATTACATCATGCATCGCCTGGCTTAGCCAACCAGCGACAGAGGGCGATGAGTATTTTTCAGATATTTATGTACATAAAGTATGTGGTCGGCATGCCGGGCCCAGCCGGCCCCACGCGACAAATGACATGCTGACGATAGCTGTTATTGTAGAGTCGAAACCAGTTGATAATTGATGACGCAGATTCTGAGGTTGAGAATGGCAGTTCCTTTAGTAGAAACAGTTCATGCGTATGCATGGATTTAATCAGAATTAATTGCTGAACATCATGGGAAGAATCTGTAAGTAGATAGATTCACGTTGAGGCTCAAGTCGGTCCTTGATTGCTGGTGACGTTAGGATGGTTAGCGGGGTACTGGTGAAGTTTCTGAGTAATCTGCAACTTCAGGACGTTTGGAATCTAGAACTGATATTACATGAGAATATCTTCAGCAGCAACTCGGACGACCAGAGAGGAAGATAACAGGGTGAAGAAACTTAAGGTTATTTAATTTTGACTAGAGAATTATTATTATAATTAGTAGAATTTGATATTAATCTGTTAGGTTTGAAATGCTCATTAAGTAGGAGAAGATGCTATTTAGTTTATTTATTAGCGGTTTTCTTGTTAGAATTTCGTCTAGCCAATTAATTGGTCTGGGGGAGGGATTTCTTAAATGATAATTTTCTGTTAGGGGCAGTGGAAATAATAATGTAGTGGATTACCCTCCTCTCCACATGGACACAAGGGTGAGCGTCGGCAATGAAACTTGTATAGATAGGAAGGGAAGGGCCCATGGCCTGTTAGGAAAGCGGTTATAGGGGGGGGGTTAAAGTCCAAGAGTTAGTGCGGGCCCGTGGAATCAGCGAGAAGGTATGTCTCTCCTTCTCTGAACTATCCCACAGGTCTTGCCATTTGACATTCATTAAGTTTTGAATTTTACTTTTGACGTAGGAGGGAGGAGCGGGAATTGAAGAACATTTTGTGGGGAAGTTAGTGGCTTCTTTTGCTAGGGAATCAGCTATTGCATTGCCTACGACACCCCTGTGGGCAGAAACGTGTGCCAGGGTGCAAATTAAGTCGAGATTCATTAGGAGTTTTTTAATGCGCTGAATTTGCGGATGTCTGCTTCGATGTCGAGCTATTGCCTGAACGCCCGAGAGACTGTCGCTGTAGATATTGACGCTTTGATTAGAGTATGCGACACTGGCCCATTGTATGGCCTCAGCCATCGCGTGGATCTCTGCTTGAAATACCGTATTAAAGTCCTCGAGCCTGCAAGCCCACTGATGGCCTGCGACACCCTGTTCCAGCACGCAAAATGCGGCTGCAACCCCGGTATCTGTCTTGGAAACATCCGTGTAGATTGCCACCGGAGCAGAGGGAGAAAAGTGGTCAGTAACAATTGAGTGACATTTTCAATACACTCCTTTTTTCAGAAACCCTTCCCCCTTTCAAATTTCCCGGTGAAATTCAGCGCCATCTATTGAGAAAAGGTAACTTTTCAAATTTCAAAATACAGCCTTAAGAACCTTTAAAACATATTAAGGAAAATTTGAGAAAATATTTTATCTCATCTTTCATATTAGATTTAAGTGTTTTTTGGATGAAAAATTTCTTACAAATACGAGATAGAGTGAATGTTTAATCAATTAAGGGGATTCTTAAATAAATACATGGCAAATTGTTTACCTCAAGATGGCGCCGCTATAGGTCTTCTAAAAGAAAATTAACTGAATTTAATTCCCACCCCTTCTGAAATACGTTTTATTTTAAATTTATCTAAAAGCCAATAGACGCTTTGCAAGAATTCAAAAGAGTTCATTCCAAAAAAAAAAAAAAAAAAAAAAAAAAAAAAATAGGCAATAACATTGAAATTATTGTTTTAAGATTTCACTGTTTGAAATGAATTGTAAAAAATTTATGTATAAGTGGAATATTAGTTTTTTTTTTTTTTTTTAGTTATCGATGTTTACAAGAATCAAGAAACGTTAAAATGAAAAAAATAATTCTTTTGTTTCTAATATGAATATGATGCATATAAAGATTAAAATAAATTTGATAATATATGTATGTATATATATATGTGTGTGTATGTATATATCTGTGTACAGAAATATCCTTCTCAATCACCTCTTTCGAGAGTTCTTTGTTCATCTAAGTATAAAAACAAAAATATCAACCAAATGATTGAAGCTGCTACAAAAATGGGTTATCTAAAGAAATTTATTTATTCAATAATATATCCTTAAGTGTCTCTGTATAACGTTATAAAAATATGTATATACAATCCTCATCAAAAGCTTAGCAAGATTTGCAAACGAACAGTTTTTTTTTCAATTTAAAAATTTATCTCAGGATGAAATGTTTTCAAACATTGGGTATTTAAAGAACTAGATCTTCTTCATGTTTTTCAGTGAAGATTGGTTTAAGACAACTTTTAGGAGGCCGGTAACAAATAGAGCAAAGTCAATAATGTTTGTGATCACCCTGCATCACCACAGTTTTTTAAATATAAATTTTGCTTTAAATTGCAATTTTCGAAATTACCAATTTTTGAACAATCCGCCTTTCGAAATACCGCATAAGAGTCTGGTTCTGTATATACGCAAGAATATTGGAGAAAATTGCGTACTTTTCCTTTAAACGTTTATTCGAATATCTTGATTACAAGAGAATTTTAATTCAATTTCATGGAAGCAAAGAAGATAATTTTCCTTAAACATTTCAAAGAAGATATTTTATTTTTAGGTGGTCAAATATCAGAAAAATTAAGCATCTCTTTTGTTTGTTTTCGCTATTCATTTGAAATAAATTTATTTGCAACGCCAGTATAGGGGTATTTGATAAAAGTGCTTTGCACTCCTCTCCTCTGGAGGAGGGAATAAACAAATCGAAAACATAAAATATTGTTCATGTTCTAAATTTACCCCATTTGCAAAAAATTCTTGATTTAATAAAAATTGGACCTTTTATAATAGGACCATAGCTATAAAATGGTTAAATTTTTATTTTCTTTTTACGTAATGTGATAATTTCTTATATGTTTGGCCCTTTTCTAGAAAAAAAAATGTGAGGGAGTTATAATTTTTTGTGTTATAGTGCGGCGCTGGATCTGGGGAAGGAACTCGGAGGAAAATGTTTACCTTCATGCACAAAAAGTGCACTTATTTGAGTGGGCCCCTCACCCCAAGATATACAATAAGTTACTGTAATAACCGAGTAATATTAAAAAATTTTATTTACACTAAACTCATTAACTTTTACTGTAATCGAGGCATGTATAAAATAGAGACTTGCTTAGATTTAGCATGCTTGAAAATATTTGAAATCTTTTTCGAGAAGAAAATTCGTGGTTTGGTGTATTTTTCCGAAGAAAATCTGTATGGTCAAAGATTGAGGAAATATATCTATTCTTTATAGACGGTCTCTCGTATACCGATGAATTGCTCTCCTTTCGGTTCTTATCACTTAATAGTTGCTATATGATCTGCACTTTTAGAAAAAGAGTAAAATTATTCCTGAATCACGGTTATTCCAACGTTGATTTTTATAAGCCAGTTTCAAGCAGGACATATGCAAATGTAGTCTAAAGGAAATTAACATTTTTTGTAAACATCCATCCCGCTGATATGGCTTCGCTCGTAGAAAAGCTGGCTGACCGGACTTTTTTGTGTTTTTCCTCTGATGTAATGTAAATATATGCTAGACTCTCCTTAGAAAGACCTCCACTTAAGACATTTCCCCATTTTTTGGCCTATATCCCCTTTCATACAGAATCAACTTTTATCAGATCATACCGATTGGTATTGTCTCTACAGATCAATGACGGAAAGTACCATGAGTGCCACCCCTTTTTCTCACTCCTGTGGGAAAAAGACATTGTATTGTATACAGACATTGTATACAGATATTAGTTTTATAGTTTGCGACGAACGTAGAATATTATAGATTTTAGAGGTTTGTAAATGCGCAAATTCATTCGATAACTCCAGCATGTTAAAGACTATGATGAAATAATGTGAAGGGAATTTTTTTCAATTTAAAACTTTTATAGAATACATATGCGTAGAATCAGGCTTCTTTTGGGAAACGCCTTGAAATTTGCAAGCTGAAATGCAATATTTTAACCTCAAACATGGAAATAAATGCTAAAACAAATATTTAATTTTGAAAAACAAAACGGCATATAAAGAGGAGTGTTTTTTCCTTCATTCCTCCCTCCCCAAGCATTATAACACTTGAACACCTAAATATGAAAATGTAATAATAACACTGCTCTGCAAAAAAAAAAAAAAAAAAAAAAAAAAAAAAAAAATCGAGATCTGATACTGATTTTGCTGATTCTTATGTAAAATGAACTCCTGACCACTATTTTGCCCAAACACCCACCGTTTTCCAGATACACCCTCTCCCTCATTTTTATCATTGTTTGGTAAGTTTTATACCCATCAGTTTGATTTGGAGAGGAACGATGATTATTTTAACCGTTAAATGTCTTCTGACCTGAGGAGATACAGAGGTAGAAAGTTCTAAAACACGAACATTAGTAGTAAGGAGGAAATTTGAGGGAATTTGTGTCCAGAAAACAAAAGAAAATCAATAAAAACAATCAGTTTCTCTTTCTTTCTTTATTTTTCGCAATATTTCTCTAATTATTTACATATTCGAGCTTCCAGTTTCACATTTTCTTACCAAAATACCCCAAATAATAAAAATTATACAGTGAATTTTTTTCAAAATGTTGGTGAGTGGAGTCTCAAAGCCCTCGCAAGAAAGTTTGAGTGATTCACTGTACAACGGTTGCTTTCAATAACTCCCCCGTTAAATGTTTTGGGCAGTAAAACATGAACAGCAAAATATCCGCCTTTGACGCGTGTTAAAGATCACCACACAAGATCACCACCGTCGAAAACACCATAAGTTTCACTCTCTTATCGCAAAACGTGTACTAAAGGTAGATAACAACTGACGACTACAATGATAAGAGCAATGACCTTTAACACGTGTCAAAGCAGGAGGTTTTACTGTTCATGCTTTACTGCCCAAATCATTTAACGTGGGAATTATTAAAAGCAAACGTCGTACAGTGAATCAGTCAACATTTCTTGAGGGCTTTGAGACTTTAACTCCACTCACGAACATTTTGAAAAAAAATTCACTGTATAATTTTTATTATTTGGGGTGTTTTGGTAAGAAAATGTGAAACTGGAAGCTAGAATATGTAAAAAATTAGAGAAATACTGAAAAAAAAAAAAAAAAAAAAAAAAAAACCAGAAACTAATTGTTTTTATTCATTTTCTTTTGTTTTCTGGGAACAAATCCTCTCAAATGTCTTCCTTACTACAAATGTTCACGTTTTAGAACTTTCTACCTGTAGCTCCTCAAGTCAGAAGACATTTAACGGTTAAAATAATCATCGTTCCTCTCCAAATCAAACTGATGGGTATAAAATTACCAAGCAATGATAAAAATGAGGGAGGGGGTGTAGCTAGGAAACGGTGGGTGATTGGGCAAAATGGTGGTCATATTCAGATTCAGGAGGTCATTTTACATAAGAATATGCTGAAATGGTATTAGAGGCAATTTTTATGCCGAACAGTGTAATTACAAAACCTTGAATAAACATCATAAGATGCAATAAACTCGCAACAATTGTTTCGGATCAAAAGAACAGACAACCCCTCGTGAGGCGAACAAAGTAAGCACGATTGCTGCAGTGAAATCGGAAACGCACAGAAATGATTAAAAAAAAGAGCAAAAATATATGAAGACGAATGTAAATATAAATACTGGTGTGACAGAATTATTTAATAAAAGAAAAATAAATAAAAAAATAATATTAAACATGTAACAAAATCTAAAATTCTAAAATATATCAAAAATATCAAAATTAAACAAAAATCGTGCTCATGTGAGTAATTTCCAAGCACCAGACAAGAACGGAGTCGGAGAAATATCATTAACAAGATTTTTCAAATTTTTAAATATGTAAAATATGCTTTGAAAATTCTTGTTATGATAATTATATTTCTTCTGCTCGTTTCTTGTTTGATGCTTAGGAATTACTCGCATAAGTTTGATTTTCGTTTAATTTTGATATTTTTGATATTTTTAGATTTTGTTACATGTTTTAATCTTATTTATTTATTTATTTTCTTCTTTTACTTCATAATTCTGCTCACACCAGTATTTATATTTACATTCGTCTTTATATAATTTTGCTCTTCTTTTAAAACATTTCTGTGCGTTGCCGCTTTCACTGCAGCAGTCCTGCCGACTTTATTCGCCTGACGAAGGGTCGTCTGTTCTTTCGACCCGAAACAATTTTTTTGAGCTTATTACATTTTATTGTGATTATTCAAAGTTTTGTAATTTTTATTTTAAAACACCAGTTCTATGATACTTTCTTACTATGAAAATGCAATGTTAATATTTTATACAAGTATAACTAGCATATTTCTTATTAATTAGATAAAAATAAAATAAAACTAGTTATAGTCTTCATCATTTTAACTCACCGTGATATTTTTATGTAACATATATAATTTCAGACCATTTTTTAAAGTAGACAAATTCTTAAAATGTATTTTTTTTCAAGCTCGTATTTTGCATAATTCAATGTTATATAATCAGGTAGATTTAATTTCACATTAAAATTTATCTTTATAGGAGAAAAAACTGATTAATAATGCAGAGTTTATTGTTAAATACTTTCAAAATCACATTACACTTGCAAAAATTAAATCAGATCGTTTTTTAATTCTTTTTCACATATTTTTTTAACCCGTTAGTGGTCGTTTTAGACAGCGCCACCTATTACAGATTGCGCCCTTTTTATTTAACTGTCACCAATAATTTTAAGAAGTGATGTGACCGACGTTTCTACGTTTGCATTCGCGTTTTATGTATATCAAGTGCCACTTCTAAAACTTTTTGGTGGCTATTGAATAAAAAAAATCTGGCAACACTGAAGGATGGGCGGCAAATCGACCAACTAGCGACTACTAACGAATTAATATCCATAAATATAAAATATTCATCATAATAGAATTTTTTTTTTCAAGTATATGCTTTGATATAAATGGAGAAAATGCATTTTTCTAAATATATAGAAAAATTATTTTCTAGAGATATTACTTTTGATTCGCTTCAACAAACAAGATTTAATTGATGTATCCATGCAAGCCTCCTTCTATGTAAGAACAAAACCTTTTTTTAAGGACACTATCCGAAGCGGGCTCTCTCTCTCTCTCTCTCTCTCTCTCTCTCTCTCTCTCTCTCTCTCTCTCTCTCTCTCTCTCTCTCTCTCTCTCTCTCTCTCTCTCTCTCTCTCTCTATATATATATATATATATATATATATTATTTATTTATTTATTTATTTTGTTTTAATTGGGGAGGGGGGCGGGTAAAATTTTCCTCAATCTACTGATTTTTTAAATTTGTTCTTGTATTTATTTATATTCTTGTATTTTATACTGATGTATTTAATACATTGATGTATCTTGTATTGATGTATGGTACTTTATTTATGAATTTAATTGCTTTTTATGCTTTGTATTAATTAAATTAGTTTGTTGTATGTTCTTGCTTCTATCTGTGAGAAGTTGGGGGATAGAAACGTGCTTTTTGGCTCAATTGCCAACGTTTCCTCAGAAACTTCTCATTTTTCATTCCCTACATGGAGAACTCCCCTGAAAAAGGGATTAATTGGGATTAATTTTCATTTATCCTTGGTTATTTTGCTTATTTATTACATTTTTATATTTCCTTTTGCTGCATTTGCGCTTTGGTTTATAAATACTCTGTTCTTGTTTTATATTTAAAAATTCAAGTTTTATGTCATCTAATTTTCAAGAATTAGCTTATATATTGGAAATGTATGTATCACCTTTCTGCTTTTGCGCAGGCTTTAGACATTTTAAGTTTAAAGTTTCATAATCCTCCATTTTAATCTTCTCCGATGTTTTGCTTGATTTTTATTGCTGTCGGGTTTTATGTTTCTTTTTCAGGTTCTATTCTTATAATTATGAAAATGGTCTATAATGAAAATTATATGGCACTAGGTCCATCGCGTGACCAAACAAGGGGCCCTGGAGAATCCTTGGATATGGGAGATTCCTCTGGTAAAAAGTTACTATATCCTATGTTAAACGTTGTACAAAAAATTGAAAAATCCTTTAAAAAATTTCGTAGATGTTTGGATACACGATGTCGCACCTGCCCCGGAGCTGCTTCTGAACAAATAGAAAATAAAAAAGATATAGTTTGTAAAACTGATAATGTTATTTATAATGTGATATATGTAATTTTGGTTATGTAGGACAAACTTCTAATAGTTTAAATATTCGTATTATTGGACATAGAAAAGATATTAAAAATAAAAATAACAAAAATCATAATGATGTAGAAATTAAACATTTTCAATCTCATAGTTTTGATAAATTAAAAATATATATCTTTGCTATAATTCCTAAAAAAGAAAATAGGTTAATTACGGAAAACATTTATATGCTTAAACTAAAAACCAACTATCCATATGGTCTAAACTCTAAATTCAATGGGAATAAGGTGTTAAATAAAAATTGAGAAAAAAAGATTTCGAAATAAGGATTGTCCTCTAAATTCGAGGATATATGGTCACCCTAAAAAAATCGCACCTAGAAAAAAAAAAAAAAAAAAAAAAAAAAAGAATCAAAATCTGTCTCTAATGAAACTGGGAACTTTCCTCTTTCAAAGTTGAAATCATGACTACGAAGGATTGAGTTTCTGTTGACACCTGCACTAGCCCTGAGAAAGTGCAATGAGTGCCTAAAGGTCCAGTATAAGATTGGAACGACTGATTTTAAGTATGAAATGGACGCAAGATAGGACCTCCCCCAAAATGTCTACACCTCGAGTTGGTTATTTTTTTAAAGCAAGATCTTAAGGATACTTGCTTTATTATTATTTTTTTTTTCTCTTCGACATATGAAAACCATTGTGGCAAATTAAAAAAAAAAAAAAGAAAATGCTTCTTAAAAGACTCATTCAGCACAAGCTCATAATAGTTTTCATTTGTATCTCTTTTATTTTTGTCTATTATTTTTGTCTAGTTCAATATCATATACATACATACACACACACAATTACATCAGTGTTGGCTTCCTTCCCTCTTTTTGAGGCAAATTTCTGAAATTCCAGAAGTTAATTTCATTTTTTTCAATTAGTTTAATTAATGTTAATTTTAATTTTAAAATAAGAATCTTATCGATGATTTTTTTTTTTTTACTTTATCCTACCCATATAATTGTGATAAATTATTGCTTTTGTGTGAAAATTTCAAAGCGGAGACTTTGCTACGTTTTCATATTTTGAAGGTTCTCTGAATCCAAAAATCAGATTTTTTGAGGTTTGTTTGTCTTTCTGCCTACGTGCGTCTGTCATCAGCATAACAAAATATAAGTAAGAAGTCCATATTTTATATAGTAAAATTATATTATAAGGGGTGGTACATGAAGCTATTTATTAAAATCAGATAAATGGTGTCTATACAGTTTCATCCAAGAGAATTCAAAATATATTGCGCTTCCGGGTGAAATTTTGGATAGCTATAGTTTAATAACTTTAGACTGCACTAAAGAAAATGAAATGAATATATATTTATTAAATATAACTTTATAAACAAACATTAGTTGAAATTTCCTCTTCTACATTTCCTACCACTAGCATAAACTGCGTCAATGGTTTGTATACAGGGACTGACAAAGCAATTTTTATACTTTCCGTCAACGAGAGGTTTTCTTTTAAATTACTCAACCCTCTGATTGTCTTTGCAAAGGGCAAAATTGTAATGTCGTATTCACTGCACAATCTTTTCAATGTACTAAAATAATGCTTATTTTAATTTGAGATTAGAAATGTAGCTGTACACATGATAATTCTATTGACTACTATATAAGTAGTTGAAACTTGAAACACAAGTTAAATTTTATAATTATATAATTTTTAATATTAATTGTATTGTGAAAAAAAGAACAGCTCAGTGACCGGATATATCCGTTAGCGGCAGTCAGATGGTTTGCATCCACACTGTGTGAAACATATCAGTTTAACTAAAATGCATAAAAACATGTTACCTACTGAACATGTAGTAATTAGTATGGTTTTTCTACAGGGCCAAAAAAAAAAAAATAAATAAAATATTTAGATTTTTTTAGTATTTTAATTAAAAATGCTCGAAGATCTCAGAAATTTGAATGTGAAACGTTAAACGATACTTTTTGGAAGTGTTTTATAATCTGTGCGAATTGAATGATTTTTCTTTCTTGTTAAATTTTGTTTAAAAAATGAAACAGTATTTCCAGTTTTATTCATTTACTTATTTTTTAGATTGAAGAAAAAAGTCTCATTTTTATGATCGTTGTGTTGAAAAAGTAATCGTTTTTTGAAAGTAGTCTTATGTGTTTCAGATTATTTAAAAAAAATTAATAATAAATAAATAAATAAATAAATAAAAAAAGTAATTAATTAATTAAAATAAATTCAAAACCTAGCGTGTCTGTTGTGCTATGTGTATTTTCTGGTGCAGTTTTTTTTTAAATAATAAAATCACTCAAATAAAGCATTAAAATATTTTTTTCATAGATTAATAATTGGATTTTTTATTTACGCTTTTAAATAAAACAATAAGAAATTTCCAGAATAATTTGCTGGACGACACACAATGTTGTCAATTATAAAAGTTTTTAAAGTAAATAAATGTGGTTATTAAATATGAATTAAATATAAGTATTTTTATATTTAGTATGATTTAAATGTACATATCATCGATGCGCTTATTAGAAAGTCTATTCGGTGCTTGTGATTAAATCCACTTGACTTGGGTCATAGGCCTTAGTAGATAGTCCTCCTTGAGGGTCTTTTTATGGGAACCTAATCTGTATTTACGGGAGTTTCAAAGAAAACTACGGAAATCTCCAAACGGATAGGGCATCAAACGCAATCTGGGATCAAACCCAGCACTTCCCATTTACCAAATTAAAGAACAGAACCTCTCTTCCACTAGTAGAACCACTCATATGTAGAGTGACTATATAGTCGCACTCGTGACAAACATGAGTAACTCAAAAAATCGCGAGTTAAGCCATTTGAGTTACGCTGGTTTTTGAAAGACTCAATGTGGTATCTGTAATATATTAAAGAGGCATAATTCAATGTCTATTGGTTTCCTAGTTGTAAGGCATTTATGGTTTGTATATGAAAATTTTTTAATTTTGAATTACGCCACTTTGTCATAAAAGTGATGACATTTCCGCTAATTTAGAGAAAAGTTTCTATTTGGAAATTATTTTTCTAAGTTTTGAAATATTGTAGCAAGAATAATATTCATCATAACTATTATCTGTATAGTGCTTTTTCATGT
This sequence comes from Salticus scenicus, assembly GCA_963930645.1. Taxonomy (NCBI): domain Eukaryota; kingdom Metazoa; phylum Arthropoda; class Arachnida; order Araneae; family Salticidae; genus Salticus; species Salticus scenicus. The sequence goes on from OZ005650.1 coordinate 178,399,531, forward strand.
GCAATAAAAAATACCTCTTTAATTACGTAATTATCTTCTTAATACTAATTTTTTTTATAAAGGTACTCTAATATAATCCCTGTATAATAAGAAATATTTTGCTAAAGTAACTCAAGAAATTATTTGAAATGTTAAATATATTATTATTATTTTAAAAAATTATTTATTTATTTAATATTAATATTATTATTATTATTCACTTCGAAAATTGTGTTAAAAAAAAAAAAAAAAAAAACATTAAATGCGATTTTCTTCTTTTTTTTTTTCATTGGAAGTAAAACGGAATTTTCAGAAATTTTGAGCTTAATCATCTAAAAAAATGACAAAAATATACGAAATTTAATTAAAATTTAAGAAAATGGTAAAATACTCAAAATATCTTTAAAGCTTCATTACTTGGCGAGATTTCATATAATTACACGTAATCGTTTAGTTAATAAGAGTAACATTTTGCGTTAAATTTTAATTAGACAGCTTTTAAAATGGAAAGCAAGTGTTTGTGGATAATTAATGAACCAGTAATGAATAATTTAGAAAAATGTAACCACAAGAACACTTTTCCTTCAAAATATAAACTAATTATCTAATTATTTAGATAAGAAATGTAAGGATTACCGAGCATATAAAATATAAAATGTTTTAAAAGTCAGATTATTTTAGAATACTAAAAGTCATTGAGATTGTATGCTTCAAGTAGTTTCAAAAAGGTTTGTTCTTAAAATTAAGTACGAAATTTAATTAATTTCCTGGAAGAAGCGTACTTATATTTTTTTATGAATCGGATTATGTATTTTAAAATAATTTTTTTCTGTATAAGTAGAAGCATATACCTTTTCTAGAGCAGATAAATTTCAGTATGCATTACTTATATGATTTCTGTTATTTAATTTGGAGACGGTAACTATTCAACTGTTCTACTTAGATACTTTGCTTCACTGAATAAATTTTTAAATTTAATATGGTCTTTAAATACTTACAGAAATATAACGAAGTATGTATACAACCTTAAAAGAATTATTTGATTTTGTTTCTTTACTCATTAGCATTGATTCTTTTAGAGCAGATAAATTTAATAATAATTATCAAAATTTTGACAGTAAAATCATACTTTTATTTAATTGAAATATTCAATTTGAGAACGCAAAAATAAGTTATTAAAATTTTTGAAAGTTATATAAATCCAAAAGTATCTTCACTCTTTAAAGACAAAAATGGTTAAAGCCGATGAAAAGTAAGTTTTGTACTGAGGATTAAAAAAAAAAAAAAAAGTCAAGAAAGAAATTCTAAAGTGAAAAGTATAATTTGGTACTACACTAGTTGATAAGAGAATTAGCATACTATCACAACCGAAAGAAAAAGTAAAATAATCTTAACAAATGACATAAAAAAAAAAATAATATAGACAAATTTAATAGCAAAAATTTTCCGAATATCAGTTTTTTTTTTTTTTTTTTAGGTATGAAGTGTTATGTGAAATCGCGCTTTTGCCCCTGTGAAATCACATTTTGCTCCCTCGTCCTCTTGGTGGTCCGAATTTCTAAAATCCATAAAATTAGGTTTTTTGGTATTTGTGTTTAAAATATTTTACGGCATTTTTTTATAAGAAGGGTTATGTGTATTTAATATAAGAAGGGTTATGCACATGAATATAATCCTATATTAATAACACACGGAACAACTTGAAATACAATTTCATCAATTTTCAAGCATTTTTGTACTATAATCTAGTCCTTTTGTGTAGCCCTGTGAGCGAACAGTGATAGAATTGCATTCTATATTCTGCATGAAACATGTTTTTACGCATATAAAAAATATATATTCATTTCATTTGGTTTAGTGCAGTCTAATAGATGCGAATCTCTACTTACTGCAATTTCCCCCATAGACGTAATGTATTTCCATTCGATTGGGTGTCCTTGTTTACGAACCATTTGCCTCATCTCAACGAAAAGTTTAGTGTAGCATCCCTATGTTATAAACATTTAGAATACCAAGTTTGGACGTTCTGCTATTATTTGTTCTCGAAATATGCTGAAAACAGACAGGCACACCTACACCCACATACACAGAGACACCCAAACACGAAGACCAACCGCTAAAAACATGATTTTTGGATTCAGGAGACTCCGAAACGTACAAATATAACAAAAACCCCATTTCGAAAATTTGATCCAAAAACAATACTTTCTCTACCATATATATGATAAGAGAATAGAAAAAACATTGATGCATTACTTGATATAGTCTGCGAATTATTGCGGCGCAATACTTTGCAGACTAAATCAAGTAATGCATTTATGTTTTTATGAAAATAAATTTTATCATTAAATTTATTGACTTTTCTCCAAGTAGAAGGAAATATTCACTTTCTGATACTCATCACTTATTCTTTTGAAATCTTTTGATCTTCTGAAATAATTTTAGCTTTGCAAAAATATAAAACTGAAAAATTAGTTTTTAATATTTTAGTAAAATATAGAAAATGACATAACAGTCATTATATTTAAACACATTTCTTAAACCAGTACCCCGGAATTAAAAGACGCCAGGTTCTTTTTTTCTTTCTTTCTGAAAATACAGCATAATATTTATTATTACATTATTACATTATATCATTATCAATGTGTTAAAGTATCAATAAGCGATTAGTACTAGTTGCAAAGAAATTTATTTAAACATGCATTTAAAGTTAAAAAAAGCTTTGCTTTCTTAAAAAATTATATTTTTGTGACATGGTGTCCTTTACCTCTGGCGTACAGAGATATTGTTCTTAAGTTCTTATTGTTAAAATAGAAGGAAACTGTGTATTCCGTAGTAAGTATTGTTTGTTTTCCAGGGTACAATAATTTCTCTCATACTGTAGAAAATATTTTTGCACACCCTGTATATTTCCAAAAAATAATCATTCGTTTAAAAAGAAAATCCTGAATAGGTTATGGTTCCGTAATTAAAATTGACTACATTGAATATGCTGAATATTCTAGAAATTTCTGGTTTTCTTTTTAAACACTTTCAAACAAGATTGAAAAGTGTTAATGACTTCGGTTTGTCTGTCTGTCTGTCCATCTGTCTGTATGTCCGAACTCTAACACCCGTAAATATTCATGAAATTTCTTGAAACTGATATATGTAATTCATGTTTAGTATCGGATGCTCCCCATTGAAAATAAATTGAATACCTATACTGACATGTATACAGGGACACCAGAAAGTATTCCAAAGCATTGTGTTCTATTAAAGATATTTCTATAAAACGTATTTTAATACCTTTACCTTTACACAAATCTTAATGAAATTGAAATATGTTATTCAAGTTCACTATTGGATACGTCCCATGCAAAATGGAGTTCTATGAGAGGTATTTTTATAAACCATATTTTGATATCTCTACTTTTAGCAAATCGTAATAAAATTGAAATACGCTCTTCAGGTTTACTGTTGGATGTTCTCCATTGAAAATCTAGTGAATACCTTTACTGGTTTGTGTACAGGAACACCTGAAAGTATTCTAGAGCATTGTGGTGTATTAGAAGTATTTCTATGAACCATAATTTAATACCTTTACTTTACACAAATTTTAATGAAATTGAAAAATGTCATTCAAGTTCACTATCGTATGTTTCCCACTGAAAATGGAGAAAATACCAGCACAGGTTTTTGTACAAGGGCACACGTAATTGTACCAAAGTTGCTTTCTATGAAAGATATTTCTATAAATCAAACTTTAATAACTTTACTTTTCACAAATAATATTAATGAATTTGAAATATGTTATTCATATGCACTAAACATTGATTTCTATGGAATATAATATGATTGCATTATATTTACAGGACCAAACCAAAATATTGAGTTACGTTAAGGCTACAATTGGAAATTTGCTGGAATTGCATTTTCAGTCACATTAAATGTTTTTAACACTTTCTAACAATTTTTACTTTCCAACCCACAAAAAAATTCGAAGGCATTGCGTTTTAGGACAAGACATTATTTTAAAGCACGTTTAAATAACTTTCTATTGTAAAAATGATAAAGAAATTGACAATTATTGTTAATATGCCAAATTAAAAATTTTAACAGAAATATGATATGATTAACCTCCAAATTTACAGGGCTGCACTAAAATATTCAGATGCATAAAGGACAGCAATTAGGATCTTAGTACTGCCTTTTCTTTTGCTTTAAACATTTTTGACACTTTCAAACAATGTTTAAGTGGGATCATCAATACAATTAGTCTATTTGTATGTTTTTCAGTCCTTCTGACAGTCCGTTGTGTGATAACGTTGGCAAGAATACTGAAAGTTATACTACAGAAGAAAAAATATTGGAAAGTGTAAATAGACCGTTGGAAAGTGTTAGTAAACAAGTTGGAAAATGTTAATAATCAATGCATGTCACATGATTTTTCGTTTTAGTTTTTATTTAAAAGAAAGTTTTCTTTGCGTTTGCTCTTTTTAACACTTTCCAACAATGTTTAAAAGTGATTCTGAATACGTTTAGTATATTTTTATGATTTTTAGTCTTTCTGTTTGTCCATTTCGTGATAACTTAGGTAAACAAAATTGAAAGTTATAACGATACAACAACTACGTACAGTTGGAAAGTGTTAATAATCAATGCGTACCGCGTGATTTTTCATTCTTGTTTTCCACTGAATTATTTAATTAATATCACTAAAAACAAAATATAAAAATTGAATAAATTCCAGCTTTAAGTTTGGTTATGTCTTTAGTTATGTATCATTGAAATTAAAATTTCATGTATATTATATAAATATATATTTTTTAATTTTTTTCATACCATAAAACATTAAGTAAAAAAAAAAAAAAAAAAAAAAAGGGAAAGGAAAGACAGCGCTATGTATATGTATTTCGTAATAATTTTTAAAGCAAAAGTATTCTCGATTTCAAACTTTAGAATTTTTTTTTTTTTTCATTTTTTTATTTACATGAAATATGACATTTTTTTAAATACTAGAACAACGCCCAAATGTTACATTCACTGTAAATCATACATATATTGTATATTACATGTATATATATATATATATATATATATACATAAATGCATGTATGCATATATAGAGTGGTATATATGTGTATATATAGAGTGGTATTGGGAAGCACAATATCGTCCAGCATATCTTGATACTCCTTTGCATTCATATTTTGGTAATCATTACCACAATTGGTAACGTGCCATAAGCAGCAAACGCTCCCCATACCATTACTTATCCCTACCCATATTGTAGCTTGAAAAAGTAAGATATATATATATATAGATATATATATATAGATATATATATATCATGGCAGTCTTTTTTAAAGCCGTCTAATGCATCATAATTTTTTTTTTCTCGTCCGAAAAAAACAATATCTTTCTATTTTTCACCAAGCGAAACATATACTTTTTAATTAGTTCCAAGCGAGCTAATTCATGCTTCTTTGTCAAGTGTTGTCGAGTTTGTAATTGTACGAACTGTATCCTCGGATTGATACCTGAAATACTGCAGATAGGTCGGCTGGTACATAGTAGGCTAAAGCGTGAACTATTTCAAAAGAAGGCATTTTTTAATCGCCCGTCCATCGAAAAACGCTCAATTTTTGGCGCCTTAAAAGTACACTTGTTCTTCCTGGATGCTTGCATTACCATATTTTGAAGGATTTAAAATATATATATATTGATTTCCGTTTTAGACCTACCCATATGCCAGAAAATAGCTGAACCACTACCTGGCATTCTTAACTGCGAAGCTATTCTTAACTAATATCCAGTACATTGTAGAGATGATAAGTATTTGCATGTTGACGATATTTTTTTGGTATCTTTAAAGAATAGTTCAATGCACTTAGTTAATAACTTATGCACATGAAATTTTTTAACGATGGCTCATGTGCAGTTAAGAAATACTTGTTAAAAATACTAATATTTTAGCAAATATTTCATATTTATCTGTTCTAATTGCTGTGTATTCTTTCTGCTTGTTTTGTGTTATTGGAAAGTTATTAAAAAGTGTCATTGCATTTTTTTGAAAGTCCATTATATTGTATTGTGTGAGTGTTCTCACACATATGTCCTTTAAAAGCTTACTTATTTATCCAAATTTAATATATAACAAAAAGGAGGGATTAATATAGATTATATAAAATATATCTTTTTAAATTTATCTAATTCAATTAATTAATTATAGAGAATTTCCCGTTTTATTTTTAAATCAAAATTTTCATTTTTTTGTTCATTTATCGTTACAAACACATTGCTCTAGGAATAAAATAAAGCAATTTTTATATTGGGGTTTTTGAAAAATAGTATGTTTATACATTTCCCCGAATGGATTAAATCAATTTAGCCATAATTATTTATTTTCAGAGGGTAATTTAAAAAGTCGTTATCAACCGGTTTCTAGCATATACAGCTATTAATAAAATAAAATAATCATTTGATTTCATGTTTATTACCCTTGTATGTTTACGTTAAAAACCTATTATTATTTCAAGAGGGTCATTATAATTCTAAAAATAGATTTATAATGTTGTTTTATAGTCTAAGCGTCGCCTTCTTTTGTGTACGGTGGAGTTGAAGGTCATTTGGCATGGCTTCTCAATGTCAAATCGATTTAATATTTGTAACGACTTTTATATTCAAAAATTTAGTATGAATATGTTAGAAGAACAAAGAAACAGTTTGGCATTCTTTTGGCTGCATTTCAACGATGCCAATCTTTGGGGTTGCAATTGAACTTCTAGGAAGCTGCGAGATTTAGGTAAGCTTTGCGATTTTGACGTCGTTAGAGTAAGACGTTTTTCGGTTGTGTTCCTCCTCTCCTCTCCGTCCCAATTTACGTGTGAGATAAATTGATCCTTTTGTCATCCAGTAAAAATGAAGTAATTTCTTCGAAGATGATGTTTTTACGAAGTCTACAATAAATCAATAGTTTTTACAAAGTGTTTCTTCTTACTTTCTGCAAGTTTTTCTTTTACCTTTCAACAGCTTTCCTTTTATAAAGTCGACACAGCCAGTTTTATATAAAGACCTGGGTGGGTGTTGTTGCTATATATTTCAACACTATATGCATATATATATGAAAAAAAAAATACATGTATAAGCATGGATATCCATGCTATTCTCAATCAAATAAATACAAGTAATTCAAAGAAAACAATCATATGACACGTTACAACGCATTTTAAACATTATTTTTAGAAAGTAATCCCTTTTTTTTTTTTTTTTTTTTTTTTGACTAATCCATTTTTTTCTTTCGAGGAAAAAGGTTCGACGAAATATATAAAGTATGGCATGTTCTTAACACTCCTGAATTTTAAATATAATTCGTCAAGTGCTTTTTGGGATATTCGAAGGAAATTGGGTGAGTCCAGCAATTTATGGTGAGACAATGTATACTGAAATACAAAGTAAAAAACAGTACTTTAAAAGAATCATTTACAACTGTATTAAATATTTTGAATACTAATAATATTCCACAAACACAAATAAAAATGCATTGTAATGATGTAAATTATTTTATTACTTATTTTAAAAGAGACATCAACATATGACATTAAAAAAAAAAAAAGAAGAAGATACAAAATCAAATTACAGTTCTTTAAACAACTTATATTAATACCTTTCCTGCATATATATATATTAAACCTGTTAATCTTATGCACTACAAGTATATTTCAATTAATAACAACACAAAGGTACTGTAATTACTGAAAGAACATAGTAAAGAGCACACTTTATTAAGAAAAAATTGACCCTATTCTTTTAAAATGCATATTATGAAAATATTTTTCATATAATAGTTCAAGAAAACAAACATTTTTTAATGGTATAAATTTAGTGTTGTTTTTTCAAAAGAACTTCTAACTTATTTTGCCTCTTTTATTAAAAGTAGTTATTGACTCATATAAAGATTCGTAAAAATTTTATTGTTATTGCGATATTTTATTCATATCCTACAAATTAAACATATTATATACGACATAAGAAACAATATATAATAAATATCGGAGATGAAGAAGTATATACTATTTTAATGTTTAAATCACATTGTCTATTAGAAATTAAATAATAATAATAATAAATAAATAACAGAAAAATAAATTTGCAGATCGAGGAGACTTTGGAAGCCACCACAACTAATCCGTGATTTGATGAATTTTATTGATGGAGTCTATATTTCAAACGATAACAGTTATTTATTTTTAAACCTTTTACACGCTGCATTCAGATTCGGGGCTAATTTAAATTAGTTTTTTACATGTTTTGTCTTCTAATGCTTTAGTTAAAAGAACTCTATTATTAAAATGTGTAAAAAATTTTTTAAATATAATTTAAGATTATTATATTTGATATTATTAATTTAATATTATTATATTTAATATTATTAATTTAATATTATTATATTATATTTTTATTATATTTTATTTTATTTTAATAATGTAAGCTATTTTAAACATGCCAGCCCATTTTTAGAAGCATTTGCTTATTTTTCTAAGTTAAGTGAATTTTTAAACTGTGGGGAAAAGGGAAAAGTGGTAGAATAGGCCATTTTTATAACTTTCTGTACATTTCCCCTTTTATGATTAAACTATAGTTTCTATTTCAAAAAATCATGTCATCTTTCTATTATATCTGATACTTTTTTCAAGTCAGTATTCATAATATTTAATTTTTGAAATGAATTTTTAATTCCATGTTCCCAAATGGGTAAAAGATTTTAATGTAAAGGATAAATTCTGCAAACTATAAAACGTACATTGCTTTCTTCTGTATAACTGGTACGTTCTTTCGTGTCTTTTCCAAAAAGCATTGTTATACACCAAAAGCAATCTATCAAAATATTGTTTAGTATAAAATTAGGAGAAACAAAAAGTAGCACTATTATTAGAAAGACGCCCTTTAAAACTTCTTTTCTTATTCATAATTTTTAGAGTCAAATGATTTCGGATATTCTGCGATTATATTAACTTTTTAAGTAAATGTACTTGGATTAAAAATACTGCTGTCTATGAGATTTTTAACTATTATTAATTAATGAAAAAATTAAAAAAAGAATGTTACAGTAATAAAAACTGTCACTAATGTTTTGTTCAATATTATAAAATTGGAAAAAGGAACTTTACATAGCAATTAAAAATTGCATAGATTTTTTAATTTCTATATTTTGATTTTTTTTTCCTTTTTTGTTAAATTCTTTAGTGTCACAAATCTATTTTATTTTGTATCATATTTCAGAAATATATTTGTTTTAAACATTTATCACTGATTATAAACTGTGCAATTTAAACGATGTAATAATAGGAAATTTCTTTTGAATCATAATGAATAACAGTTTGAAATAAGATACATTTCAGGACAAAGATATTATTTAAAAGGTTTATGATTATGATTATTATTTTTTAAATATAATATTTATATGTAAACCTCCTAATACTAAGGGATATTTAAATATATGTGATATTGTACATGTCAAAAACTAAATGAAAATATAATTTATACAAATTTATTAAATGAGACTGAAATTTCTTTTAATATTACATAAAAAATAATAATAACTTTTTTTTTCGGTTGTATATCATAATGTTTATTTATTTTTTAATAATAATAATAAAAATAATATATATATATATAAACTTGTAAAATGTATTAAATTGTGATTGTAAATTTAAGAAACATACAACATCTGTAAAATAATCCTGAGATCATTATCTTTTTTTTCCCTTTTTTAAAAATTTTTTCTATGTTCTGCATTATTTTTCAGTAAAAGTATATTAACATGATTAATCCCAGGAAAATAAGACAGGTTGAAGCTGCATGAAATTTAGTAAAATAATTCGTGCAAAAAATATTTTAATGTTTACTTGTCAAATGTTTATAACACATTTTTATATATTTTATCTACTTTGTAAAAAATGTAGAAAAACAAATACAAATATTTCTTACATAGCATCACAAATATTCTGAGTAACGCTATATATATACTGTTACTCAGAATACTTGTGACGCTATATGACAAATATTTCTATGTTTTTTCTAGTCATTTTACAATACAAATGCATATATTATAAATAACATTTGGCAAAAAATTTTGCACAAATCATTTTACTATATTTCTTAAAAAAAAAAAAAAAAAAAAAAAAAAAAAACGCATTTATTTTGCACAATGACAAAATGTGATGTTTCATGCAACATCTGTAAAATAATCCTCAAGGTTATTATCTTTTTTTTTTTTTTTTTTTTCTCTTATTGATGTTCTGCATTCCATTTCAGTAAAAGTATATTAACTGGATTAATCTCAGAAAAATATGACAAGTTGAAACTGCATGAAAATAATTTATGCAATTTTTTTTTAATGTTTACTTGTCAAATGTTTTTTATTATACATTTTTGTATATATTTTCTACATTGTAAAAAAATGTAGAAAAACAAATACATATATTTCTTAAATAGTACCACAAGTATTCTGAGTAACGCTATATATACACTGTTACTCAGAATACATGTGCTATATGAGAAATATTTCTACATTTTTTTTCTATTCATTTTACAATACAAATACATATATTATAAATAACATTTGACAAAATAAATTGCACAAATTATTTTACTATATTTCTTAAAAAGAAAAAAAAGGAAAGAAAAGAAAAAGAAAAAGAAAAAAGACGCATTTATTTTCCAGAATGACAAAATGTGTTACTTATTTAATGATTATATTTTGTTGCCTTTAGCTGGTGGTAAATTTTACGTTATTTCATAAAAAAATTCCTAAAATGTTTATTTTCTCATCTAATTAAATAAAACTCATTTGGAAGTGCGCATAAAATTATAGGTATTTTAAGCACCACAATACATCTAAAGGCATACTTATACACCATTACTTCATATAAACTAATTTATAATAACCTAATTCATTATTACAATTCAAAATTTGCAACGCTGTCCATCAAAAACGGTTTTGAGAAATGAAATTCACTTTCTGCATCAAATTTCATAACTTTCTTAATTCATTGTTTAGAACAAAACATTTTGTAGAAATTATAATAATTCTTAACTTCCTAATAAAATTACAAGTGACTACACTTCTTTGTATTTGAATAAATGGAGAAAAAACAATTTAATCGGCCTTTAGTATAGTTGTTTTCCTTTCATTTATTACATCCAGTTTTCGTCAGGTATCTCCATTATTTTTATATTGTGACAACGACTGCTGTCGTCTGATTATTAAATAAATAATAATAATAATTTTTTTTTCGACCACCAAGTAAATAATAATATTATATGAAAGGGTCCAAAATTTTTGTAAATCTTTCTTTCCATTTAATGCAATGGATATGATTTTTTCTAGTATTTAGTGAGCAAAAAATCCTTCTAGCACATAAAATATAATCAAACAACATTTTTTTGTAATATTTGCGCTTCAACACACTTAAATTAATAAAAGGAAATAGCAAGTTTTCTGTACACACACGGATTATAATTAATCATCTGATTGGGGATTATTTTTGCACCAATACAAATCGAGGTATAGATATTACAATATTTTACAAATAACAAAGTATTTAAAATAAGAAGTTGCTTTCTATTTAAGTGAAAAAGAAAGTGATTCATATTATGATTCATTATAAGTTTTATGCTTTAAATTCAAAGAATAGTATAATTATTCTTAAAATTTTGAGCATATACACGATACATAAAATGACACTTAAAATGGCGATTCAAAACGATATAGATAGTAAAATATACAAATAAACAGATGAAATTATACAGAATCATATATGAATCAAATATACTCTTGATATCTGATACTACATAGTGTTATTTTTTTTTTCTTCTTGTTTGAGAAACTATATTAAAATTACTAATTGTAAATTATTCAGATAAAAATTTAGCTTTAGTATGATGAAATGGAGATAACAATTTACTTAAAATAACATTTACAAAAAAAACTGAGTTCTGTCAAGTATATACACATTACTATGTATATCATACAATATAGTTATCACGAGCAGATGTTCATTTCAATTACATGTCTAAAGAACAATTAAATATAAAATTATATAAGCTTCTCATCAATAGTCTTTAGAACGCTTGTTGTCGAGATGTCTTCAAATCGTCAATATTAATGTACTCAGTATAGAAAGGCCGTACAAACAATCTCAAGTTTTAGTAAACACTTTCGAATGTTTTTGAGAAATTGAATATTCATATTTGCCTTTAAATACTTATTGGATATAAACATTTGATGATTGGACTTCACCATTTTCCTTAAGTGTACTGCGAAGATGTCAACCATATTTTTTTCGAAGCGAAATCTAGCTTCAATAACAAATCAGAATCTAGATTTATTTCTAAAGCAGTATCTAGTTTCATTTGAAAACCAGCAAATGAAATACTATTTGCTTCTCTTTGGTTTAATTAAAGCACATTACGAAACTTTAAAGCTAAAAATACGTCAAAAATTAATAAATTTAAATACGCTTTTCAATGACCCACATGAGAGCGAGAAGTAACGTGTTTTTATCGCTAGTAATCACGTTATTTAGTATTATTATTATTATTACCACCATCGTTATATCATAACGATTATAAATGATTTTTCTATCGTAATCATTACAAGATTTTTAGCAAGTTGTTGAAGCTCTGCAAAAACAATTCCAATATCCACATTTCCTATATAATGCTCTTTTCCGCCTTCTTTGCCATTTACTAAAACTATCTTCCAGAGTTTTCCCTGCAAGAAAAAAAAAATGAAAAATTTTGTTATTTTATAATTAATTTTAAGCAGATATTAAATAAATATTATGCAGAACTTCCCAAAAGACTATCTAACTATTAATACCGGAAATAGAAGCTGTAACAGATTTAAAATTAATTAACAATTCAGTTTATTCATTGTGAAATCACTTCTAGTGTGTAATTTAATAATAGAATAGTCTTTGTTCATTATGAAATATAATTAAATATATTTAAAGAACTTTTTTTTTTTTAATTAATCTCTTGGGAACTGTTAGGTTGGTTAATATTTTGTAAAAGAATATCTCGAAGACATTTTTGATAATACTTTTAAATTGTACAAATATCATTAAATGTAATTATATATAAATATATGTTATACGGGGTTTTGGGTTTTGGGTTTTGGGTTTAGGGAATAATAATTAATTTTCATACGTAATATGTGAAATTTTTCATATTTCTTATAAATTATATCTGTATAGTTGGTTATATCTATATTTCTATATTTTTGGTTCTTGAGCATATGATGTCGTTTCATTAATTGTTTTCTTGTATTTTACAATCAATGCAACAATGTATGCATACATACATATATATATATATATATATATATATATATATAGGAATAGATTATCAATGAATAAAATGAAAAAAAAAAAAAACCCAAAAAACGCTGAGGTCTTCATCGGTTAATGGTGGTTTTCTGTTTGGTGAGAAGTTGGGGGCTAAGGATAGTTATTAGCTAATTGATAATGTCCTTTCAGAAACTTCTCTTTCACCCCTACACTGAGGGCCTCCCTGATGAAGACCTCAGTGTTTTTTGGGGTTTTATTTCATTTTATTCTTTGGTAATTTATTTTATTTATTGATAATCAATTCCTATATTTAAGTTTTGCATTTCCTTTGCAGCAATTCTGCGCATTGGTTTGCAATTCTCCTTTCATGTTTTTCTTAACTTTAAACTCATAAATTCGTTACAATAGTTACATATATATATATATATATACAGAGAGAGAGAGAGAAATTACTGAAGAATACAGAGTGTGTAACTTCTGCCACAAGTCATTATTATAAGGAAAACATATAGATTTGAAAAAAATTTAAGAACACTTGATGTTTTCATATCAAACTTGTTATATTGATGTTAATATTTATCAGTCATGAGCTGCAATAGCGGCACAAGTCAGAAAAGGCAATGGATCTTATGCATGAGTAGCAACGGCTGCGTGTATTTACCGATTTTAGAGGCTGGTATTTCTGATAGAGAAGTAAACAAAGGTTTCGAGCTCAGTGATTGGCGAAGAAACTTTTATATACCCAGGATGACGCACGGTGTATAAGGTCCATTGTTGGACTAATATAAATAAAAATGCGTTTTTCCAGCAGCAGATCTCACCCCGTAAGGTACGCCTAAATCCATGTGTTTTATCTACTTCCATAGCAATGAAAAATTTAAATCCATTTATCTCAAAACGTCTTTTTAAAATTATGCCACTGTTGCAGCCTGTAGCATAGTTTATCGTAAGGGTGACGAGATCGAAGTAGTAAACTGACGCAACACCTCAAAGTTCAAAGATTAAAATGCAACATTAAAATGAAAGACATGACAGAGAGGAAAACAGCTTGATTTATTTTATCAAAACGTAAAAAAATTAAATATGTAATGATATTTTGATAAATTAAACAGCATATAAAAGTCGTTGCTTAAATGCTGAGCTACACATTACGGATATGAAGAGCTGAAGTAAAAGGCTACTGATAAATTTTGTTGTCACTTGAAGCGAGTCCTGAAATCGAATGATTCATCGGGAGAGAGCAAAAATGAAGTTCCAAAAATGTCAAAAATGATAGCAATAGAAATATTACGTGCCAGGACGCCAAACTAATTTATGTTTGCTTCCATGTTAGCTCTATGGGGAAATTTAAAATATAAATGACAGTTGGAATACAGCAACACTAAATTTGGTTTAAAAAAAAATAAAAATAGATTGGCAACATAAATCCGTTAGCAGGTACCCGATGAGAAGTAATTACATTTATCATTAGTCTGGTAATAAAATTATTAAGATCAATATGAACAGCAAATGACTTCCATATAAGGTATGAAGTGCAAGTTAATAGCTTTTTAAAGATAAACAGACAAATATAAATTACAAACGGAAATAGTTTTATATGTTTTTATAGGGAAAAATATAAAGAGAATTATTCTGATAATTGCATTGAAATATAAGCAATATGTGCTAAATTGCAAACGGTTCTTTTCGGGGAACAGTACAAATTAAATTATGTTTTAGATCCCTCATCTATATACTGAAACATTTTAAAAGGAGATCATTGAGTTTATTACTGAAACCTTACTATGATTAATAAAGTTTATATGTTTTAATTTATAATTATATAGTTATTAATTTTGTGATAAATTAGATTTCTTAAAAAATATGTGTGCTACTTGCTACCACATATTTTATATGTGTATTTCTATATGCTCATATATACTATATATGTGTGTGTGTGTGTGTGTGTGTTTAATATAGGTAGTCATGATTTTCCCGTTTTACCTAACAGTTTAAATAAAAACAATTTTCTAAAGGTAACAAGACATTAAATCTGAAAAGAATGAACCTTTACCTCCAGTTTCTTGGGGCATGAAATCTAACATTTCGCTCAGCATAGAAGTTGTTGTATCAATGTCTCTGAAAAATAATATACGGAAAATGTATTTAAAAATAATTATAATATAATATTTACATAGCAATATTAGTGATGCTCATAATAATAATAATAATAATAATGAAATATGTTGCTTATTATTTACTTGTAAAAAAATACCGGAAAATTTTTGCTTTCACTGAAAAAATGATTTGTTGGGAAAACTAATTTCATTTTGTTGATTTTTGATGTATTTTGTTATTTTAACATTACTTTTTTACGATTAACCAAACCATCATTCTTTGATTGACCAAAAGAATTTGGTTGAAAGTACAGTTTCTATCACTGACTATCCCGATAAACTACATGCCAGCTCTGTAAACAGTCAAAAAACAAGCTTATGATGAATTATACCGGGTGATTCAAAATAGATGTTACAGCAATTATATCGTAAACTAAGAAAGATAGAAGCATACTTCCAATTACAAAATTAGAGCAAATTAAGAGTAGATTTCAGATATGGCATTTTTTTGTCAAAGGGGCTGTATACATATTAAATACGAAATTTAATTTTTATACGGTCCCTTCTATCATGTGACTTATAGTCAGAAAAATATTCTCCTCGCTCTAACAAGCAAAATAAAAAAAAAAATCATCTCTCTAAGTCAAAATCTCGCTGAGTTATTGCAATTTGAAAATGATGACTTACACCACTTTTTTTTCAATTTTGGCATCTATTTTTCGACGCCAATGGGCTAACTTTAGGGGGTTATCTATGACTTGAGAAAAATTAAAAAAAGATCCTTTATTTTAAAATAGCAACTAAAATCGTTCAAACGCGTGAAATCAACAATTTTAAGAATTTAATGCAGATTTACATTATTTCGTATTGTTAAAAAATTTAATAGTTAAATTTCTGAGGGGGTCACCTGCAAATTAAAACACGTTAAGAGAGGGAAAAAAACTAAAAGACTAGCAAAACCGTGTGAAATTTTCGCGCTTTATTTTTACCACTTTCCATCATGGTTGATAAATTTAATGACTTCGGCTCTTTAACAATTCCAGCAAGATTGAAAAGTGTTAATGACTTCGATTTGTGTGTCTGTCCATCCGTCTTTCTGTGTGTCTGCACTCTAACTCCCGTGAATATTCATAGAATTTCCTGAAACTGATATATGTTATTTGAGGTCACTATCGGATGTTCCTTATTGAAATTGGAGTGAATACATCTGCTAGCTTGTGCACAGGGACACCCGAAAGTATTCCAAAGCATTGTGTTCTATGAGAGGTATTTTTATAAACCATATTTTAATACCTTTAAATTATGCATATATTAATAAAATTGAAATACGTTATTATAGTTTTCTATCGGATATTTTCTATAGAAAATGGAGTAAACACCATCACTGGTTTGTATACAGGGACACCCGAAAGTATTCCAAAGTATTGCGTTCTATGTGAAGATATCTCTATAAACAAAAATTTAATTACTTTGCATAAATCTTAATGAAATTGAAATATGTTATTCATATGCACAAAAGAATGCTTTCTATACTGTACAGTACGACTAACATTAGATTTACAGGGCACGCAAAAATATTCAGTTACGTTAAGGGTTATTATTGGACATTTGCTGGAATTGTATTTTCGTTTACATTAAACATTTTCTAACAATTTGTTACTGTGAATAAGATTTCAATTTGCATTTTTTTTTTGTCTGACTGTCTATCTGTCCGTCTGCCCGCCCCCAGCGTCTGTAAATATTTTCAGAAATTTTCAGAAATGATATATGTTATTCAGGTTTACTATATGATATTCCCTATTTAAAATGGCATTAATTAATTCTTTACAAGTGGTTTATGTACAGGATCGCACGAAAGATGCCAATGTATTGCGTTTTGGGACAGATATTCTTATGAATTACATTTAAATAACTTTATACTGTAAAAATCATAAGGAAATTCATATTTATTATTAATATTCTAAAATAATGATTTGTATAGAATATGATATGGTTTAGATGTATAATTCTATGCCAGGGGGTTACCGCCCTTCTCAACCCCCGTTTAATTATAGTGCCTATACTTATCAAAACAAAAATCAAGTCTGTTATCAATTTCCTTGAAACTTGCAAACCTTCATCAACTTTTCAAGTGGCAACTAGATATGGAATCCAAAGTACCAAATTCGCATTTCCTGTACTTATTACTTTCTCATACCCATAAGGTAGAGAAAGTATTGTTTTTGGGCCAAATTTTCGAAAGTAAGTTTTTGTTATATTTAGACGTTTTGAGGTGTCCTGAATATGAAAATCGTGTTTTTAGCGGTTGGTCTGTGTGTGTGTCTGTCTGTTATCAGTTTATCTCAAGAACAAATAGCAGCAGACATTCCAAACTTGGTATTTTAAATATGTATCATATAGGGATGCTACACTAAGCTTTTCATTGAGATGAAGCAAATAGTTCGTGTACAGAGACACTCAAGGATATTCAAATACATTACGTCTATGGGGAAAATTGCAGGTAAGTAGAGTTTAACACCTATAGACTGAACTAAACCAAATGAAATGAATATATATTTTTTATATGCATAAAAACGTGCCTCATGTAAAATATGACAGGGAAATTATTCACTGTTCATTTACAGGGCTACACAAAATAACTAGATTATAATGCGACAATAGCTGAAAATTGATGGAAGTGCATTTTAGGTTGTGCCGTATATTATTACTATAGGTTTATATTTAGGTGCACTTTGTGGTTTGTACATATTCTTCAAAAGATATACAGGGTTGCAAATATTTAAGCTATAATATTCTTTTTTATTGTTAGTGAAAGTGCTTTACTATAATATTTTACCATTTCCAGGAAAGCTGCTCAGGAATGGAAATGAATTCCTCATAGACATATGATAAATAATGTATGTTTGTAAGCTAAATATGCATCGCTTGTGTTTTGTGTATTTACACGTTTTAAGGCTTCCTTATTACCAAAGCCATATTTTTGAATGTTTGATTATTGCCTGCGTCGAATATTTTCAGGAAACGAATAATTTCCGGAGATCCCCCTCACACAGAACTAATTATCATTAAAACTCTTCCGAAGCCTAATTTGAATTATTTTAACGTAGGTTTACATAACAGTACTCTTTATGTTACCTCTTAATTTCCAACCTGTATTTATGGTATTAAATTTCAGGGTAATAGAAAGTCGTGTGAGTGGCACACCAGATTTTTTGTTGTTAAATTATGCTGATAATTCATATATATACAGATCAACGAATAAAAATTTACCTTTCGTATTCAGGAGGCCTCAAAATGTCATATTATACAGAAAAAAAATCGCTCTCCAAAAGCTACTTTGTTTACAGTATGTGTATGAGAAATTAATTTTGCGTTCTGTGTCAGCAGTGTTCTTCGAAAAAAAATGCAGCAAACACTTACACCAATTAAATTTAATAATAATAAATAAAATGTTTACCTTAATTTTGGGTAGCCCTGTATATTGTCTATAAACTATATACACATGACTTTGTGTACGTAAATTTAGTGTTATATGTAAAACAAGTAGCACAAAATGAAATACACTTCCAGCAATTCCCATGTATAGCTCCAATATATCGAAATACTCTGGGTAACCCTGTAAATGAATGATGAATGGTTGCTATACCACAATCTACATAAAACATGCTTTTATGCGTATAAAAATTTTTTTCTTTTCATTTTGTTTAAGGCAGTCTGTACATGTCACACTGTACATATGAGAAATTTCGCTCACAGACGTAATGTATTTAAATTCTTTTGGATGACCCTGTAAACAAACAGTTGTCTGATCATAACGAATACTTTAGTGTAGCACCGCAATATGATACGGGTTTAGAATGTCGAATTGGATTTTCTGCTACTATTTGTTCTTGAGATATTCTAATAACACACAGACACACACACACACACTCAGAGAGAGAGAGAGAGAGAGAGAGAGAGAGACCAACCACTAAAAACATGATTTTTGAATTCAGAGGATCTGAAAACGTGCAAATATAACAAAAGCTAATTTTCGGAAATTTGACTCAAAAACAATTCTTTCTCTACACCGTGTATATGAGTAAGAGAATGTATAAAGAAAGAAAAATGAATTTGAAAATTCCCTTTTAGTACATAAATTATTCATAAATTTTATTTGTTAAATTATCAATGAGTATTCGCTTGTGTATTCACTAGGGAAAAGGAGACATAACAGGTTAAAATAGCCGTCTTTCCTCGAATGATTTCTTTTTCTTCCCCCCCCCCCCTCCAGACGCTGATCAACGTGTGCCTTATTACAAAAGCAATAGTAATTCACTTTTGATACAACCCCTTAAGTCTTGGCGAAAAATGCTAGAATTTTCAAATTGCAATAACTCAGCGAGATTTTGACTTAGAGAGATGATTTTTTTTTTTATTTTGATTGTTAGAGCGAGGAGAATATTTTTCTAAATATAAGTCATATGATAGGAGGGGCCGTATAAAAATTAAATTTCGTATTTAATATGTATACAGCCCCTTGTACAAAAAAATGCCATATCTGAAATCTACCTTTAATTTGCATCAATTTTGTAATTGGAAGTTTGTTTCTATCTTTCTTAGTTTACGAGATAATCGCTGTAACATCTATTTTGAATCACCCGGTATATATATATATATAAATAAAAAACTGTATATTCAAATCAACACAATATTTATCTTATTAAAAGAGATATTAGTAGAATCAACAATACTGCTTAATTAAAACAACAAAATAATTTGATTCTGGTTATAAAATGTTTGTTGACTCTATAGCAACAAAAATATATGTTAATTAAATATTTTGTTGTTGTTGTTGTTTTTCCAACAAAACATATTTTTGTGTGTTGAAAAAACTGTATATTGTCATACGCAAAAATTTAAGCTTAAGTTCCTAGTTAATCACTGTCACTAAATACATATTAAATTGATTTCATAACGAGGAAATCTAGATTAAAGAAATTTTGACAAAAATTAAGTCTAATTTCTAAAACGAAATAAGCGTATAATCTCAGTTGTTTTTTAATTACAAATATAAATTATTTTGATAATAAATATAGAGAAAATGTCCATATTTCATAAAATACGGGAAAAAGTAAACGAAATATATAGAATGCGTAGTACAATTGAAGCATTTATTGTTCTTCGCCGTTAAAGCACCATCTTGTATAGGGCTACTCCCCGCACCCCTCGATTAGAATGACAAAACATGGAGAGCATTATCTCCTCCCCAAATCGTGGTATAGTCCCCACTTTTAAAAATTGGCCATAATTCAAACACCAAACATCCAAAATGATATTACCTTTGAATCAAGAGAAGTTCTTCTTGATGATAATCATGTAGTGGTGGCCGCCAAAGAATTAATTTGTCCAACACTGCCACGCCTGATGATCTTGGTCTTCTTTCTAAAATAGATTGTATTCAATATATATTACTTAAACAGATATAAGTAATTTTAACTTTTAAATTGTATTGGAGCGTTTCAAGCAATTAATTACGCATAAAATAAAAAAATAAATTTCCTGGAAAATTACTTACATTTAAAATATACATTTAAATCGTAAACTGGCTAGCTACAATGAGTTTTTTTTTTTTTTTTTTTTTTTTTTTTTTTTTTAAGCATATACAGTATGCAGTCGACAGCAAAATTTTTGAAGCGCTAGCAGCAATTCATATTTAAAAGATGTGCACCAAATACTGTTTTGTTAAATAAATATTTGTCGAATCATGATCTTAGCCTTCGTGCTGTTTATAAAAAAGTAAGCTGGTGATAAAAATTAGCAACCAAACTAAAAAAAAAAAAAAAAAGAAGGAAAAGAAAAATGTGGATGTGTGCTTCAATAATTTTGATGCCGACTGTAAATGCAAATATTTTAATATTCCATTGTATAATGACGAAAGATGCCTACGTTTTGCCATGACAAGAAATAATATACGATAACTCAGCGTCAAAATAAATGTGTATGTGTAACATTTGGAATTTCTGGATAAGACATTTATATTTTTTAATAGCACTGCTCGGCGTAAAAATTACCTCTGAGACCATTTCAGCATATTCTTATGTGAAATGACCTTCTGAATCTGATTATGACGCCCATTTAGCTCTACCACCCACCGTGTTTTAAGAATGCCCCATAATTTTATAATTTTTCGGTGTTTTTATGGCTATAAATTTGATTTTTAGGAGAGGGGGAGGATTATTTTAACCGTTAAATATCTTCTGAGGGGCTACATAGTTGTAAAATTCTAAAACATGGACATTTGCGACAACAGAAAAATTTTGGAGGGGATTTGCCACTGAAATAATGCATTACATATCTTATATTTTTTTAATCTGTTATTAATGTCCTTTTTAAAACTTTATATATATATATATATATTTGTTTTTAGGTGTTAAATTAATTATTTTTCATTCTTCAAATCAAATTTATGGCCATAAAATTATCGAACATGGAAAGAAATTGAGGGAGGGGGTGGTGTATCAAGAAAACGGCTGGTGACTTGGCAAAATGGAAGTCAGATTCGGATTCAGGAGGTCATTTTGTATAAGAATCAGCAAGAATAGTATCAGATCTCGAAAAAAGAAATTTTCTTTTGCAGAGCAGTGTAGTTAATTATATAAGTTGCATCACAATTTTCTGAGAACAGCAACTATTCGAAGTAATGATATATTTTCTGTTATTTTTAAAAGATTGTATGGGATTCAAAAGCTAAAATAATGCATATTTCTTCTTCTTCTTCTTCTTTCTTTCTTTTTTTTTTTATTATATATATATAATGAATTAAAATATTTATTTAAAATTTCGCGCATATGAAAAAGCATGATTTAAACAATAAAATTTTTGTAAAAAAACTTGGACAATTCAATCCGGGATCCTGGTTTCCAAAGACTCTTTAGAAAAGGGTGAACATGATTTCGCAAAAACTAATGCAATAAAAAGAGAGATAAGCATTTACAAGTAAATACTGTAAAGTAAATAAAAAAAATGCAACAGCTGTTTCAGGTCAAATTAATAGCACAGATCTTCATCAGGTGAAAGAACTAGATAT
The DNA here is from genome assembly GCA_963930645.1 of Salticus scenicus. Lineage (NCBI taxonomy): Eukaryota > Metazoa > Arthropoda > Arachnida > Araneae > Salticidae > Salticus > Salticus scenicus. The sequence continues at coordinate 178,422,012 of OZ005650.1, forward strand.
TCGCCTGGTTTTTGGTTTGAAAAATCTAAATATTAATCTGGTTAAATTCAAATAATAATTCATTTAATAAATAAATTAATTAATAATTAAATACTATATATTGCAAAAAACTTTCAACAGTTGTTTCTGGTCAAATTAATAGCACAGCTCTTTATGAGGTGAAATAACTAGATTTTCACCTTACATTTGGTTTCTAGCATCTATATGTTAACTTGATTAAATTCACACAATAATTCATTCAATGAATAAATAACTTTATAAGTAAATACTGCAAATCGCAAAAGACTTTCGACAGTTGTTTCAGGTCAAAATAACAGCATGGTTCTTCATCTGATAAAAAAGGTTAGAACGAGTGCAATTTCAAAGCTGCAATGTGTACTCGCGACTACAGAGAAATTAAAAGTGACTTCATCCAATGACTTCCCCTGAAACATTATTTATTGATTTCCAGATTAGTACAGCTATCTGCACTACAGATAAACTAGCAAAAATTTTAAAATTAATTAAAACAAGGTATCATAAAAAAATATATTACATAAAAATGTTAAATGAATGGTTTGTGTAAAACCTACGAACCCTAAATGGTTAAAGTAAATATTATTCATTGAAGAGTTGTTAGCCTTATTAGAAAGCTACGCACAATCAATGTAACCAACACACTTGACATTTTGCTCTATTATATATATATATATATATATATATATATATATATATATATATATATATATATATATATAAGCTTAATTCCTTCAATGTCCTTTGTTTTTAAATTTTATTGAAATAAGTTAAAATTTGTATTAATTAAATATCATAAAAAAAAAAAAAGATTAATATAAACGTTATAAATATAACATAAAATTTAAGACATAGTAAGTAAAAGAAAAGAATATTATACTCAGTTTTTTAAAACTTCTGACAGTAAACAAAATACCATTTTTAAAAGCTTTAAATACCACAATTAAAGACAAAAACATGCATGTACATAGTAATGAGTAATGAATAGTGAAATAAAGCAATAAAATTTACAAGTTGGCAAATTATTGTCATAGTTAAAAATTATATTAAAATATCGTTGAATTATGGATATTGTTTTTATAATTAGTATTAATGTATATATATTATTTTAGCACTAATAGAAGAATTTAATATAAATTTAAATTGAAAGAAAAATGCCCAACACTAAATAAATAAAATATATATTTTTCATTATTAAAGAGATCTTAAGTTAGAGAAACATTTGTAATAAAAAAAAAAAAATGCATTTTCGCATACCATAGTAGCTTGTCATATCCATAGGATGAGCAGATATTAAAAGTCTACACTTGTGTATTTCTCGAAGAAATAGTTGTGTGCAGCAAACAAGGTTAACAAGGTTTTGACTATCGACAGGAATACCCTCAGCAACATCCCTGAAAAATTCAAAATAAGAAAATTAATCAACTATAATTTTAATGAGTCAAAATTACACCAACATTTATTTTGCTGGAAAAAAAAAATGAAATACATATAAATAATACTAATAATAAATAATTTTTATTTATTCTGTATTCAAAAGTATTGATTTAAATATTAAAAGTCGATTCGGATTTTTAAAGAAATATGTCGAATTCAGGCTTCATTGACACTAAAGGAACTACAAATTCTTAAAAACGCTTTATTTTGGTCTGAATACGATTTGTCTATTTTATGCCAAATGTTTATATATACAGAGTGTGTAATTAAAGATACGATTTCAAAACGCTATAATTTTAAAACTACCCATTAGAGCGATTTGTTATTTTACCAGAGCAATCGTGAGACAATGAAATTTTGTTTAGGGGAGGAAAAAAGTAGTTCCAAGATGATCCTATATATGGCGCTGTCAAGGTAATGTCAGAAGAAACGCCTAAATGGACTCATTAAACACAGGAATTTTGTAGCAACAAAATGGAATAGCAGGAAACAATGGACTTCAAGGTTTTACTACAATTTGTTTCGAAAAAAGGCAAGAATACATGATTACAGCGGAAACAGTCATGGTGAAAAGAGAAAAGAGGAGCTTCCTGAAACAAATATTTTACGGAAATTTAACGCTCAATTTAGAACTTTCTTTTTTCCTTTTGCCAAATCAAATTTCATTACCTCACGATTGCTCTGGTAAAATATCAAATCGCTCTGATGGGTAGTTTTAAAATTATCGCATTTTGAATTCGTAACTTTAACTATAATCACCCTGTATAAAGGTATTTCTTATACCCATAATATGTATTAGAAATTACACTTCCTTTTGAACATAGAAATTAATTCAAGGAGTTGTAAGAAACTTCATATATTGTAAATCTAATAATTTCGTACAGATTATATTTTGCTGCATAATATTTAGCAAGTAATTTAGTTCATAAAATAATAAGAGTTGGTATTTGTATACCCTACTTTTAACGTGATATTTCATGTAATATTTCACATTAGTAATTATGACGATCAACATAAAGTGATAGCGATATGAAGTTGCCCAATGTGCCGATCAGACTAACTTAATACAAACATTGTCAAGGTTGGTATTGGAGGACAGTCACAAGGCTGTTATTATAATTTGGAATCTTTTTTGTACATCTAGTTTTACTCTCTAAATAAATAAATAATAATAATGAAAATGTGAATGAAATTAAGACAGAATTTTACGTCAAAAATTAATCACAAGGTATCATTTATTATTTTTTTCAATATCGTAGGAAGATCGCTAAAAACGTTTGGACTGTGCTGATAAATGCTAAGTTTCGTAATCGAAAGATAGGACCAAATCGGATTAATGAAAATCATGCAATATTCTGGCCACATCTGTCCCCAGACATTACCTCATTCAGCTTTGTTTTTTATAAATGAAAAATCACACTTTTTGTATTTAAATATAGCAGAGGTTAAACACCACAAAAATAATAGGTAAAGTGTAAGAATTGCAGTTATGGTAGAATTTAAAGCATGCCGTCTGCTGGTAAAAATAGTCATAATTTTTTTTTTACTTCTGAATATCCAATGGCAGCAAATTCTAAGGACGAATTAACAACATATGGAATTGTAGGATTTTATAGTAATTATCTAATATCAATTTCAGAGTGTGTTATAAAAACTGTAAGTAAAATTTAAGAGAATAAGGATTTTATATAAGATTTAAAACAATGAAACAAAGGCTGTAATGACCAAAAATATCCAGTTTAATATCAAATATTTAACTTGACACATAAAGTGTCATTTGAAATGAGTCCAATAAATTTCAAAGGATTCCCGAATCGGTCTTTTATTCAGTTTTCGTCAAATATTTTATTCACTAATATAAAAACCATGCTTTTACTGTAATAGTTGCTGAGAATCGTTTCCATTGTAATGTAATATTATATACATATATATATATATATATATATATATATATATATATATATATATATATATATACATATATATATATCGATTATGTAAAATTAAAACATCATTATCAGACTTAAAAAAGATACGGATACATTTACTATTATACATCAAAAGTTCAAAATTGAGGATTGAATAGACTTAGAAAAGTTTAGAAATCTGACAGCAAAAGGTTACCAAAATAAATAAAAAAATAAATAAACGTGCCAACAAATTTATAAACAAACTGACGTCTTTAAAAGTTTAATTAATTTGAAGTGTTTATGTTCTATGATTAAGACACCAATTCCATCTATGAGCTTAGGATCCTAGTGTCTTTAAGTCACACACATTATTGGACTCAAGGCATGCACAGCGACAACAAATTCCAGGATTAAACGAAAAAGTACTTGGAGAAAAATGAAACGATAATGAATAAAATAGATCAGTAGTCACCAATCGAAAGTCGTGGGTCACTAGTGAAGAGCGATAAAATTTTGGTGGTCCGTAGAAAAATTTTGACATTATTTGCAATTTTTAACGTTTATAAGAAAAAATACTGATGTTAACTTCAGGACTTTTTGAATCCCACATACTCCCAATATTAGATTTTAGAATTTTCTGTATGAGAGAGAAAATGAATAGAATAATCTTTTGGCACAAAAATTTTATATGTCTTTAAGAATTTTCTGGATGAGAGAGAGGATAAATAGAACGATCTTTTATAAAATAATAATAATAATAATAATAATAATAATAATAATAATTGTAAATATCAGTCATAGTCATCATTTTGAATTTTTTATCCGCATTTGATACTTAGCTAGGACTTGTTCTAATTTTATTGGAATATTCAAAATCTTCAGTGGTTTAAATTATACGTCAAAAATATAATTTCCCTTTGGATATTAATATTTTGAAAATAAAATATATATGTATTACTAGATTTAGTAAATATAGTTTTATATATTGAAATAGCAATTTGTTACTGCAGTAAACATTTCTTCTGAGTTTCTTATAATATGAAAGCAAAAAAAGGTGTTTATGATCAGCCCTAATAATTGTTTTATTACAGTCAATGTGCAGTCATCGTTCTTATGATTGAACTACAGTATTTACGTGTTCCTTAAAATAAAATAGGCATTTGTAGTGTTTTAAATGAAATAAGTTTATTTCATATTTATGAAACAAGTATTCTCTGTTTATTTAATTTCGACAAAATTCTTGTAAACCAATTCAAATGATGTTTTTCGCATTTCTATGGTCACGCGTAGACAGAATATTATCACATCATTACACAATTAATTCTACTATGTGAAATATGTGATACAGGTAATGAACTTAATGAAATGCGCAATTCATAGTTACAAAGTGATATTTTCTAAAACCTGTAAGGCGCCTTGCAGTGTCGAAGAAAATGTTGGTGTTTTGCGAAGAATTAATGTACGAAGTTGGTAGTTAGGTTGAGTTTTCAAAGAATGGACAAAAGTGTGATAATAATCAGAGTACACTTCCATAGATGACGGAATATTTCGATTTTAGATGCTTTGCCAAATATCTCAAAAAAGTACTTGATACTTCCAGAGTGTAAAAAACATGATGCACTTCACATATTTCATCGAGCACTTTGACCCGAAAGCAAAAAAGAGATTAGTTCAGGAATTTATAAAATTAATAATTTATAAATTTTCTTTAAATTATCTGTATTTATTTGTATGAGAATACCATGAACTTTCATAGAGATATAAGACTTTTTTTTTTTATATGTATAATAATAATAAAAAAAAAAAAAATCGTATTTGTTTTCTTTATATCATGCAAGATTTTCAAAACAATTCTATGTCATCTTTTGATAAAATGTACAAGACCGTCTTCGGCCGGCTCGATTATCAAACTAGCCGCCAATTACGAACTCGGAACTCTACTGATCAGGCTACCGCGGACCGATGAGCTTGGAAAAATCATGTTTTTATGTAGTTTTGAAAGCCCAATAGAAATTTTCTAACTTGGATTTTGAGATGCATAAAATGACCAAGGGCTATCATTCGACATTAATTTCGCAGCTGAAGATTCCACTATTTTCTTACAATATCATAGACAGACATACGGACGAAAAAAAATGGTTCTTTTATTGCACATAAAGATTAAATGAATGGAAAATTTCCATTTTAACCAACAACATACTATATAATAGTATTTGTTTTTAATTTGATGAAAAGTATATGTTGTTTCATAACACATTTCCCCCGTATTTCCAGAGAATATTCGTATTTTAAATAAGACTTTATTCATTTTTCGCGAAATAAAGTTAATAATAATAATAATGATAATAATAAATAAATAAATAAATAAATAAATAAACACATATGATGTTACTGCGTTTCCCAAGACTAGCGGTGAGGACGAGTCCAAAGGATTTGATTGGTGTCAAATTGACAGACAGATTGAGATTTGGAAAAAAATCCAGTCATTTGGTCACTTACCGCTTAATTTCTCTGAGTGAAAAGGGTTATCACCCCTATTTAAACACTGGACTCGATGAATCTGCACTTGTGCAGAGGCTCCATGATCACAAGAAATGTGGTTAAAGAATATTTGTAAAGGTGCATGTCAAAATTGCATGTGTTCATTCTTAAAACTCAAAATGTGCATTTTAATTTTTGTAAAATAAAACTTGATAGATAAAAAAACAAGCATAAAATTTTATATTACACATTTTATGAGATTAAAAGAATCTAAAAAAAGGGGAAGAACAATCCCTTGTATATAATTTTATTTTCGTTCATCAATAATATTACTGTTATGTATACATCAACAATAGTATTCATAAAATATACTTTTGTAATTAAAATATATGATGATTTCAACTAGTTAAGTTATTTTAAACTAACTTTCACGAAGATAATCATTTGATGCTATTATAATTAGGCTGCAATGAAATAATCATTTAAATAATTATATATCCACAAGTTACTGCTGTTCAATCCTTGATACATGTAGTTTCTATTCTCTAACCAAGTGTTAATGCCAAATAATTTCAAAGCATATTATATTAACCATCGCTTCCTTCCTAATTTGCTCTAGATATTTACAATTCATATATCAACTGCTCATTAAAAGTAGTTTTAAAAAATATTTTCTAAACTGTCATTTTATTTATGCAGATGGCTATATTCTATATTATTCACAATTTCTAACTCAAAAGAAGAGAGACTATAGCCATTTTTAATTATAAAGTGTATAAAAATTATGTATTGCCAACAGAAAAATTGTTATGATACATTTCTTTGTAATGGAAGATTTAGTCATAGTTTATCATTTGCACTCTTTTTCTAAGACGATGATATTAAAATTGATTTTTTTTTTTTTTTTTTATGAATTTATTTAAAATTTATACGTGTTTGAAATGGCAGTATCTTATCTTAGGGTCTTTATGTAGTTATATAAATCTTCTGAAAATTTTTAAAATTACAAAGTATTATTTTCTATGAGAAGAAAAAATGTCATTTTAAAACAACTTTTTTTTTTTTTTTTTTTTTACAAGGATATGCAAAACATTTTTATAAATTATCATGGACCTATTGTTAATACTAACTAAAAATGATATTAAAATACATATTTCTAATTTATATGGCCATCTTGTTGTATTATTACACATATATGTGCCCAGGGATATGTCAAAATATCAATTTCGTTCACGGTAATAATTACTTCAGCACCAATTTTCGCACGAATTGTTTATATTTACGATTGTTTGTTACATATTGTAACAAATATTTTAAGATTATAGCTTTGTCTTAATTTAGCATGGAAATATCCCTGTTTGGGCTCTTACTGTAATAAGAACTTAAAAGAATTGTTTATAGAAATCTTTATTAAATCCGAAAGTAAAAAAAAAAAAATGTCGAAATATAAATTGTTCTTTCAAAATCGGTTGTTTATTTTATTTTATAACGTAATTGTATATTTTCATTGATTAATTATATCATGTGTTAAAATTAACTTTATTTTTTTTTAAATTCAACAATGACAAAATAAAATAACCAATATGTTGTGGTCACCACAAGACTTTCTTTCATATAATCTTATTAAATTCACACAGTACAAATTATTTATTAAATTATTATTTGTTAAAATTATTTTCTATTTTGGATACAGACGATTTGCATATCAGATAAATCTAACACTAAATGCCGAAATAAAGTGAATTTAATTTTAATTTAATTTTTTTTTCTTTTCATTGAAAAAGTAAAAAAATTGATAATTTTGTTTTAAATTATCATAGATAATTTCAAACAAAATTAGTGCGTCGAATTACTGCGTCGTTCAAAAATTCGTTTTAAAGGTAATGGTGATTTCTTTTGGAAGATATCATTATTGGAAATTTATACTTTCAGGAAAGAGGGGGAACGATGCTACTATGTGAACATATTTTTTTTTCCAGTTTAGTATTAATATTGTCAATATATACACAACGTTAAAAACGCCAATGTAAAAAATTGTTTAGTGCAGACTTCAGTTTCAGTAGCGTAAAGTATACCGTTGTCATTGCAGATTCACGAAGTGGATTATTGCTCATGTATATAGGTAGGGAAGCGGATTATAGAGAAAGAGTAGCAAATCCTATAATCCGCTTTCCTACATATAAATATGAGCAATAATCCAGCACTTCGTCATTCTGCACTGATGACGGTACGCTTTACTCTACCGAAATTGTAGTCTGCACTAAATAATTTTTTACATTGGCGTTTTTAACTTTGTGTAAATATTGACATTTCTGTTCTGCGTCGAATCGAGTTATTTATAGAACTGTTATTATTCAAATTCCTATTACTTTCACAGTCATTCTTTAAAAGTAAATCTCATTACGTACATTTATACGAAATTTTGTCTTATGCTGCCATATTGAAAATTATGAAAATAAATCGGATGATTTTACCATTTATTGAGAATTCATACCAATGTGATCATTACCAGTTGCGGTCGAGGTCCAACTAAGTACCAAGTTTAGTTAAATTTCGTTCATTGGTACGTGATATACAGCATCTATATACTTTATGATACACACATACACAAACAGATATGTCCTAAAAACGGTCAGCTTGTGTTCAGGATATTTCAGAATTTGTAAATCCATCGAAAACCAAAGGTCGAAAATTTTCACGAATCCAATACCTTCTTCTTATATATGTAAACAAACAAGTACAAAAAAAAAAAAAAAAAAAAAAAAAAAAAGAACCTTTTTTGAGCGCTTGACACATTGTATATTATTTATTTATTTATTCAAAAATAAATTCCAAATAATCGATATGGCAGGAAAGTACTTTCGTATGATCCATAAATTTTGAAAAAAAAAAAAAAAAAAAGAAAAAAAAATTGAATGTTAAGGATAAATAATATTTTAACTTCAGAAACGTAAATGAATTTGATAATGATATTTATTTAAGTACTAGGTCATTCAATTTAGCATCATTAAATATGCATTAAAATTTTTACAGATATTTACTCTAGATTTTTATTATCATTTAATCGACTTTTAAGCTAGCACGATCGTATTTTACTTTAAACTTTTCCTAAATATTCTACTAGACTTGTAAGCCTCTGTTTGTTTTTAAAAATAGCACACCTATTATTAATCAAGAGTTAAAAAAAGAAAAAAAACTAATAAATAACCTTAATGACTCGCACAATGTGTTAGATATTTTCTAAATTGAATTTGCAGATTATTTAAAGATTATCAAGTCATTTTTCATAATTTTGACTTTTTTTCTTCCTAAAAAAGGGTAATACTGAAAGGAAAAAATATAATAATTCTTTAAAGGAAGGATATATATTTCTTTTCTTTTCAGTTTTAAATAGCATATGTATGAGTGAGTATTACTTCAAAATATAAGTTGCTTTTAAGAGATTTAAAAATGTCCCCTTCTAAATTGGATCTAATATATAAATATATATATAAATTAACTTTAAACATGTGAGTTATTTATTTATTTATTTTAAAACTGCTATCAAAACTGAATTACTGCCGAAAAACATTTTTATTTTATTTCTCTTTCTTCTCTCTGTTGCTAACTGATGATTTCTTATAGGATGTATTTTAACAATTTTCACATTTTTTTTTTTTTTTTTTTTTTTTTTTTTTTAACATCACTAATTTAATAACATTATAAGAAAAAAATATATATCTATCACTTTTGATGTATGTAATAACAACATATTTTCTGATATATATCTACATGGCTTAAAGAACGAATATCACATCATTAAAAATGATAATTGAGCGATATTGAAAAGTCATAATATTTAATTTCAAAAAGGTTCAAACATTTTTTTTTCAAAAAAATTAATTAATTATTAACAATACTTACATGTTAATTAATATTTTCCGATTCTTAAAATTAATTTCAAAATTTCTACAATAAACGAAAGCTTTGAAGGATGATTAAAATAAATTATCATTTTCATAACACAAGAGTGATCTGCTATTCAAAGGAAGTAGAAAATGAAATATAAATTTACCTTTTATAAACATATTTTGACATGCTTAGCTCTCGATAATAACTTTCATTAAGTCTGAAGACAAATATTGCCGTATTTGTGTTCACCTGCAATTTGTTAGTGTTTTGTGGCTTTAAAGTAGAGTGACCATATTTTTTCCTTGAATTTGTGGACAAAGATGGCGGCGTCCTCGAATTTCGAGGACAAAAAAATAAAAAAATAATTGAATCACCTTAAATTGTAAAATTTTAGTAATTTTTATGTATAAAGCACCTTATTTCAGCTTATTTATTATACATATAATAAATTACTATAATAAAACATTAATAACTTTATAACCGGCGTCCCCAAATGTGTTGTATTTATTTAGGGACGAAGGTAGTTTGTCCTCGAAATTCGTGCCTGTCCTCGAGATTCGAGGACATATGGTCAACCTACTTTAAAGCGGAATAAATTTGGAATTTAATTTACTTATTTTTGATATTGAAATTTTTAAAAGTGTTATAATAAAAATGAGTGCAGTGAAATCATTTGTTTATTAAAAATAGTTTGTGAAACTACTTTAAAATCTTCTAACAAATCTATGAAAAAACAATCCCCTTTTGAAATGCACATAAAGAGAGTCGTATTGAAATTTCAGGACTTTTGATATCTTTTCAATTATATTTAATTGTTTTAAATAATACTTTAGTTTCAAAAGAGAAAATAGAGTTTTTTTATATCAGTCGTAATAATAGGTTGATTCCTTAAATATTTTCAAATAATCATTTTTAATTAACCACCATTTTGAAACAAAATGGCCGATAAAATTGGCCATTTGAATCACCCAAGATATTCTTAGGTCTACTGTCCAATTTTGTTACAAATTAATTAAGTATTTTGTAAATTACTGAAATAATAATTTTTGCATTGTGTATAAATATTTTGATAATAATAAAAACCCAAATTTCTGGAAATTAATGGTCTACACTGACACCATTGCTACAAAAATATGTTGAAATAAAAATAATAATAATAAAATCTTTCGTTTGAAGGACTGAATAAAATAAAGGAAGAAGTATAATACGGCGAAAAAAATGACATTATAACTGCAATAATGTAATGAGAAAAAATAAATTTTACCTGTGATGTAAAATAAATAGAACAAATCTAAGAGGTAATTGAAATAAATAGATGATTATCTTTCTCATCCCCACTGAAAACCGCCAAATTATGGTCAAGATTTTAAGCTAAATTAAAGAAAAAAAAACCTTAAAAAATATATTAAAGGATTATTATGAATAATAACAAAAAAGCTAGGTAAACGAAGACCGTCTGTGAAGTCGTTCCTTCACATATATGAGTTTTAGTTACAGCTTTAAATAAATGCAATAATTAATTACTATATTTTCAATAAATTAAATGGCTAATAAAATATCTAACGAAATTCTAAATTACTTTTATATTTATTCACATTTGTCTCTATAAATAGATATCTTAATTCTAATAATATTTTATCCGTTAAGCTATTAAAGAAATCTTCTGAGAACAAAAACATATTCTTTAAAATAAATAATTTATTTCTGCTAGTCATCTTTTTAAATGACGTCTCTCAGAATTATAATCTCTCCTAAATCATTTAATAAATAAAATATAAAAAAAAAAATTATTTTCATTTATAAACCGTTGTATACATAATTACATTTTCATTCTTTTAAATTGCGTAAGTTTATTTATTAGAAACTAAATTAAGCAATACGTTTCCGTTCTAACATCATCAAAGGGGTAATTTATAATTTTGGATGACAGGAAGTGCAATAATTCATAGCCTTCCCGTCACTTTTACGCAACGATTTTCTGGCGATAAAATTTGGCATAGATGTTTGGCGTTAATTCTTTAACGGACTTTCTAAATTCAAAATATTTATATTAATTTATTCCAGAGACAATGGATTCTGTTTGTGGTAAAAATTGGCGCTAGTTTGGAAATCTTGGCGTAATTCAGCAGTTTGATCTTGATTGCGATATAGAGAACTTCAGAATTGGCTCTAAAACTACCGCTGTAACAACACGTAATCGCGAAGCCCTCTCTCTCTCATCTAACCCTCTGAATGTCTTTTAGTCTTAATAATATACATTTTAAGATACTTTTAAAAAAAAACTTTTTTATTCCCATGCTGCTGAAATAAAGATGTTTGCTGCAAAATTATTGGTTTTTCTTCTTCACGGCCTGCATTTTATTATTCCTGGAGTTTTTTTTGCGGACTTAGCCTATAACTCAAGTAAACATTTCCAGTATACCGTCTAGTACATATATAAGAGATATAGATATACAAACTAAGTTTTCTAAAAGAAAAGCCCTAAAAATACAGTACTTCATGCAAAAATAATTTAAACAATCTTTAATTAAAACTTCATTTTAAATTGAAGTTTTTTTTTTTTTTGAAACATATTTTACACTAAAATCGCGAATTTTAATGAGATATAAAAAATGTTACACAAGTTATGCGCTATCGTCTGCATACAATCTCACCATACTCAACTCATCCACAATTTAAAAGTAGCTATTACACGATACGTTTGTTGGCATTAAGAATAAATTCAGTATTTTCACGAAACTTGGAAATTTATTATTAAACAATTTCAAAATAATACTGCTGTTTATATGTTTATTAAATTGTTTAACAGAAAAATTAAATGCACTATTTCTTTAAAATATTATTAGTAATAAGTCAAAAACATTTTTCATTTCATTGCTTAATATAATAATTTTCATCTAATATTCTTTATAAAACGCAACTTTTGCAAAAATAGTACTACTCGATTAGATAAACAATCATTCGAAACCGTTATCTTTTCTTCTCTTGACATCGGCCAAAGCGAAACGCTATCCTCCATTCTCCTCCAATTATCGAATCCATCTTCGATAAATTAAGCCGTATGACTCCCGTATCATCTATATTACGTTTTTTTTAAAGTCATTTTAACAGGATAATTTTTTTATTCTTTTTAGCGTATTGATACTAATTAATACATATTTTAGCTGTAATAGCATTCAAGGATTATACTAAATTACAGATTCCTTTAAAAGAAAATAGTACAGTCGGTAACAAAAGTGTCCGAACACTAGCAAAAATTCCTATGTAAAAAAAGGTACACTTCATACGGTTCTGTTAAATAAGTTCTTATCGAATCATGTTCTTAGACTGACTAAGAATAGGATTCGACAAGGATTTCTTTAACAAAACCGTATGAAGTGTACTTTTTTACATAGGAATTTTGCTAGTGTTCAGACACTTTTGTTACCGATTGTAGCAATATTTATTTTTATACTTTCTTTTATTAAATATCGCAACTCGTCAAATTTTTGAAACTTTATATATGTGTCTATAAATATCACAGAATTATAAAAATTATATATATATATGAATTTTGAGGTTTCCTCATTTCAAGATTTTAGAGGTTTGTCTCTGCGTCTGCGTTTCTTTTTGAGTGAGTGACTGAGAAAGAGAGACAGAGAGTATGTGTATTATTAAGCATAACTAAAAAAATCAGAAAGCATGAAGTAAAACCTCGCTATTCTTAATTTTTATTATATGAGGATTTTACTTTAAATTTATTTTTCTGAAATCGGACAAACAGTTTGTTTACATGGACATTCAAAATTATTCAAATATATTCATTCCATAGGTAATATTTCCTGCTAGTGTATTAAAACACCTCTAAAATTTCACTAAACCTAATAAAATAAATATCTTTTATAAGAACATCAGTTTGTTTGGTATAGAAAAAGGTATATAAAGCATCAAAATACGTTCACAGGGCCACACAAAAAATTCTTATTTATGAGGGACTATAACTGAATGTTTCTTGAAGTGCAATTGGAAAGGTATTACACGATTATTTAATTTAAGTACTCTACGGGATTCTAATTTTAAGTGCACTTTTAAATGTATATGCAGTTTGCAGACAATATGCAGTGTATCTAAAATTAAGCAAATACATCTATAGAACGACTGTGCTATTGCTTTCAGTAAGATATTCCACATCATCATCATTTACTGTGTTTTACTTCGAATATGACAGGTCTTTTGCTGTACAAATCTACACAGTTCAACCGTTCGCTACGAAAAATTGGGACACTTATTAATGAGAACAAAATCGAGTTAAAGCCATATTTTTTAGTTCAGTTGTATAATTGCTTTAAAAATATTAAACAGAAACCCAATTTTAAAAATATCAAAAGGAAAAAAAAAAAAAAAAAAATCAGCCGAAAAAAAATGAGCGCGTTAGAATTTTCTGTTATTTAAATTGAAGCACAAGTCAATTATTGTGTGTAATTATAAATATATTTACACATTTAAAAAATGATAGTTAATTATTTAATTGACAAAAAAAAAATCTAAAATATTTGAATTAGCTATTCTTTTTACACGCGTAATGAATATTACCTCTCGCATTATTTTCATCAGCTTAAGCTTTATTAGACAATCGGTTTCAAAACCATGGAGTGATTTGTTTTCATAACTTTTTACTGTCAAATATATAAAAGTAATTCATTAAATTTAAATTTAGTTCATTTGGTTTATTTGTTGATGAGGGTGTTTTAATTCATAAAGCGTAAAAGAATTTATTGCGGGTTAAAAATTATGGACTTTGATTTACAAACAAATCCAGAACACTATACGATGAGAGATCGTATGACAATAGATGCAATCTTTTCAGTAATAATACGAGAACGGGGGTTTATACGAGTGTGCACAGTCATCACATGCCTTTATATGGAAGAAACAAAAATGTTTGCACACTGAGGGGAAAAAAAAATACATATATATATATTGCTTTCATCTAGAGGAAAAAGTAATCATTTTCTGTATCCTAAAGTAAAAACATAGATTTCGGAGTTATGCGTAAAAGATAAACAATTAAATAGAATGGATGAAATGATCAAGAATTTCTAGTCTTTATTTTCCAGATGGTAAGACAATATTATGAATATTAGGTATCCTTCGAGTTGCGAGAAATTCTCGCTTGATTTTCTCGAATTGGTCTATGAACCTAAACTATATCTCTCTTCTTCTGTTCGCATTTATTTGCAAAGATTTTTTTTTTTTTTTTTAATTATTTTATTTTTTCAATGAGATTGACCACGATAGTGTAGGAAACGCTATAGAACTCTAACAGCAATATCTAGAACTCACTAGAAAATGGAATTAGAATTTTTAAGGATGACATGGAAATATTTTTACTAGATCCACACTTTATTTTCTAGATGTCAATCACATTTTTTTTTCCCAGTGTAATATACGAAATAGTCCTGTCGTACTAAATTAATTTCTGTCTAAGATAGATATCTTTCTTTTTTTTCTTTATTTATTATAATAGGTCTTATATTTAGGCTCAAATTTTCTTTTACATTATTTGAAAATTTTCTTCCTCCTTAAATATTTATATATATGAAATTTTAAAGTGACCTTTTAGAGTTAAAATATATTTAAAGTTTAACCGATGTAACTAGTAACTGCCCCTGGAAAGTTTTCATAATCAATGCAAACCAAGCAAAGATTTCTATAGAAAAAAAAAAAAAAAATCTGGTGTGAAACAATCACATGACTTCCATTACCCACTATTACACGTATTATATGCATTTTTGAGAGATAATGTGATCAGAAAACATAAAAGTTACCTAAAGAAGTGGAAACCTAAAATTTTTCTGGTAAGAGAAACGTATAAAGACGTATAGAAAGAAGCTTACATATAGCGAGGTAAAAAATAAGAGAAAAAAATGGTAGAGTTATTTTTTGAAACACAAATTTCCGAGATTTTAAGATGACCTACCTCTGCAGGAAGACTGTTAATTTTCCTCTAATAACCACGTAATACACGAGAAATAAATGGATTTATATAACAATTTTCAAGAAAATCGTTATAGCCGTTTTTGAGATACCAACTTTTACAAAAAATCAATTATTGACCGGAAAACAATAATTACATACAAAAAGTGATTTAAAAGTGATTTAATAGGACGAGTTTGAAAAAAATCCGTACAGCCGTTTTTAAAGAAACGAGCTAGCGAGACCAGAAATTGAACTATTTATAAAGGACGCCTATCAATTTCCCTGAACTAACTAACTATATCAATCGAAAGGACATCTAATACAGTGTTTATATAGCAAATTTGAAGAAAATCGTTACAGCCGTTTTTGAGATACAGACTTACGGTCATACTTCCGGTCTCCAAAGTGCCACTTCCGGTTTTTCAACTTTCACCAAAATTTGGAGCATTCATCTGTACACCAGACCTGTCTTAATTCCGAAGTTTTGTAGTTCTAGCTTTATTAGTTTCGGAGATATGGTAGCCAGAAGATTCCACACATACATACACACATACGCACACACTGACCAATTTCCAAAGATCACTGTTTTGGACTCAGGGGACCTTAAAACGTGTTAATCTCGATATCGAACTTTTGGACCAAATACAATACTTCCATTACGTACAGTAGTATGGTAATGGAAGTAAAAAATTAAAAATGATGTAATTTATGCAAAAATATGTTAAAGAATTTTTAATTTTAAATTAAACTTAGAATAAAGTTATTTTTTCGGATATATTTGTGCTCTAAAAGCGTAAATTTTTTGGAGACATTAAAAATTTCACAAAAGTTTTGCTATCACGTGCGTATAATTTCATCATATTCAGTTACAGCTCCTAAATAATGAAGCTTTTACTCGATATGCTTGTTGCTATCTCAAAAAAAGAAGATTGCATTTTCAGAAAACGTGCTAAAATTAATTAAAAATATTTTTTCTAAAATTACTGGTATTGTTGTATTTATTGAATTTTTTAACATAAAAATTAAATGTACATTTTTCTTTAAGATTATTGGCAATAATTCAACATTTTTATATTTTATAGTTCATTATAACTATTTTTCTCTGAACTGTTACGTAATATGTAGCTTTAGCAAAAATTATACCATTTGATTGGATAAATTATCAGAAAAGAATTTTTGATGTTTTTTTCTCTTGTACTTTACCACAACAAAATTTTTTTCTTTATTTATCTCCCATTATTTAATCCATCTTCAAAGTTTAAAGTTTCTTTAAATATTATTTTATCAAGATAAAATTGTTCTTTTTAAGGTGAATATAATAATAATAATAATAATTATTATTATTTTTTTTTCAGATATGATTATCATTCAAAGAAATTATAACGCAAAATGAACAATTCTTTAAAAGAAAATTATAACTTTAATATATTTAAACTGTTTTTATTGTCTTTTAACCCTTATATGTCAGAGATCGTACTGTTTTGAGATAAAACTTTCGAAAGTGACTTTTTTATATTTCTGAAAGATTTTAGGTTTCCTTAATGAGCAAATTAAGAGTTTAGGGTAGACATGTTTGTCTCTTATCTGTGTCCCTCTCTACTAGTGTGTAATATAGAGATTAAAATATAGAGATTTAGCATAAATAAAATAACAAGTATAATCTGGAAATCCATAATCGGCATCCTAATTTTTTATCATATGTGAATGTTATTTGAAATTTAATTTATTTATGTTAATTACACAAATAATTTTTTTTACAGGAGCATTCCAAAGTATTCAAGTATATTATATAAGTGGGCAAATTTCTTGTTAATATATTTTAGCACTTTTTAAATTCCACTTAGAAAAAAAAAAAAAAAAAAAAAAAAAAAAAATCGTACATATCTTCTATGCATATAATTACGATTGATATAGAAAATGGTATGAGAAAGCAATAAATATATGTTTAAATGTCCACGTAAAAAATTCTTATTTTCAGGGATTACATGTGGAAGTTTCGTAAAATGCATTTCAAATGTCATGCAGTTTTCTTGATGTGTTAGATTTAAGCATGCTTTTTATGCATATACAACTGACAAACTCTATACAAGGCCATACGTAACTCAGCAAATAAAAGTTTTTGACATTGGATGAAATAGCTGAAATTAATCAAATATTTTAGCAAATTACCATTTTGAGGTCCCTTGAATACGAATATCAAGTTCTTATCAGTTGGGCTTCGTGTCTGTTATCATAAATCTTAAAACAGATAAATGAAAGATCTTCAAATTTAGTTTTCTGAAAATCATATTGGAATGCTATTCTAAATTATGGATTAAGATCAACAAGATTCAAAGTGTTGTACGGGTAAAAAATTTGTAAATAATTAGAAATAAAAAAGTTAAATTTAATAACAATTTACATTTATATATTTTTATAAATGTAAGTTAAATATTCAAATGGGAAGGAGGTTGTCTGGTAGTACCAACACGCACGCACCAAAAAAAAAAAAAAAAAAAAAAAAAAAAAAGCCGCATAAATCTGTTTTTGTACTAGCAGGATAAATAAAGTATTATGAGAAAGCACCACAGGGAAGTGGCGTTTAAAAGTAATCGGTTTAAAAGAAAGCAGAAGAACTAAGAAGAAAGTATACTGTAAATATATATGTCACAAGTCTTGCAGCTTGCCTCCTTCCATCCTTTCTTGGTTTTTTCTTTCTTTTTTCCCTGGATTTCGATTTAGTTTGAGTTTTTCTGTTGGGATTTGGTTGAGTTGGTTTGTTGTATCGTTTGTTTTGCGGGCTGTTAAAAATTAAGTTTGGTTTCTTTAAATATGTGTATTTTATCCCCTGATGTTTTTTTTTCACCTTTCTGAGCTTCTCCTACATACAGAAATTGTTCATTCTTATTGGTCTTTGTGGTTTTGGTAATCTTGTGTCTGTTGCTTGGCTTCTTCTGCACTTAATGGGTCATTATTGTTCATTACAGGGTTCTCTTTTTTCACCTGGAAATATTGTCCTAGATTCAACCTTCTTTTCACCAGAGTCTAATTACACGGTCCTATTTCAATTTTCAACAGGTATTATTGTACAGTGGATTGGCGTCAGTGCTATTGTTGAACTTGATAATTGAATCAATTTGTGAAATTTTGTTGCTTTGTTTGGCGTGTGTATGTCTCTTTGGTGAATTGTTTGACTAACTATTCTTCGTTCTAATTCTTTGCTTCTATCATCAAAATGATTATATATATATATATATATATATATATATAGGAATAGATTATCAATGAATAAAATAAATTATCAATGAATAAAATGAAATAATATCTGCGCATTGGTTTGCAATTCTCCTTTTTTGTTTTTCTTATCTTTAAACTCCTAAATTCGTTACAATAGTTACCTATATATATACACTGATGGAAAAAAAAAAATCCCAACACCAAGAAAAAATTATTGTAAAGTAATGAAATTTCAGCAATACATTTGTCTAAGTAACATATATTAAAGTTTCAAGATCACAGGTAGAGCCATTGGCGAGAAGAGCCATTTCAAATGTGAAATGTTGGTACATCAGTAACCGGTGTAACCGCCAGAATTTTGAATGCAAGCATGCAAACGTGCATGAATTGTGTCGTACAGGTGTCGGATATCAGTTTGTGGGATGGAGTTCCATGCCTGTTGCACTTGGGCGGTCAATGCAGGGACGGTTAATGCTGGTTGTGGATGACGCTGGAGTTGTCGCCCAATGATGTCCCATACGTGCTCGATTGGAGAAAGATCTGGTGATCTAGCAGGCCAAGGCAACATGTCGACACTCTGTATAGCATGTTGGGTTACAACAGCGGTATGAGGGCGAGTGTTATCCTGTTGGAAAACACCCCCTTGAATGCTGTTCATGAATGGCAGCACAACAGGTTGTGTCACTAGACTGACGTACAAATTTTCAGTCAGGGTGCGTGGGATAACCACGAGAGTGCTCCTGCTGTCATACGAAATTGCTCCCCAAACCGTAACTCCAGGAGTAGGCCCTGTGTGTCTAGGCCGCAGACAGGTCGCTAGCAGGCGTTTTTCTGGCCTCCTTCTAACCAACACACGGCTATCACTGCGACCAAGGCAGAACCGGCTTTCATCAGAAAACACAACAGATCTCCACTCCGTCCTCCAATGAGCTCTAGCTTGACACCACTCACGTCGCAAACGGCAGTGGTTTGGAGTCAGTGGAATGCACGCTACAGGGCGTCTGGCTCGGAGCTGTCCTTGAAAGTAACCGATTTGTAACAGTTCGTTGTGTCACTGTGGTGCCAACTGCAGCTCGAATTTCAGCTGCAGACGCAGTACGATTAGCCACAGCCATACGCCTAACACGGCTGTCTTCCCTCTCAGTAGTGCCACGTGGCCGCCCGGAACCCGGTCTTCTTGAGGCAGTACCTTCCCTTGACCACTGCTGCCAACACTCATGCACAGTGGATACATTCCTGTCAAGTCTTTCTGCAATATCGCGGAAAGAAAACCCACCTTCTCGTAGCCCTACTACACGACCTCGTTCAAACTCAGTGAGCTGTTGATAATGGCCCCTTCGTCTTCTTAGAGGCATCCTTGACTAACATTAACCCACTACGTCGAATCTCAACTGTAAATAACGATAACGAACCTTACAGCGCTTATTTAAAGCAAACCTCATTTGCATGTTCATAGTGTCGCTACAAGCGCCACACTTATGCGCGTAGCTCGAAATTTGAATCGACGTCATCTTTCAGATGTATAAAAAAGCCTACCAAATTTCGTTTATCTAGCACAGCTCCTTCCTGGTGTTGGGATTTTTTTTTTACATCAGTGTATATATATATATATCTTATATTACAGACATTTTCTGTAATAGAACAATTTAGAAAAATTTTAGTACACAACTGATTATGTTTTGTCTGGGGAACACTGTAACTAAACCTCGCATTACATAAAATTCTTTAGTTCATGCAGCCAGGATGGAACCAGGGTAAGACATGACATATAGTATATGGTGATGTTCCCTCTCAGCCACTGAACTACATTTTATCCTGTTATTTAGCATTTCACAACCCTACTTCGATGTCTAGTTTTTTGTATGCAAAACAGAAAAATATGTACCGATTAGGTAAAATTTATATTAGAGTTACATATTTTATCTGGTTACAGAAAATAAGTGTGTCTTTTGGTAAATTGAGGTGTAATTTTAAAGTACATTTATATTTTTTTTGAAAACAGGAAAACAAAGAAAAGAGAGGATAAAATGTTGTTAGAGGTTGTTCTGAGTGTGTATATGTTTTGCCATCATAACACGCAAAAAAAAAAAAAAAAAAAAAAAAAACTAGCAGGAAGCTCAAACTCGGTGATTTAAATCTCTTATGTTTTCGGCTCCTATGTTGTATCATAAGAGAAGATTATTTGAAACATTTAATTAAATCGGACGAATAGTTAGAGTATAATGACATTCAGAATTATTGAAATTACTTCTCTGGAAAAAAAATTGTAGCGCATTTTAACACCTCTTCACACACACACACGCACGCAGGCAGCGCAAAAATGATTTTAAAAATCATACACAGTTCGTCTGCAAAGCTACACTAAAGAATTCTTTTTTATAATGGACTATAATTGGAAATTCCTTCGAATAATTTTCAAATGTTAATATGACTTTATTCTGCTGAATTCAAGTATACTACGTGATGCATGTACAAAATTGTCCTGCCATACTAAATTAAAGGCTGTGATTTCTTTTCTTTCTTTCTTTTTTTTTTATTAGTCTCATATTTAATTTCTGTTTTTCTTTTAATCATTTGAAAATTTTCTTGAAGTGACATTTTGGAGTTAAAATCCATTTAACGGCCCTCTTCAATTACCGTCGCCGGCAGCCCGAGCCAATGTTCTATGGGGAAATTTTCTTTACAAATAACTTATTAACTGATACATATTTTTAAGTTCTGTTTTCACATTCAGAAAATTTCCAACTGTTAAATTCACGGACCTTTTTTAAAAATGTATTATTATTATTATTATTATTATTATTATAATTTAAATATTTTATTTTGAAATTGCAAAATGAAAAAATTTCACATATTGAAAATTCGTATTATGCAGCTTCAAAATGTAAAAAATTAAAAAAAATATTTTTTAAAAAAGGTCCGTTAATTTAACAGCTGGGAATTTTCAGAATGTGAAAACAGAATTAAAAAATATGTATTAGTTAATAAGTTATTTGTAAAGAAAAATTTCCCATAGAATAACATTAGTTTCGGCTTCTGGAGGCGGTGAGTGAAGAGGGCCCTTAAGTGTTTGTTAACCGATGTAACTAGTAAGTGCACTTAGAAAGTGTTTATAATCTATGCAAACCGCATAATTTTTCTTTCTTTCTTTTCCTTTTTCCTTTTTTTTTTCTTTTTTAATAGCAAGGCTATGATTTTTTATTTTATTTATTTATTTATTTATTTATTCATTAAAAATACTGTAATTGGTGTGAAAGTACATTTAGAGAATTTTTAATTAAAATTAAACTGAGAATAAGTTAATTTATAAGATATATTTGTTTTCTAAAAGCGCAAGTTTTCTGTCATTAAAAATTTCACCAAAGTTTTGCTATCACGTGCGTACAATTTCATGATATT
Source organism: Salticus scenicus (assembly GCA_963930645.1). Classification (NCBI taxonomy): domain Eukaryota; kingdom Metazoa; phylum Arthropoda; class Arachnida; order Araneae; family Salticidae; genus Salticus; species Salticus scenicus. The sequence continues at coordinate 178,444,319 of OZ005650.1, forward strand.
CAGTTATAGATACTAAATAATGTAGCTTTTACTCGATATGCTATTCGCTATATTAAAAAAGATTTGCATTTTCAGAAAACATGCTAAAATTAATATTAAATATTTTTTCTAAAATTACCGGTATTGATATATTTATTGAATTTTTTATCATAAATATTAAATGTACGTTTTGTTTTAAAGATTATTGGCAATAATTCAACATTTTTGTATTTTATAGCTTATTATAACTATTTTTCTCTGAAATTCTATATAATATGTAGATTTATGAAAAATTATACTATTTGATTGAATAAATTATTGGAAAAGAAATTTTGATATATTTTTTTTCTCTTGAATTTCATTACAACGAAACGCTAGTCTTCATTTATCTCCAATTATCTAATCAATCTTCTAGGTCGAATACTCCCCCCCCCCCCACTCCCACACTGGTTCATCTAAATAAAGTTTCTTTAAATATTATTTCACCAAGATAAAATTGATCTTTTTAAGGAACATATAACCATATATGTATATGTATATATATTTATGTATATATGTATATATATATATATATACATATATATATATATGTATGTATATATATATATATATATATATATATATATATGTATGTATATATATATATATATATATATATATATATATATATATATATATATATATATATATATATATATATATATATATATGTATGTATATATATGTATATATATATATATATATATATATATATATATATATATATATATATATATATATATATATGTATATATATATATATATATTTATGTATATGTATAATAATTATTATTATTAATAATAATTTTTTTTTCAGCTATGATTATCTTTTAAAGAAATTATAATGCAAAATGAACAATTCTTTAAAAGAAAATAATAATTTCAATATATTTAAACTATTTTTATTTTCTTTTACCCATCTATGTCAAGGAATGTACTGTTTTGAGATAAAATTTTCGAAAGTGAGTTTTTGATATTTTTCAAAGATTTTAGGTTCCCTTAGTGAGCAAATCAAGAATTTTGGGTAGAACAGTTTCTCTGTGTTTTCCTCTCTGCGTGTTTGAAATAGAGAGAGGAAACATATAGAGTTAGCATAAATAAAAAAACAAGTATAATCAAGAAATCCATAATCGGTATCTTAAATTTTTATCATATATGAATGTTACTTGAAATTTTATTTATTTATTAGTATTATGTTAATTAGACGTATAATTTTTTTACAATGATTTTTCAAAGAATTAAAGTATATTATGTATGTAGGTGTCTTTAATATAGTTTAGTTCTTTATAAATTTCACTAAACAAAATAAAATTAACATATATATCTTCTAAGCACATAGGTACACCAAGGGACAAAAAAGAAAAAGAAAAAAAAAAGCCGCACTCGGATGTTTTTCTTTTCTCTTTCTGCAGCCGCCAATTGTATCATTTAAAAAGCAAATTTTCAAACAGATTTTATTACGTCGTCCTCCACTTACACTTTAGGATTAATCCAAGTGTTAAAAAACAAAACACAATTATCAGGAAAATTATAATTTTAGAAAGTGTATCAAAAATGGCAAGTCTAAGGCAATTAACGATACTACAAAAAGTATTAACTTTAGAATGAAAATCAAAAAATATTTAAATACATGAGATTTTTAAAATACTTAAATGTCAACGAAATATTCGTGAGATGTTTTTTAGTGAGATATAACTTTTTGTTGTTTTTTAAACTTGAAATTAGGCTTTAGGCCACCAAGTTGCTCATCTATGCGAGATGAACGCCAGTTAAAAAGAAAATGTTTTTATAAAAATCTATTTTTATCATGTTTAGAACATAGAAATGATTTATTTTTTTAAAAAGTGTTTAAAAAAATACTTTCTTCAAAAACAGTGCAACAACAATTAAACGAAGCAGATTAAAAATCTGAAGATCTATGAAAAAAAAGCCATTATTATGAAAAATAATTAAAAAACATGACTTCAATTGACCAAAGAATTAAAAATACTATCAGTTAATTATTGGGTTGAACTGGTTCTCTCTTGTGAATAAATTTTAGTTTATTTCGAGATGACAGAAGCAAGCTAATAGGAAGAAGAAAAGGTGATCCACTTAATGAAAATTGCACTCTTAAAACAGTGACACTTTCTCTGTACATTACGGAGGTGCGTAACTTTTAAAGGAATCGGGCAAATTTTTATGTTCAAGGAATCAATTAACTCGAAATAAAACACGGACATTATAAAAGTGGTGCCTGACTGACTATTTTGGACGTATATCAGACTTTTCCACAATTAGCATTTCAAGATGATAATGCATTTTGCTACACGCCATCTTTAGCATGTTTATTTGATTCAAGCTGCTAAATTTACCTATCCACTTTCCTGAGCACCTATAGTTCTGAAGTAATCCTACTTTTATTCCACTTTAAGTTAAATCCCACAAAGAATATCGTAGAATTTCTTCTTTACCAGACCTGGAAATAGTCCTAATCTCAAATCGCTCCGTTAATATTTAATCTATAAAATGGAAGGGGGATATGACATTTTTAGACTACAACATAGCAACAACTTGGAAAAGCTATTTGTGATATTTGGCACGGTGAAATTTCTGAGGTTTATACAAGAAAACTGTATAATACTATGCCATTCTACATTAAAACATAATTCAATATAAAGGAGGAATTACCTAATAAGAAAACATATTTTTACTAAGTAATTGTTTATATCTAACAAATAAATAGTTTTCTCTATATATTAAAAAAAAAGTTACTGTCACTGGCGTCAAATTTTTTTGTCTGCGACAGCATTTAGGGCAGGGTCCTTCGCGTCATGAGAGGTATCAATGTGTTCCGAGTACTCCAAGGCTGACATTTCAACTGCTTAGAAATTTCTATCATTTTAATTAAAGAAGTTATTAGCTAAAATCGACACGTTTATGAAGGTACTCTATTTGCCATTTTGAAAAAAGTTTCTCCCAGTGACGTTGTTCTTCTGTCATGAAGTCATTTTACACGAGAAAATGGAAATATGATCCATGGTTGTACGTAGGTAGGTAGGTTGGTTGGATTTAACGTCGCACCAATACTGCACTATGGGTAATTGGCGACGGTCTGGGATGCACCCCTACAGATGTTCCGGAGACATGTCATCACAATTTTGATCCTTCATGGAGGGAATTCCCAGGCGCTTTGGTGATCCCCAGAGGTATAGTGGGAATAGGAACATGGAGGACTTTGCGACCACGACAGATTTTATGTGCACCAGCCACCATTAGTGTACACAAAGGTCTTTGGCCGGCTCAAGTATCGAATCGACAATCTTCCATTTACCTGCTCAGCGCTTTACCGACTAGGGTACCGCAGCCCGAAAACATGGATTGTAAAAAACAAAGAAAATAAATATCAACTTTTTTTCTCTACTTTTAGAAAATTAATCTTCTTACATGGTAAAATTAAAATATGATCCACGGTTGTAGGTAGGTAGATAATTAGGTGATTGACGTTGCATCATTACTGCACTATGGATAATTGACGACGGTCTGGGACGCACCCCTACGGATGTTCCGAAGACATGCCACCGCAGTTTTGGTCTTACACGAAGGGGATAGTTCCCCAGCTTTGGTGGCCCCCAGAGGTATAATTTTGATGGGAACACGGAGGATTTTGTGGCCACGACATATTTTACGTGCACCAGCCATCATTAGTGTACACGACTGTCTTTGGTCGGCTCGAGAACCGAACCCACAATCTTCCAATTATGAGCTTGGCGCTCTACCAACTGGGGTACCGTGGTCCGGATTTAAGGTTGTAAAAAAGAAATAAAAGGGTCATGTACTAAAGCTGTAATGCAAAATGGTCTAGATATTATGATTTTCTATCTATTAAATATATACATATATATATATATATATATATATATATTATATATTTCAATTTGACATTGAATATAAGGATTTCCATAATAATTTTCTGCTTTTTCTTGTAATATGCACTATTAATATTCCTTTTTACTGAAAGAAAGCAGCGAATACGCGGGCAGAGTTCTGCATGTGTCAATGAGTGAAGTGAGTCGGGGAGGAGGCGAAGCCTCCTTCGGGGGTTGGTGAGCGGAGCGAGCAGGGGGCAGAGCCCCCTAGTATGTCATATATTAAAATGTAACATGTTTATTTCATATAATAAATCATAATAGAATACAAAGTATATGTTTATTATATTACGTTTAAAAAGTAAGTTTTATGTAGATATTTTTTAAGTACTTCGTACAGTGTAATAATGGAAATTACTAAACCAAAAACATATACAGGTATCATTTATCTGTCTTTGGTATTATGCAAAGATTACAGTTTTATTTATTTTAATCATTACATTTGAAGTTATTTCAAATAAAAAACCTATAAGTCAATATTTCTGTAGTGCGGCTTTCTTTTTGTCCCTTAGTGTATGTTTCATATAGAAAATGGTATAAAAAAGCAATAAGTATGTGTTTAAAGTTCCACGCAAAAAATTCTTATTTTCGGAGGCTACATTTGGAAGTTCCTTAAAATGCATTTCAAATGTTACGCATTTTTTTTTTTTTCTATGTTAGAATTAAGCACACGTTTTGATGCGCATTGAACTATACAAATAAAAGCTTTTGATATTGGATGAAACGACAGAAAATGATCAAAGAATTTTATCAAATTATATCACGTCCAAAGAAATTGCTTAGGAATGTTAATTGGACTTTCATATATATATATTAGGCAATGCATAGCTTTAGAATCCAATTTTTTTTTATGTTATCTTGCTGTGGTAGTAATTAGACATTTTGAGCTTTCTTGAATACGGATTTCAAGTTCTTATCAGTTGGATTTCGTGTCTGGTATCATAGATCTGAAAAACAGATAAATGAAGGATGTTCAAATTTAGTAATCGGAAAATCCTATTGGAATGCTATTTTAGAATTTGGTCTAAGATCAGCAAGATTCAAAGAGTTGTACGGGGAAAATTTTGTATATATATATATATATATATATATATATATATATTAACAACTCACATTTAGATATTCTTGTAAATGTAAGTTAAATATTTAAATGGAAGTGAGGCTGTCTGGTAGTGCCAACTCACACACACAAAAGGAGTATTAAAAAAGTCGTATAAATCTGCTTTTGCACTAGTGCAATTAAAAAATAAATAAACCTCTTATATTACAGAAATTTTCTGGTATCAAAATTGTTAGATAATATCCGAATAAAATGGGAAAGTGCGTTACAGATGTTATCCGTAACAGAGCAATATAGAAAAATATGATTATTTTGCCTGGACAATACTGTAAAGAAACCTCACATTGAATAAAATTCTCTAGTTCATCCAGCCAGGATGGAACAAAGATAAGCCGCATAGTACGTAGCGATGTTACCACTCAGCCACAGAGCTACATTTTATCGTGCTACTTATCATTTCACAAACCTAATTTTATATCTAGTTTTTTGTATGAAGAAAAAAACAAAAAAAAAAAAAAAAACATGTACCAACTAGATAAAATTTGAATTATATTTACATATTTTATCTGATTACAGAAAATAAGCGTTTCTTTCAGCAAATTGAGATGTAATTTTAAAATACATTTATGTAAACAGGATTATTATTATTATTATTATTATTTCATTTTACTTATTTATTTATTTATTTTATTTTATTTTATTTTGTAGTTTTTGAAAACAGGAAACAAGAAAAAAAAAGAAAAAGAAAGAAATGCTGTTAGAGGTTGTTTTGCGTGTGTGTTATGTTTCGTCATGATAAGACGCAATATATATATATATATATCATGAAAAACGGCAGTTTTTTGAGTGACGCAAGCGGAGGGACAAACGGGTAGCTGCGAACTCATATATACGGCTAGTTTGACATCAAAGAGATTTGTAAAAGCTACCATTAATATCTCAGCAAATATACCATATTTTGTTCTGATCTTTTCAAAATATTATTTTATCTTCGGTCTTAATCTATCCTGAAAATTTTACATTTCTACATGCAGTATGTTTTGAGATCTGAAATCCCAATTTAAAGCCAAATGGGGAAAAAGTATGGTGTAAGTTTGTAATGGTCTAAAATCATGAAAAATATCTCTAAAACGGCACTAACGATTTTCTTGTAATTAATATATGTTGTTAATGGGATCTTTCTAAATCTAGTAACGTTTTCGTTTTTTTTTTTTTTTTTTTTTTTTTTTTTTTTCAGGAAAACTCTTGTTTTTTATAAAAGTTGTTTTAAAAATGGAACTATATTACTACGCCATTTGCATACTTTCCTTCGGCTAAAACGTCGCGATGCGGTTCTTACTTGCAAGGCTTGAGTTGGCCCCGTTGGTTGGTTGACCAACGTGAATGCAGTCAATGAATTATTTAAATTTTCCTTTTTTTAACGCAAAAATACTTTATTATATTTTTTATATATTTATTGTATATATACTAAGTCAAATTCACTTAAATATATTTTGTCTTCTGTTATGAAAAAAATATTTTTGTAATCAATAATTTTACCTTACTTAAATCCTTACTAAGTCCGAGCTTCATTATATATTTCAGCTACCTAACGGTGCCATCTTCAGAAACACTCGGTAAAAAATGATTTGAAGGTGCTAAGTTTGGACGACTTGTTTATCTTTTGTAGTTTCTTCTTTAATTTCTTCACTTCTCTTGTTTTCTTTATATAGCTGTTGCCACTCGGTAGGAATAATGCTATGTTCGATATCATTGATAGTATTATTATTGGTTAGTATTTCGATAGCTTCTCTTTTGAGAGCATAATGGTGAGAGTTGCATGGGGCTATTTTATGAAAATTAATGGAATCAATGTTAATTGGGTTAGTATTGTTAGTCCTTGAGAAAGCTGTGGAATGTCTATTGTATTTTAAGTCGGTTATGTGTTCTGAAATACATTCTTTTATTTTCCTTTTAGTCATTCCTATGTATGAGGCTTTATTTTTATTTTCATTTTGATATTGGAAATCGATTTTATAAATGCCGGCTGTGTGTTTAAAGTCTATGGAATCTTTCTCATTGCGAATTCGCTGGTATATATTTTTATTTGTTTTTTTTGGGATGTTTATATTGTGTTTGGTGGCTTCATTTTTTATTTTTACGGCGGCTCCTTTGCAGTACGGGATCGCGGGGGTAAATAGTTGTTTAGATTTTTGAGCATTCGGAATACTGTTTAGGGTTTTAATACGTTTTTTATAAAATTTATCAACTATGGAGGGATTATAATTAGCTTTCTTGGCGATATCTTTTATTATTTTTATTTCGGAATTTAGATATTTTTTATTAGAGCATATGAGTATAGCGCGGTTAACGTAGGAGCGAATAGCGGCATATTTGTAAGAGAGGGGTGTGTGACATTTATTATTTATGATTTCGTTGTTACTAGTAGGTTTTCGGAAGACGGTGGTGTCTATGGAATTATTTTTGTTTTTGATAATGGTGACGTCAAGGAAATTTAAGGAATGGTTATTTTCTATTTCATGGGTTAATTTGATGTTCGGATCGGTGTCATTAAGTTTTTCAAGAATGTTGTCGGGACTAATCGTGGGTGGTGTGACAGAAAAAATATCATCTACATAGCGTATCCAAATTTTACATTGGTTGATCAAATTGCTTACAGAATTTTCGAACATTCGCATTTTGAGCTCGGCGATGATTCCCGAGATGGGGGAGCCCATGGGCACGCCTTGGGTTTGTTGGTAATAACATCCGTTGAAAAAGAAATAAGAGTGGTTAAGTAAAAGATTATTTACGCGTATTAAGGTGTCACTAATATTATTGTTGCCGAAATGATTTATTATAAGTGAGTTGATTTTGGGGTTAATTTCAGAAATATTGATTGAAGGATATAAGTCTTTAACGTCAAAACTGCAGAGTGTGTCGTTGTATGAGATATTGATATTGCGGATTTTTTGAATAAAGGTTTCAGTTGAGTTTATTGATAAGTTAGAGTGGGGAAGGAGAGCTTTATAGATACCTTTCATGTAACGTTCTAGACAGTATGTCGGGCCTTCGGATTTATTAACAATAGGGCGCAGTGTTGGAGGGTTTTTATGATCTTTGTATTTGCCAAAGAGACGGGGAATAATTGGGGCATGGTTATTATAAATAGGGGGTGTGTTATTAGGCCATGTGCCAGTTTTTATGATGGATTTAGTTTTTTCAATGAGTTTATTGGGGGGGGGAGTGTGTGAGTTTGACAGTGTTAAGTTTTTTGATAGAGTCTTGCATCATTTGAAGGTATTGCGTTCGGTCCATTATTGTGAGAAGGTTTGTTTTATCGGACATTAAGCAGGTTATGTTTTTATTGTTTTTAAGATCTTGAAGGCATTTAATATCTAAGTAGTCGGAAGTTTTATTGGTATTTTTTATAGAATTTATAGCGGTATTACGAATGTTGGGGCGTTTTTGTGGCGGTATATGTTCTATCGCGGTTTCAATGTGGGCAGTGGTGTCATTAATATTTATACTGTCGTTTAAAATAAATTTAGGTCCAAGTTTTAATATTTCATCTTGATGGCTATTGAGTTTGGTGTTAGATATATTTAAATATGGGTACGTTTTGGGAGGAGGTATGTTTTTTAATGACGGTTTATCTCTTGAGATCCAGTAATTTAATTTTTTCTTATGCCGTTGAATTAGTTTTGAGGTGTCGATGTTTACAAATAAGTTAACTTTACTTATAAAGATTTCACATTTAGCTTGGGGGTATTTGTATTTGATTTTTTCTAACATTGTGTTGTAGGACCCGTGTTGTAGATAAACCGTCATTAAAAAACATACCTCCTCGAAATACTATCGAAATACTAACCAATAATAATACTATCAATGATATTGAACATAGCATTATTCCTACCGAGTGGCAACAGCTACATAAAGAAAACAAGAGAAGTGAAGAAATTAAAGAAGAAACTACAAAAGATAAACAAGTCGTCCAAACTTAGCACCTTCAAATCATTTTTTACCGAGTGTTTCTGAAGATGGCACCGTTAGGTAGCTGAAATATATAATGAAGCTCGGACTTAGTAAGGATTTAAGTAAGGTAAAATTATTGATTATATTAATAATCCTTCCTTCAACATTTTTGTAAAATATTTTTGATTTCAAAATTTCATATTTACTCAAAAAATATTTAGATAATATTTTAAATAAGGGAGTATTTTGTAATTTTAAATATTCCATTTTATCATAATAATGATGAATTTACAATTTTTTAAAGCGAAAATTTTTTTAATCATTCTTGAACATCGATTGTATAATAGCTCAATGATTTGAGATTCCTGTTCATATATCCCTCCGCGCCAGGAATGGAAAAAAAACAGCAAATAGAGTTTTGGCGCCATCTTTCGTTTTTTATTTAAAATATACACTTTCGTAAATATAGATATATATTTTTCTTTTTAAAAATTAAAAATCTCTTTCGAAAATACAGTTAGAGTTTATTTATTTATTTACTTTTCAGACGACAAATGATACATACTTTAAATAGTAACATAATCAAACAAATTTTTTTTATTATTATTTAAAGCAATAATGGCTAGGGGATGAAATAGTGCTTACAATGTTTATTAGAAAAAACATTATTTCATGAATTTTATAAAATTCATGAAAAATGTGTCAAATAGCAATTATTAAAAAGCAAGTCAAAATAAATAAATAACATCTTTACTTTGAAACCCATAATAATTTATTTATAAAATATTATTCTTTCTTTTCTTTTTTTTTTAATTAATTAATTTCTGCATGAAAAATTCTATTTCATAAATATATTTATCATTACCATAAACAAAAAATTCCCCTTTAATTTTAAATAACTATTTCTACCTGTTTCTGAACAAGTTTGTTTATTTATCTATTTTTTTTTTTTTAGGGGAAAAAAGTTAAATATGTATGTATATGATTTTAATATAAGCTACTAGATGGCGCCACTACATTTAATTTATTTTTCTTAAAAAAAAAAGAAACAAAGAAAAAGTTTTAATTGCTTAGAAACATGTAGAAATAATTATTTAAAATTAAAAGAAGGTTTTTTGTTTACTGTAGTTGTAAATATATTTATAAAATGGAATTTTTATGCAGAAATTTCATTTTTATTAAAAAGCTTAACTTATATTTTACATAAAATTTTTCTCCAGATGACTTTATCTTATTTTTTAAATTATAGAAATGTAAAGCTTAATTTATATTTTGCCTATTTTTTCCCCAAACATTTTATATGAAAATATATATGAAGTAATTTTTACCTGCATTTTTGATGAAAATTTAAATTGTGAATATTGGAGCAGTTTCTATACTTAGCCTCAAAAAGGGAAAGAAAATATATAAATTTTCATTTTTCACATTTACTTGATTTTCTTTTCTTTTTTTCTTTCTTTCTTTCTTTCTTTTTCTTTTTTTTTTTTTTTTTTTCAATTGTTTAATTTGTATTTGTAATTCTCTAAAAAGAAATTTGCAAAATGTAAATTACGTAATTCTAACTTAAATTTGAAATTTTCCACTTATTTTTCTTTCTTTCTTTCTTTCTTTCTTTTTTTTTTTTTTTTTTTTTTTTTTTAAGAGATTGAGAATCCCAGTCAATAACTTTTTCTAGCGCGAAGCTTCTCTATTTTGTTTCCAAATGGCAGGCTACTTGAAAATTTGTCAGCACAGCATGATAACGTTTGAAATACTGAATTAATTCACACTAAATTTGCAGGGTAGATTTATCTCAGAAATGTATTTGATATGTTCATTTGCCAACTTAATCCACCCTCTTGTTTCCCTGTGCCAGCACACTGAAAATTTCAAATTTACATTAGAAAGGTTTTATGAACCGATTTGCTTAAAACTCCATATATACATAGCCTTCATTTATAAATTCACTAAGTCCATTAATAAATTGTAGCTGCCATTTTGAAAAAAAAAAAAAAATGGTGGCAACTTCATAAGAAAAGATAAATCAGTTTACCATTCCTAGGAGCCAGAAGGACTTGTTTTAATTTTTTGATCAATAACCCCTAAAAAGTAATGATATCAGTACAAAAAATCCTTAACGGCTTAAAAGTTTGTGACGCCGCTACTTTATGACTATAAGAATTTGAAATATGAGTCTTAAAAATAATGGTATAAAATTTTAAGTGACGCTTTGCAATTAGTTAACCCCATGGGTACATTTGACGTCTGAGACACGTCATTCACTTTTTTATATTTTATATTTTTGTTTTGCAATTCTAATTACTTGAAGACATCTTAATACTACATATGTCACCAATATTTTAGAAATAAATAAATTCTTGCGTAAATTGTACTGCTTTTACATACTACTCCAAGCAACCAAAAATTATATCCGTTCCACATGCAAATATTTTCTCAAATAAATCCGTACTCAAGGGGTTAAAATATACATAGATTTTCTTATTTTATCATTTACTTTTTTCTTTTCTTTATATTTATAATGCAAACGTAATATTATTAACTTCAAGATCAGACAGATATATAAAATACACTCACTGGTGCTTTTTCATTCGCATTTCAAATTCAAAATAACAGTTTTAAAAGGAATGATATAAAAATTCCAGTGGCGCCTCGGTGTAATTTTAAAAGATTTGTTTTTAGATTCCATTAAAATTACTTTTGTTTTGTCTAATAAAGTATATTTACACATTGAAACAGTGCTTTTAATTTTCAAATGTACTGTCAAATAATTATACTTTTACTGAGTTTGCATTATAAATTAAAATTATTTATTTTAATAAATTGATTTATCTTTTGCGTCACGCAATCCAAAACTGCAAGTAAAATTTGCGTAAATGTTTTCTTTACATCACACTACCTCTTTGCGCAAATTTTCACTTAGTTGGGTACTGTGATACTATGTTTTGGATAGCGTGATGAACCCATACATATAAGCGAGACGTATTAATCCTGGACGATAGGACCCATGCCCCAGCCCGCCCGATTCCCGCTCTTCGATATCTTTTTCTAGTCAATTTTGTCCTCTTATTACTTCCGGTGTGATTTTTTTTTTTTTTTTTTAAGCACACTTGACATTGTGAGTTTTTTTGCTTTTCTTCCCATGCTATTTCTATGGGTTTTTAGCTTTTTTCCCCTCTTTTCCTACATGATAAGGTGGCGGTGTATCCCGTACGTATACCTCCACACGTGCGTGCGCAGCGCGCACGGGTCTGCGCTGCCGGAGGCAGAGGGGACCCGATGGGAGTTTTTACCCGATCCGATTTTTTTTTTTTTTTTTTAGGAGCCACGAAGGGTGACGGAAGGAATACGCGCGCGCAGCGCGCACGGGACTGCGATGCCGAAGGCAGTGGGGACCCGGGCCGACTTTTTACCCAATCACAAATTATTATTTTTTTTTAATTTCTTTTCTTAACACTAAAAGTTACTGTTAGTTATTCATTAATTTTAGTGATTCATTTGAAAATACTGACCCGCTAGCGGGCGAAGCCGGCTATTATGATCTGATAAAATGTGATTCGTGTAAAGATAAAATTCAATTTCCAATTAAAATGTAAATCTTTTGTTTATTGACGAAAATCGATGAAATTTCAACTGCAAGTTTGTTTTGTGGTGTTAAGATTGTATACTAAGTAAAATGTGTAAAATTTGAAAAATTGAAGAAAATAGAAAATTGCAATTTTTAATCGCAGTACGAAACACGTGACCTCATTAAATACCAGATGTGTTTCTTTCTTTTGAAGACTGCTGTAGATTATAGTCTGCAAAGCTAAGATTCTTGTGATTTGTTGCCAACATTTTTTATAGTTTAGTTAATTTTAAAAAATCTAATTGTCCGATCGATAAGCCGTTTAAACCATCGGATTAAAAAAAAAAAAGCCCTTTCCAATGGTATCTTGTTTGTAACAATACGACTGATATTTCTAATTTATTTTCCCCTTTTTCCGTAAAAATGTCGCTTTTTAAGCATTTAATCATGAATTCTGGGTCATTTTTCGTTTGAGAATGGTCGACATTTTAATTAATATCTCTGCTAATTAGGGTCGCATCGTTTAGCAAATTAGATAACCCAGATCTGCGATAAATTCTCTGTCCATCGGTACCTGTTCGAAGTCCGTGCGACCGTTAGCGGCCGAGCTTTTGCTGCGTGAAGCCGTTTCTCACAGACAGACAGACAGACACACAGACACACGCGTACAGATTTTAATAATATAAGGAGATATAAATATTTGGAAACAGTTATTTTTTTTTATAATAAAATAGAACTTGTTTTAAATATTAAAAGCAAAAAACCTTTCTTTCTGAAAAAGAAAAATATGACTATGTATTTTTTTTTTTTTTTTTTTTTTTCATGCTTGAGCAAATAAATCAACATACAATCACGGTTTTCGAGATTTTTATCTGACTTTGATTGATGTAAAGTGTGTTGATAAAGTAAACTGATAGATTACTTTTTAGAAAATTCAATTCTTTTATACTCATATAAACAACGATAGTTTATAGCATGTATAAATTAAATATTTGCAGTAGCAAATTGGGGATTTTTAATTTTATTCTCCACAGATTAAAATGAAATCATTTTAAGCATATATAAGAAAAATATTTTATAAAAAAGATAGAGCGAAAAAATAGTTACAAAATTATTTTTTGTGTAATAAAATATATAAAAATGTATATATTTTTCAAATGAAAGCATATTTGTTTAAGACTTTACTGCTAAAGTAAAAAATTTTGTAGTGATATGTTTATATGAGTAAATTAACAATATTTAACGTGACGTATAAATAATAATAATCATAATCATAATTAACACATGACGCAATTAAAAAGTATTCGTACTTATTGCATCCAATAAAAAGCAATGTGGTCTACATATTTCACAAAATATTGTATATAAATTTCATACGAAACCATATAGTGCACTAAAATTTGGTCTAAAAAAATGTCTAATACAGCTAAAAATGCATTTCAATCATTTTCCACTGATACCATGTAAAGTAAGAGATTTTTTTTTTTTTTCATTGGTTACATTGGTCTCTGACTGTGATTATAAGGATTTTTATTACCACAGGAGAAAAAAATTAAAATTATCTATGATCCTGTTAAAGCAGAAAACCGTAGTTTAATTTATTGATAGAAGATACATCGAAAGTTGTACTTAAGACTGTTTTGAGGAAAGCTTAAAATGAAAAAAAAAAAAAAAAAAAAAAAAATGAAAATAAATAAATAAAAATAAAAAAAATTACATTTAGACAGATTACATTTCATTAATAGAGAAAAGTAAGTCAACGGATGTAGTGTTAAAATTTATATTTAATTCTTTTGCATGACCAAGTACACAAAATGTTATTTATTTATAAATTTGAGAGATGTTTTTGAAATTCAGATAGAAATTTGTTTGCATGTTAAAACGCCAGTTCAGAGGTTTTCTTGTGTAAAATATGCATCACGCTACAAGGAAAAAATTACTCTAGCATAGAATCAAGTCATTTCTCTTTAATAAAGAAAGAAATGTGTGTAATGCGCTTGCAGGAAGTCACCAATTCAATAATAGTTAAAATTGCATTAATATTTTAGACTAATTGTTCAAGCAATGAAATTGGTATAATTGTCACTAATTGTATTTTAACGATGAAATAAAATTCTTATAAAACCACATATGTATATTTGAAAAAAAAAAAAAAAATTGTTGCATCATGCATTATTAAACTACTAACCAAAGAAATATTTTATACATAAAAAGAATTAATTTTAGTATAAGTTTTTCTTACGTGCAAGTTAAATTTATGATAATGATTGATTTCATATTTATTATTCACGTGTAAATAAATGAATAAATATACATATTTTAAATTGAATAAATAAATAATTAAAGCCAATATACTTCTTTTACTAAATTAATAAACGTGACACAAAATGTATTTATTTATTTATTTATTTATTTATTTTTAAGCAAAGGATGGGAACACATAGAAACTGTGAAAGAAGAAACGAGTGATACATTACATGTTTTCACTTCAGTTTATTTCAATAAATAGATAAATAAAACCAATTTCTTTACTATATTTTCGATTTTGTTAGTTTTCCTGTGAAAAAAAGAAGTATACGGAAACAATTATATAATTTGTATTATATGCTATATGCTAAATTTATCTATAAAACATGCAACAATTAAATGCATACTTCATAAAATAATTAAATATTGAATTTTAATATTATAAATATTTATTAACTGTTGATCAATGTTTAACATGTGGAAGACATTTCTTAACTTTTATAAATATTTATTAATACTTTAAAGCAAAATTAGATATTCAATGTTTGTTTTTAGAATTCCAATTCATCAAAAGGTATTTCTATGAAATGTATGGTTAAATTTATTCCAATTATTCAAGGAAGTACTTAACATTCTTTTAATTATTTCAAAATTTAAATGTTTTATTTTTCTTGCTTCTGTAAAAATGGATAAATACGCAATCTTGTGGTTTTAAAGATTTTTACCTCATTTTTAATTATGTATAAGTCTGTTTAATAAAATAACATAATTTTTCTTAACATAATAATCTTTACATAACATAATAATCTTACAAACAAAAGCTGCAACTCATATACATTAAGTATTTCAAAGAACAAATAAATATTTAAATTTATTCTCCAAAGATTAAAGAAAAAATTGATTTTCTTCATAAAATTTTGATAGGACTTTGTTTTTTAATTTATGTTCAGAGAAGCATAATTCTTATTATTATGGGAATTTTAATTAATAATCAAATTAAAATTTCAGCTTAAAAAGTTTACTATCTGAATAATAAAACCAGAATTTTAAATAAAAATTATAGAGACTGCATAAAAATCTGCATTGCATTTGGGCGTTAATTATAATCGAGTTCTTCTTGGATTTTTATGTTATAATTGCTGACATTCATAGTCATAAAATAAGCTGATGTTACAATTTTAAAGAAATATCTTTATCTTTTATTTAAAGAAAAAAATCTGTTAATGACGTAGTGTCTCTAGTACAGTTTTTAAAACGCAAAATAATTAATTTTAAAAGTATTCATAAAAGATTCAAGAGATATTAAATATTTTTAGAGGAAGTGAAAATTCCTTGTCATTTCCTCTTTCAGTATTTTCATTCTTTTTTGAATTAATTATAGATATTTGTACCTATTTTCATAAAAATAATATAGAGACAATTTTTTTTTTATTTAAAACAAAATTCACATTATATATGAATTGTAAAATGTTCAATTTTTTAGAAGAATAATTTACATATTTTATGTAAATTATTTTAATATTTTTATTTGCTAAATAAATTACGCTGATTATTCAGAAAATTTTTATGTTGTTTGTTAATTTCTAATGCATTGCAGTAATGAATTTATTCACTTTATTCTATTAAGGATTTATCATTTTTACAAAACAATAAAAGAATAAATAAAATGCATGGAAGGATTAATTTCTTATCTACTTATACTTCTCAACCAAATATTTCATTATTATTATTATTATTATTATTATTATTTAGATAAAATATGACGAAATATTATTTTCATTGAATGCTAATATGCTTTACTGAATAGAAACAGGTTTAATTTTTACTGCATAAATAAAACTTAAAAATAATATTACATTTATATTAAAACTTAAAATTGTAAATACATTAATTTTAGATAGTAATTTAATAATTAATACAATTTATAAAACTTTTTATGCAGATTAATAACAGTGTTGGACAAATTATTAATGTTCTTTCTTTTCTTTCTTTCTTTCTTTTTTTTTTTTTTTTTTTCTTCTAAAAATATACTAAACGAAATGACCTTGAAAATCTGACATGCAAAAAAATGAATAAATAAATAAATAAATAAACATTTACAAACTCATATTTTCCATTATCGATTTAGTCACCAGAGTATAAATAGGGGCTAACCACAAATTAAAAAGAAGCACAAATACTTTGGATTATTCTATATCATATATGCTACAAATAACTTGTTATCTTAACACATAATTTCACATACTAGGTGCAATATTTGGATTTTTTTTTCTTTTGGGGAAATCGCATGATTTTTAGACAAATATGATATTTTTCTCAAACATTATTAATTTGTCTAGGTAATTTTTTGATTATAAAAACAATGGATTTCAACAAAAAATTTAATAACTTTCAGAAAATTTGAGAAAACATAAGAGAATCACTATTCACTATTTTCTAACATTGAATGCGTACGTGTAATTTTTGCTCAGATATGAGTATTTGTGGTAAATATTTTTTTACTGTGCATGCGCCAAAAATAGCCTCTTATTTATTTATTTATTTTTTTTTTTTTTAACATAGGTTGAATGTTTGATATATTGGGCATGGACACTTTATGTAGGGAAGATAAAAAAGTAGAAAAATCAAATAAATAAATTAAATGACGTCAGAATATTTAAGTAATAATAATAATAATAATAAACTATATAAATTGGTAGAAGTGTATATCTCCATACTCTTTAACTACCTGTAAAGTTTCGTTACAATCGGTGTATCACAGTTCCTGAGTGTTCCTTGTGAGAGATTTAATTCAAACTAAGATCAACAGTCGGAAAAAGTAAGATATGCTATCAGCTCATCAAACAAATGAAAAGTAGATAAGTCATATTTAAAGATTTTCGCTAACACGAAAATATTACAATTTTCTTGTGATCGGAAAACTCGCTGTCAAAAATAATTGATTTTACAATTATTATTTTTGATGAAGAGATTTTTATTTTCTAAAATTTTCTTAGTGAATTATTATTATTATTATTTTTTCAAAAGAATCATTTCTTTTAAATATATTTTATATTTAGTGCATGAAGGAATTAAAATAATCAAAACTCAATTCGTGCAAACATGTATTATTATTTTGTGCGATTTCGGATCATTTTAAAATTTTCTTAAAAACGAATTATTTTAAATGTGTAAGACTTTCCCTCTCTCCCTCTCTCTCTCTCTCTCTTTTAAGATTAAGTATACTTAAAAAATAAATAAATAAACAAATAAATAAATAAATAAATAAATAATACTTTTTTTCTTTAATTTTTTTAATATTTGTCGTATTTATAACATTAAAATTTTGCAACGACTGCCTTCCTTAAAGAAAAAATATCAAAATTATCATCTTTAAATAATAATAATAAAGAAAGAAATAAAGAAATAGAAACCTCTATTTTAAACTGTAAACTGAATTTTTAAATAAATTAATAAAACACACATTCCAATCAACTAATTCACATATACATTATCGTAACGTTAGACATTAATTTGCATGGAAACTCAATTCTCACACTTATTTTATATCAGTGAATTTTTATGGATTAAATGAAACACATTACTAGACATCACCACGTTAGACATTAATTTGCATGGAAACTCAATTCTCACACTTATTTTATATCAGTGAATTTTTATGGATTAAATGAAACACATTACTAGACATCACCACGTTAGACATTAATTTGCATGGAAACTCAATTCTCACACTTATTTTATATCAGTGAATTTTTATGGATTAAATGAAACACATTACTAGACATCACCACGTTAGACATTAATTTGCATGGAAACTCAATTCTCACACTTATTTTATATCATTGAATTTTTATGGATTAAATGAAACACATTACTAGACAATTTTTTAATAAATTCACACAATCAACTGTGGAAGAAAATCATATTTATTGAAATTTTATTTTTCCGACTGAGTGAAAATAATGCCTGGGGTTTCTGCCCTAAGGTTGTCTGAGTGAGTAATGCTGACCGGGGTGTCGGCCTGGATAGCTCAATTGGTAGTGCCTTGACCTTGTAAGTCAAAGATCCGGGGTTCGAGTCCAGGTCCAGGCATTATTTTCACTCAGTCGGAAAAATAAAATTTCAATAAACATTACTAGACATCACCACAGTATCGTACTCTGAAAACTGAAATTCTTTCAACTGCTCCTTTAAACCTTTTAAACCTAATATTCTTTTCTTAAGAAGAACGGCCATATCTGTAATTTAATTTGGTATACAGTCTTCTTCTTTTACCTACTTTTTCAAGCTAGTGGTTTGCCTCCCCCACTTTTCCCACAGAGGCCAGTAATTGTTACATTTTACAATAAATGAAAACTTCGTATTTTTTCCTTTTACTGAACATAAAATGCAACTACGACTTTAAATTATATGTATTAAAATGAAATATTAAAACCAGGGAAGGAAATATTGTTTGTATTCAAAGACGAAAACAATTACTTTAACTGGAATATATTGCTGATTTTTCTAAAATTTCACTTGAGACTTCGAAAACTGGAATAAAACTTTACAAAATTCGTTCGATAAACTCATAAAATAAGAGACATATGAAATTAGTGTTCGTATGTTTTTTTTTCTTTTCTTTTTTTTTTTTTTTTTTTTTTTTTTGGGGGGGGGGATTCCCTGTCCAGTGTTTTCAAACCCTCTTCATACCTCTTGAAAAAATATTAATTTTGTTTATTAAAATATTGTTAAACATATTTTTTTAATCAATTTAACAATTATTCTTCATTACACAAATGCACTTATGTTTTACCTAACACATTTGTACTTTTTTTTTTCTTTCTTTTACGCGGTTGAAACATTTTTGTGTAATTTATTTATAAAATTTGCACTTTGACTGCAAATATAAACTGTGAATTTGTAATCTTATACATTAAAAGTTTTAATATTGCAGGATTTTCAAACAATTATTTCCATACTTTAAATTCCTAAAGTTAAATTCATTTTTAAAACGTTTTTAGTAAACAGCAACAAATCCACATCGTTATACTTAATTTCCCCCCCCCCCCCTTAGATTTTTAATCTTAGAAATATTTAAGAACGGTTGAAATGATTTAACTACTCTTTATAAATATGGTATATTTAAATAGAACAGTCCTCGAAATAAGTCGAAAATATAAAAGGGTCTGTTTCCAATGAAATATTTTCATTTAAAAATGCTGATTTCTTGAATAATGAATATCTAGAAAATGTAACTAAAAAACATAACTTTGTGTTTAACGTTTTCCCAAATAATCATTTTCATTCTTTGAAAGATTTTGGCTGTTTTAAGCATACGTTAAAGCATTAAAAAAAAAAAAAAAAAAAAAAAAAAGAAAGAAAAGAAAAGAAGAAGAAGAAAAAGATCTGATTTTTTTTTCTCTTTAAAAATTTCACATGTAAAAATAATACAGTACAATTGCTTAATTTTTTCTTTGGTGCTGCCATCTGGAAAGTAACCTAGGAAGTTTCAGCTGCACTATTGCTTAAACAGAAATATTCTCAATTACAAAAGAGGCTTATTATAAAAAAATAAAAAAAATCACATAGTGATAAATGAATAAACTGATAATTACAAAATTTAGTTAAGTAATAAATTTTTTTCTTACAATAATTTCACTTTCATATATGAGTTTTGAAGAAAATTAGATAAAACAAAATAAGTATAGTTCTGATACTTATTGTTCGTAATTTGTTTAGCTTTTTTTTTTTTTTTTTTCACAGAGAATAATTTTTAATAACATAATTTTTAGCGTCTTTCAGTGACGAGAGCAGAACCTCTCGGCCGCTGGTAAGGCTTATTAATTTAGGAAAACATATAATAAAGAACATGTAGAATTTTGAACAATGTACATAACAAAAAATGTTGTAATTATTACTGCAGATTCCTATCTAAATTGAGCCTATGAATACAGATATTTTTGCTGTAAAAGTTATAGCAGCTTTTTCAGAAGTAAAACATTCGACATTTTAGTTAATATACATAAAAAATAAACATTACTATATTAATTCCATGCCATACATGATTCTATGTGATGCCTGCTCGATACCACCTGTTAATAAGTCGTATTTCAATGGACTTCGATAGATGAAAAATGTCAGTTAAAAAGATAATTTTTTTTAAAAAAATCACTGTGGTTTGTAAATTTAACAAATAGGAAGTTTCCTGTGTATTAAAATATAAGTCATACTGGACAAATAATAATATATTCGTTAGATTGATTTCTAATTCATTGCAATTTTTAATAAATAAAGTAATATTAAAATTTCAAAATATAATATTTATCTTCATAAAATTTTTAAGTCCAAGAATCTTCAAAAGAAGAAAATAAAGATTTTTTCATTTTAACGATTTGTTATGCATTTACAACAGTAAATTAAAAATAATAAACGTCTGTAATATACATATATATATTTCTATTTAAAAAAAAAAAAAGATGAATATAGACGATTATGCATATATATATATACACACACACACACACACACATATATATATATATATATATATATATATTTTAACATGACTGATATATTTTGAAGTAAAATACAGCAGTGTTGTCAATCGTAGACACATTTATATTTAATACTCATCACTAATTTTTTATTGTAATGTCTATCTAATGAACTAACCTATACATCGAAAATAATTCTTAAATTTATGGGTAATCACTAAATAAGTAATTGGCTCACTGTGATAAATAAAAAATGATAGTATTACACTAAAAGATGTAAAATATAAAAAAATAGAATTCTTACGATCTAATTTGTGGCAGAAGTACCCTGTTAGCAGCTGAACACCTGTCGACGCATTTTTTACGCACAGTCTTTATCTTGTCTCGAATTTCGGGACTGTCATGGCTTTTTCCTACATGAATAAGTAAGTCTCTAAAGTTTGCAACCAAGCTGTTCAATTCATCAATAATCTGAAAGGTAAAATTAAAGTAAATAATTAATTTTTAATTCATTCTTTTACAAAATGAGTGATAATAATTAAAATAAAACTATTCAAACCTCTTAAAACTGTGTTATACGCATCATTTGATCTATGATTTGGTATGTCATTCTATGGTCATTTTTTTGCTCCCAAGAGCTTATTAGAGCAAAAATTATTGCTTAAAGTTGATTCTGAATGAACTACAAAAATTTATTTCTGTTGCGGAATTCGAAATCGGTAACTATCAATTGAAGATTAGTTCTATTTATCCGAGCCCCACCAGGGACAGAGTGATTCTGCGCTGAAAGGTGGTAGACGTGAAGTGTAGGGTTCAAACACAGGCCACGCTTATCGATTTAACTGTTTGGAGTTTTCTGTGGTTTTATGAAAACCTCGTGGTATTATGGGTGGGACAGTTTAAAAAGTCCGAGGGCATTTCTCCTTAGGTCGAGGTCTTTAGTGCAGACAGTTGGCTTTAATTCCAACACCACCATCACCACTTATTCGATTTTAATGAAACATAAAAAACACACACACACACACAGACGCACGCATATACATACATCATATATATATATATATATATGTGTGTGTGTGTGATAAAAAAAGTCATTACAAAAAATCAATCCAAGCTAAAACTAGTATGTTGCGGTCGCCACATGACTTTCTTCAATATTTTCTTACTTATACAAATTCACTCAGTAAAAATAATTTATTAAAATTATTATTTAAAAAACTTATCTTCCATGATAATGCAGACGATTTCCATATTAGATAAGTACTGTAACACTAAATATCAAATGAATAAATAAATTAATTAATTAAATTAAAAAAAAAAAAATCAATTTTATTCTCTATAATACATAAAAAAAAAAAAAAAAAAAAGAACCGATAACTTTATTTTAAATTATCGCAGATCAATGGTTCAACCATTCGTTTTAAAGGTGTTGGTGAGCTCTTTTTAAAGATACCCATCATGAAAATTTACTCCCCTCGAAGGAGGATTTCCCCCCCTCGAGGAGGGAGGCGAGGTTCCGACATATACAATTATTTTTCACAGTTGACTGTCTCTATTATAAATAATCCTTTTCCATTTCATAATGATTCTTAAAAAATAATTCCCTGGCCTCCAAGACAAGTGATTTTCTGTACTGTGTTTGAGCACACCTTTAACAAGAAAAGTATAATTTTTCAAGTCGATCTGAATTAAGGGACCTGAGTACTGCAACTTTGAATATCTGAAATTTCCCGGTTACTTTCTTCTTCTTCTTTTTCTTCTCCTTGTTCAATTTGACAAGCCTAGAGCCTAGAGTTTTGCACCTGCTGAGCTCAAAGTTTGCATGGGCATTACTTCTTGCATGTATTAGTGCCTTTTGCTGTCAGAATTTTTTTTTAGTCAATATACAGGGTAGTTACTTAGAATTTTGTAATATTTCACGCAAAAAATTCGCGAAATCATCAAGAGCCCTAACAGCACAGTTAGGCTTAACTTATCCACAGTATGTCTTAAGGACGTTTCTGGGATGCCTTTACATCCAGCAGACATCTTGAAGATATCCTGGGGAGGCGATGTGCTGTCTGGGAGATGGCACTCGTTCTCAATGAATTTTCTTTGCACATTTAATGAGACATTAAACATTTATAAATACACTTTATTTATTTATTTATTATTAATTTTTACAAAAATGAATAGAAATAAATAAATTAAAGACAATTTTGTCTTAAAAGTTTTGAAATATTTATAAGAAACGTGATTATTAATAATAATAATAATAAAAAAAAAAAAGATAAAAAAATGGATTAAAATTCGCAGAGCGCCACATTATCGCCACATTTCGTAATAAATAAAAGCTTAAAGGATGCGCTAAATCCGCTTTTAACAAAAGTAATGCAGGAATTAAATAAAGCAGCGATTCATTAACTTTATAAAATTATGTATGATGGAAAAAACCTATAATGAAATTCCGGTCATATATTACGTAAGAGCAATATTGTTATAGTAGAAAAATTTAAATATGATATTTTAGTGTTTCTGAGAGTTTAGCGGTCTCCTGAATTCCTTTTGCATTTTTTTAGTGATGAAGGTATGTATGTGTATGAGTGAATACGGTAGCGCATAAACGCTGCATTTGATTCAGCTCAAATTCGATAGGTATGCTAGAGGAGACACACAACTACATAGATTTTAATGAGGTAGAACTTAGTTTTTTTTTTTTTTTTTTTTTACATGGATACAAAGTAGAGTTTTTATATATCACGATTTTTCATTTTTTTTCACTGTGGTGTCTGCATTCATATGCTTCTGTATGGATGTGAGTGAACGCGATAACATCTAAACGCTAAAATCGATTGCATTTGATTCGAATGTAGCATGTATATTATAGGTCACCATCGCATGAAATAGCTTAATGAGTATAGGACTAATGCGTATATGAATGGGAGTGAATAAGCATGATAACGTCTAAACGTTAAATTATTATATAACTCAAATTATTATATATATTTTTGGTCATCATAACATAAAGTACATGAAGTTGAATGAAAATAGGATTAACGTGTATATGTAATTAAGTGAGTGAACACAATAGCGTTTAAATGCTGCATTCGATTGAACTCATGTTTACTATGCATATTACAAGTCATCATCAGGTGAAATATGTAGCGTTTAATGATTGTAAGATTAATATTGATATTCATGTAAGTGAGTATACATGATAGCGTTTAAATAATGCATTTTCTATTGAGTTTAAACATGGTAGATATGTTTAAGGTCATCATTGCAAGAACTATTTATAGAATTTTATAACTTTGGAACTTATGGTACTATTTCAAGCGATACAAATTAGAATTCCTTTGTATTACTATGAGCACATGAACGCATATTATTTGAAATTCGTTTTTTAATGCTAAACTTTTTAAAATAGAAAACCTGCTATAAAATTGTAATTGACTGAAATAGTATGACCATTACGAAAAATTATGTGAGTATTATCTTTTTTTACAGGGAACCATGAATGAATTTTCACGGATCATGTCCTATAGGAGCTAAAAACTAAAGGACTTTAAGTACTTAAAAGAGAATGAAACTGATTTTGTAACTGATTTTTTTGTTTGGTCGTCACTGAAGATTTTGTGCTTACCAGACATAGTCCTTGCGATATGCTGATAACAGACAGACACACATACACACAGGCATACAGCCAGATACACACACAGAAAAACAGCTAAAAACATGATTTTCGGATTAAGGGGACCACAAAACCTGTAAATATAGCAAAAAACTCACTTTCGGAAATTTAACCCAAAAACAATACTTTCTCTGCCTTATGGGTAAGAGAAAGTAAAAAAAAAAAAAAAAAACAATTTTCTGTTGCTCAATTGGCGAAACTGATCGTATGAAATGGCTTCATTAATATACAGAAAAGTTTCAAAAGTGATTTATGACAATTGCAATAGTTTGTTCGATTGCAAATAAAAATATAAAATGTCTCATGGTAAGCCAAAATTAATTCCTTCTACTAACAGCAGAATATTTTAGAGCTGATTTATGAAAAATAAATTTTAGTCTTTTATGGAAAGAACATTCATAAAATTGAGATTAATCTGAACAAAACCTCGAGATAAATGAGTTAGTAAACTGCTGCTTATTTAGCAAAGATAAAATCAACAAGAACAAAAAAATCATGCGGTATGCATTGGTAGTTAACACTTCTCAAATATACGTACTAGTTGTATAGTTTAACATTTAATGTTCTTTACCTACGATATCACGCAACGGACATACAGAAGAACAGAAAGTCAGACAGACCAATTGAATTCATAATCAGTTTTAAATATTATTGAAATTGCTTAAGTTATCTGAATATTTTAGTTTAGCCTGTAATTCTGAAGACTAAGTATATTGCATACGAAACATTATTTTATCATATTAAAAGTAAATGTATATTTCATTATGAGTTTTGAACTAGAAAGTTTAATAAATGTGAATTATAAAAAATATCTCTCCTAAAACGTAATTGACTGACATTTTTTTGGGGTGTCCATGTACACAAACGACTTGTACAGGACCTATTAATGGCATTTTAAATAGGTAACATTCCACAGTGAGTTTGAATCGCATATATGCCTTTTAAGAATAAAATCTTCTGAAAATATCTATAGACGCTGGAGGTGGGTAGACGAAAGATAGATACAGTAATTCAAAAAATTTTCACTCTTAAAACTTGTTAAAAACATTTATTGTAAACAAAAATTCAATTTCAGAGAATTTCCAGTAATAGCCCATAATGTAATTGAATATTTTTGTATGGCCTTGTAAATCTTGATGCTAATTATACTGCATGCTATAGAAAATCTTTTTTTTTTTTTTTTTTTTTTTTTGCATATTAATGATACATTTCAATTTCATTTATAAGATTCATGCTAAGTAAAGGTATTAAATTATGATTTATAGAAGTACCTGCTTTCATAGTACGTAATGCTTTGGAAAAGTTTCGGATGTCCCTGTACACAAACCAGTGATGATATTTACTCCTTTTCAATAGGAAACATTGGATATTAAGATTGAATAACATATATCAGTTTCAAGAAATTTCATTGAAATTTACGAGAGTTAGAGCGCGATCAGACAGACAAATCGAAGTCACAAACACTTTTCAACTTTGCTGGAAAGTGTTAAAAATTGAAATAATGTCTATCTCCATTTAACGAAATACTTGTAAAAGCAACTGAATTTTCCAATAAATTTAAGCCTAAAAAAATCAAGATGAATGAAAACGTCATTCAAAAGCATTAAACGGACTTTTGAAAACGATAAATTGATGTTAAATTACCATTGATGGCATTTCCACTCCGTTCAGTTTCATATTTGTAATTGTATGTATCCAGACTATTTTTAGAGGTGAGTCTCAGATCGTCCCCAATGCTAATAACGTATCACTAGTGCGACGTAAAGCCCACTCTAACATGATTGTACTAAAAGAAAAAAAGTTTTTTTTCATCTGAAATTTGAGTTAAAGCTATTGTCAAGAGGCGTGGTTGTCAATTAGAAGGACATCGTTGCAAAAATTAGAATTTTCATTGAGAAAAATTTTGCTTTAACATTCTTTCCAGAAAGTGCGTACAATCTCCTGTATTATGTTATAATATTCTATACATTGGTTAAAAAAAAAAATCTGCCTGTGTACCTATTTTTTTTTTAAATTAAATGTATCCTATTAATCCTATAATTTCTTATCCTAACAGTTCTATTTTAATTAATTATATTGTAAAATTTTCATAATAGTACTGTTTAGATTTGTGCAGTAATAGGGAACAAATTAACTGCATGAACCGAACTTTTTACTGTGTAACTATTTACAAAATCTTTTACTAAATTAAGGAATACGTACACCTTTAGAAGTAAATTTTTTAAATACTTACCCTTTTTAAAGTTTTAACCTTTTGTAATTCTTCGTTTGCATTAAAAGATATTATGACTTATAAAAAAAGCTCGATTTATTTATTTATTGGTGAAAACAATTAGTAAAAAACAACTATGATTTGTCTAAAAAGTGAGAATTACGCAAAACAATAAAATATGATTAATATTATAAAAAATAATTAAAAAGCATTTTACTCATGAAAATATATTTTAGGATTTGAAGTATTATTATAAGATTGTATGTGATAGCTTAAATTTATGTGCTCTTAAACTAGTTGCTGTATTGAAAATTTTCCGAAAATTTCGACACATTTCAAAATTCTTAACCGTAGAAAATGAAGAAATTTGAAGGTATATTTATAAAAGTATTTCAAAACCTGGGTAATAACACCGTAAACATGTATATCAAATTTTATAAGTTTTGAGGTAAGAATGTAGGGGATATCATGTTTTGAGGTAAGTTCGATACATAGAAAATGTGAAATAGATAAAAAGCAAAAAGACATAATTCGAAATCTAAATACGTGAATCTTTTGCTTCCAGAACTTAAAATGTGCTTGCTTTATATGTTTTGTATGCTTTATAAAGGTTTGAAGATTATTCCCAGATGAAAATTGAAAAAAAAATATTTTTTGAACAAAATCGCGTATTATAGGTGTACGCAATTATTAATAAATGTTTCAGACTAAAATTTCTTTTAAAACCTAACTATCTACTTTATTTTCTAAATATTGGGTTGAAAGAAAAATTTCTTGACGACTTTTTGTAATCTTCCCATAACAGTTTCCTTTTATTTGAAATGAATTTCTTTAAACAAAATATGCACCATTACTATTGATGATTTTTTGCTATTTTTTGAGAAGAACCGTTATTTCATCGCTATAAAACTTCTGTAGTTTGTCGGCAAAAAACAGGACCCAGTGAATATCACAGGCCTATTTCGAACTCAGCTTTACACCATCAAGGGAATCCTTCAGAGACCGAAACAAAATACAAGGGTGCGAGGTTTGCGATATAAGATAGATGGATCAAATCTTACCATACATTATTTTTCAATTTTTTCCGTGTCATCAACGATGTGTGTTGTTTTGTCTTGTCATGATAGAACACCCTTGCTACTAATCAGTTACGGTATTTTTCAAATTGCTAGCGGTGTTGTTGTTAATTGCTGTGAGTATGTATCAGAATTATTCGTTTGTTCAGTTGGTAGCAAATCATAATGAACAACTCTTTTCCAATCCCATCAATGTGTCGCGTTCAATCACAGATGCGCTCTTTGACATAGCCGTTCGGAGTTTTCCGTGGTTTTCACCGGAAGTCGAGTAAATATGAAATAAAACCCGTTAGAAAGACCCCTCCACCCTCGGCGGGCATACCACACCAGGCCAAGGATCCTCGTGCAGTCAGTTGACCTTAATCCCAAACACCAACGCATCAGTTCTATAAAATACACGGCATAACTATGCAACATTTTGCGATGAATCATCTCGCTTGGACCACAACCTTCTCCTCATATTATTGTAGTTTGTGATACATTTTTCTTCCGCCGTAATCATTCGCTTCAAAAATGGATTGATTTCATTGCGTTTCAGTAGAGATTCGCAAATGGAAACTCGGTCTTTTTTTTTTTTTTTTTTTTCGGTAGTTTTTGTAACATCCAAATATCGAACTTCTTTTTGTATCAAGCCTTACTCAAGGAGTTTAAAACGGAGTTGTAGTTAATCTTCAGTTCTTCAGCAATGTCACAGCTGTTGATATTTCTATTATATGTTGATATTTCTCAACTTTTTGCTTAATTTCATTGATTTTTTCAACTATGTGCCGGCCAGAACGAAGTGCATCTTTGAGGCACAAATTTCCAGAACGAGAGCAAGTGAATCACCAGCGGGCTGTTCTTTTTGATACATCATCATCATAAATAGCACACATTTTTTAGGCTATTTTTGGAAATAAAATTTTAAACTGTATCGAATTTCTTCCTTCCTTACATTTATATTTTAAGCACTATATATTTTGACACGAAGGACAAATTGCGATACTTTTATCACAACAGTGCAGTTGAAATCAACAGACATTAGTTTCGCTGAATTAGATTACATTAGTTTAGTTATGACAAATATATGCTCCACAATGCCATATAGTGCAGAAAATAGGAATGATCTTTTACCATAATGTATTATAAACACAATCATAAATTATCCGGAATTTAGTTATATTTAAAGCAAATGAATGAAATACTATATTGTTCTTAATTCTTTTAATTATGATTGTATGCTCCACTTCAATTGATTGATGTTTCTAATCTTCATAAAAGTCTATGATGCATAAATATTCTCGTATAGAAAAATCTTGTTATTTTTTAATAAACTTTCTGAAATATAAATTTAAGAAATATTTGATAAATATGATTTATTATTAAAGAAAATCAGAGAGAAAGTTGAATAGCGTTCCTCAGGGACCAAATATTAATTACTTACTTTTTACAAAGTATGCACATTTTAGAATTTGAACTAGGGTACTGAGTTTTATTTTAATCGCAAATACATTAATAGATATTAATGTTTTTGACATCCGATTTAATAATAATAATAATAATAATAATAGTTTTATTATTATTATTTTACAGATTTGTTACGAGTTTTTTCGTGTGTACAAATATAAGTTTATGTATTTGCTTTATAATAGACCTATGTTTACCAATGTTTGAAATAGTAAATATGACATGTTAATTATATATATTATATTATATTTAAATATCTGTTGTTGGTTTTCTTTTGTTGCATAAATCACAGAAAATGTTTGCTTAAAAATATTTCTATCACCAATTTAGACATTTAAAACATTACACTTTTATTTTTTTTTATTTTCTTTCATTTTTCTTTCTTTTTTTTTTTCTTTCTTTTTTTTTTTTTCTCTGTTTTTTTTTTTTTTTTTTTTTAATTTTTTATGTAAATATAAGATTTTTTATATTTTTTATAATGTTCCTCGATTTTCAGAAAAAGACGATTGTTTACTCCGATATGTATATTACATTATAACGCGTAAAAATGTCGTAAGCAACACCATAAATTTCAAAAACACGCTACATTTTATCCGGGTCGGAATAATTAAGCCTTATCATTGAACATACATAAAAATAAGTATAAGAAGCATTTAAACAATAATGTATAAACCGTACAAAACACCGTGGTTTAATCACGAGTAAAAGATTTTTAAGAAAATTTATAAATTCACATGTTATTTATTTTTTTTCAACAGTTATTGATATGTTTTGTCTTCAACAGTACTTAGTTATCTCAACTCCAGTCAATAAGTAAACAATAAAGTAACGGAAATTTAAATTTAAGAAAAGTTTGTTAATTATGATTTACTATTAAAGGAAATCGCAGAGAAAGTTGAATAATATATGTTTATCAGTGACCAAATATTAATTACTTACTTTTTACAAAGTATGCACATTTTATGATTTGAACTGGGGTACTGAGTTTTACTTTAATGACGTATACATTAATATATATTAATGTTTTTGATATCCGATTTAATAATTTTTATTATTATTATTATTTTATACATTTGTTACGAGTTTTTGCGTGTGTACACATATAAATGTATGTATTTGCATTTTAATGGATCTATGTTTACCAATGTTTGAAATAGTAAATATGAGATGATAATTATATTTATTTATTTAAATATCTATTGTTGATTTTCTTTTGT
This sequence comes from Salticus scenicus, assembly GCA_963930645.1. NCBI lineage: Eukaryota > Metazoa > Arthropoda > Arachnida > Araneae > Salticidae > Salticus > Salticus scenicus. Next base: position 178,475,168 of record OZ005650.1, read on the forward strand.
TGCAGAAATCACAGAAAAGTTTTGTTTAAAAATATTTCTATTAAAATTTACACATTAAAAAAAAATTATACTTAAATTTTTTTCTTTTCTTTACCTTTTCTTTCTTTCTCTCTCTCTCTCTCTCTTTTTAATGTAAATATAAGATTTTTTATTTTTTATAATGTTGCTCGATTTTCAGAAAAAGACGATTGTTTACTCCGATATGTATATTACATTATATCGCATAAAAATGCCGTAAAAAACACCGTAAATTTCAAAAACACGTTATATATTATCCGGGTCGGAATAATTAAGCCTTATCCTTAAACAGATATAAAAAGAAGTATGAGAAGCATTTAAACAATAATGTATGAAATGAACAAAGAACCATGGTTTAAAAGATTTTCAAGAAATATGTTATAAATTCATATGTTTATTTATTTCTTTTCAACAGAAATTGATATGTTTTGTCTTCAATAGTACTTAGTTATCTCATCTCCAATCAATAAGTAAAAAAAAATTTTCAAACTATTCTTTTTATTTATAAATATTTGTTTGACTTCAGTCAACCTCTATATATTATTTCTGTCGATAAAAGAAATATTGCAATAAAAGAAACGGAACAACACTCTAAAAACTAAATAAATATATAAATAACATAAAAAAATAACTAAAAGATTAAGAAGATATGTTTAAAAAGTCTCCAACGTTGCTTATCAAGTTTATTATTATTATTATTATTATTATTATTATTATTATTAATTTAATGTAAATTTTATTTTATTTTATTTATTTATTTATTTATTTATTTATTTATTATTATTATTATTAATTTAATGTAAATTTTATTTTATTTTATTTTATGTATTTATTTATTTATTTATTTATTATTATTATTATTATTATTATTATTGTGGTGTTTTGTAAGTATAACCTTTTTGAAGTATTTTCTGCGCCAGTTGTTAGAATCTTTATACCTATTCTAAATGAAATCCCAAATACTCATATTTAATTAAACTTTATTGATTAAATCATTTTTTTTAATTAATCGAATTTGAATTTAAATATAAACGAATATTTGCAATAAAACTGATTTAAAATGTTATGTTACCTCTAATTCATGATAATTTAATTTTATAGAAAATTTTGTAAGTACTTTTTAACTTAAAAAAAAAAAAAGGCGATAACAGTTCTCTTTCTATTTGTTTCCATAAAATTAATTTTATTTAATATTTAGAATGTATTGTTAAGATTTAAAAACGATTTGTTCATTAAAAATTATTCCAATCAAGTTGTGTATTTATAATTAAAATGCATTCATTTAAAGATGAAAGTAATTAAATGCTTCTCATCAATTTAAAGGTAATAAATAAATAAAGAAAATAAAAATAAAATAAAAAGAACTAGATGGGTAGTTTTGAAGTTTTTAATCTTCTGGAAAAACAATGATGAAAATTTAAATTTTAAATGTTCAATTTTAAAATTTATTTTACATGAATGTGCTTTAATGTAGTTTCATACAATAAATAACTAATTCCTATTTTAATTACAACGCGTAAATTATACACTGTAAATTTATGCACTTAACCATTTTAATATATTCAAACCATAAACACAGTTCCGATGAACAATACGCTGCTCTTTTTTCAGCATCCCTTTCACTATTCTCTATTTCCCATTTTACAAAAGACATTCTATCGAAAAAAGTGTATCAAATCGATTAGATGGAGTTTCGCTCAAGAGGGGCGCATTAAGGGACCAAAAATCGAAACGATAGCCCGGCACAGTACGGCATAAAAACTTCAACCCCTGACATTTAGCTGAGGTTGTACTTGAATATGAATAAGTACGCATGCGCCGCGGCGCGAATTCCCAAGATATACAGTAAAGCACTGTGATTCGTCTACAATATGATCAAAAGTTTACTTAGAAATTTGAATATGTAAGGCCGTCAAAGGATAGATAAGGCAAATTTATGTATGTTACTTATACCAAATGGGCTGTTTCGCAAAACCGTCTTCTCTCTGGGGAAGAGATATCCCTTTGAAATATATTCAAGTCAGGAAATAGACTATCCTTTAGTTAAAATTAACTGAAATGGATACGTATGTATTTAAAGGGATTTTATAGAAGTATCATAAGATATTTACCGCATATAAAAATATCATAAAAGTATCATAAGATATTTTAAGAAAATTAATATTTTCAATACAGATTTCAGTTAAATCAATGATTAAAATTGTTGCATATAAAAATTTAACTCAGAGTATATAAATTGATTAATCTTAATAATCTTAATATAAACAATAAAAATGCATTTGCAGAAAAAAGAAAAAAATAATAAAAATAACTTTCTAAACACACTATAAAGTGTTTTTTTTTTTTTTTTTTTTTTTTTTTTTTTTATAGTTAAATAACATATTTCTTTAGACAAAATAATGTAGGCACAGAAGTAGAGTGAAAGCAACAATATTATTGACATAAAAAAAATCGTGAAAATAATTTACTACAACTACAATTTTACTTTTAATTGAAATTAAATTTTTTGTATAGTAATTAAAATAATTTTAATACAATACTTATAGTTTTAATTCTATTGTTAAAAAAAAAAAAAAAAAGAAAGAAAGAAAGAAAGAAATGAAAAGGAAAAAGAAAAAGAAAAGTAGAAAGAAAAAGTTTCTTATTGTAATATCTTTTTCATTTTTCAGTAAAAATTTTAGTGACTGATGCATAATACAATAAAAGAAAAATGATTTCTTTAAAATAACAATAAAGTTTAAAACACGTTACGAAAGTTTGTATCTTTTCTCAAAGGAATAGAATAAAACAATCTAAGGGAAAAAAATTGTGTCTGTTTCCTTTTATTATATTTAAAGTAGTGGGTTCTAATCTCTAAAATACTATACAAGTGGTGCCGAGTTTTTTTTTTTTTTTTTTTTTTATAGTTAAATAACATATTTCTTTAGACAAAATAATGTAGGCACAGAAGTAGAGTGAAAGCAACAATATTATTGACATAAAAAAAATCGTGAAAATAATTTACTACAACTACAATTTTACTTTTAATTGAAATTAAATTTTTTGTATAGTAATTAAAATAATTTTAATACAATACTTATAGTTTTAATTCTATTGTTAAAAAAAAAAAAAAAAAAAAAAAAAAAAGAAAGAAAGAAATGAAAAGGAAAAAGAAAAAGAAAAGTAGAAAGAAAAAGTTTCTTATTGTAATATCTTTTTCATTTTTCAGTAAAAATTTTAGTGACTGATGCATAATACAATAAAAGAAAAATGATTTCTTTAAAATAACAATAAAGTTTAAAACACGTTACGAAAGTTTGTATCTTTTCTCAAAGGAATAGAATAAAACAATCTAAGGAAAAAAAATTGTGTCTGTTTCCTTTTATTATATTTAAAGTAGTGGGTTCTAATCTCTAAAATACTATACAAGTGGTGCCGAGTTCGAACCCATGTTCTTTCTATGCCATATAGTATAAAAGTTAGGCAACTTTCCAAGGGGCAGTATGTTTAAAAAATACATAAATAGGTAAATTAGGGGGATAATAAAAGTAAAAATAAACTTTTTTAGGGAGATCCTGCAATCAAAAACTTCAGATACGTAAAATGTAGTCAAGTATTTGAAAATTCATTCACAAAAAAAAAAAAAAAAGAAAAGAAAAGAAAGAAAGAAAGATTCATATTTTCAAACAATATTTTATATGATATTAAAGTCCAGAAATGCATTTTTTTTTCAATTTATTAACTTTTTGATGCGTAAAATTTCGATAATAATAGGTTTTATTGAGTGTTATATAAAAATTTTATAAAACTTATGTATAAACTTAACTTTTGTGTGTTTCTTTTTGTTTTATTTATTTATTTATTATTTCAGTTACTGTTTATTTATTTTGTTTAATCTAAGCTCTTTTTGTCATGCAGTGCATGGTAGAGAATATATATATATATATATATACTTAAAAACTTACGTGGACAGAAACAGTTGTCGTGTATTATGTACAGTCGAGAAAAAAAAAAAAAAAAAACAATTTTTGGAAAACAAGTACTAAAGTTAACACTTATGAATTTTCTAAATGTAAAAAAGAAATTTAAAAATATTCATTAGGTAATGCATAAATATGGAAACGTATTTTCCATTGAATAACATGGGCCACGGCTGTCGGTGAGATTAAGTATAATATATACTATATACGCACCTAAGAAATCGAAATCACGGATGGTATGGAGGTGATAACATTTATTTTATCACTTATTTTTGTAATGTTTTTTTTTTTTTCTTGACGAATGTCCGGTGTGAAACAACAGAATTTGTCTTATTAATGTACGATCTTAATTTTATTTTTCTAGATTTACGAATAACCCCATAACACATTTTTGGTAATAACTCTATTAATACTAAAGATAAAGTATAAAAACTGTAATTCAAATATGAAGTAAAAATTAGATGTTGCTATAAAAAAAAAAAAAAAAAAAAAAAAAAAAAAATCAAAATTGGCGCTCATTTTAATACGTAGATGACACCTAATTCAAAATTTCACATCATTTTCAAAAGATGTTCTTAATTTCCTAAACGAAATTGCAGCCAGCGTTGCGTTTTTTTCCCTCGACTGTACAAAACGCTAAGGAGATATGATGTAAGTTTTGTTTTAACTATAGAAAGATAATGCTGATAAGTCTGTCTGTTAAACAGGGAATACTTGAACCAAAACGAAAAATGATCGCACAATTTTATAAACATTTTCAAAGTCTGTACTATGTACAATGTAAATATTAAACCGATACCGATCTTAATGCAGTTTTCTGTAAAATCCAGAATCTCAACGAATCTATAGTATGAATAGTTAGAGCTTTGACAATTTATTAATGTGTTTAATTCCTAGTGTTTGTGTGTTAGGAATTAATATTTTAATTCCTAGCTCTGGTCTGGATTTTTTATTTATAATGGAATCCCATCTAAGCCTTAGTCTCCTCTCTAATTTGTTCTAGTCTAAAAAAAAAAAAAAAAAAAAAAAGAGTTACAATCAAAATGATAAAACAAATTTAAGCCATGCTAACTATGGATTGTATAGTAGTAATCCTGTTCACTTCTTACATAAAAATAAATAATACGAGTAAAAATAAAAAAAGAAAAATTTGGGTATATAAATGCACGCTATCTACCAATAAGTATTTGGATACTTTCGAATTTAGACGTTTTGTCAAATATTTGAGGAAAATTCTGTAGGAGTTACCTTTAAACTTTGGGATTATAAAAAGCATTTTATAACTCATATATTTTAGCAAATGCTTTATCCCGAAAAGGAAAAGAGGACTAGTAAAATAATCTGGTGTGTCACTCACACGACTTTCTCTTACCCTGAAATTTAATACTATAAATACAGGTTGGAGATTAAGAGGTAAGATAACGAGTACTGTTATGTAAATCTAGGCTAAACAATTCAAATTAGGCTTCTGAAGAATTTTATATGATAATGAGTTCTGTGTGAGGGGGCTACCGCTCCCCTCAACCCCCAGTTCCATTAATGTACCTACATTTATATAGAATTTATTTCGGTTATTAAAAAATAATTCTGTTTTTAAAAAATAATTTATTAAAATTATTATTTAAAAAAAATATCTTTTATGATAATTCAGACGATTTCCATATTAGAGAAGTAGTATAACACCAAATATCCAAAAAAAGCCCATTTTATTCTCAATATTAAAAAAAAAAAAAAAAAAAAAAAAAAAAAAAAAAAAAATCGATAACTTTGTTTTAAATTAACGCAGATCGATGGTTCAACCATTCGTTTTAAAGGTATTGGCGAGCTCTTTTGAAATATGCCCATCATGAAAATTTACTCCTCTCGAGGGGGGACTTCCCTCCCCTCCCCAGAGGGGGAGGCGAGGCTCCTACATGCACAATTTTTTTTCCCCTGTTCACTATCTCTATTAAAAAAAAATATATATTCGTTTCATTTGCTTTAGTATAGTCTATAGATGTTAAACTCTACTTACCTGCAATTTCCCCCATACACGTAATGTATTTGAATACTTTTGAGTGTCCCTGTACACGAACCATTTGCTTGATCTTAAAGAAAAGTTTAGTATAGCATCCTTATATGATACACATTTAGAATATCAAGTTTGAACTTTCTGCCATAAATTTGTTTTTGAGATGTGCTGATAACAGACAGACAGACACACACACAGACCGTTCGCTAAAAACATGATTTTCGTATTCGGGGGACCTCAGAACGTATAAATATAACAAAAACTCGCGATCGAAAATGTGACCCAAAAACAATACTTTCTCTACCTTATGGGTAAGAGAAAGTAAAAATTAAACACAAATCAAAATGTTTTGGATAATCCTCCAAAAGGTAATGCTTGAAATGCGTTTTTGCTGAAGCATGTGATTATGTGGATCTTTCTAATCATCTATATAGATTTTTATGAGGCTACCACATATATAAATGGCGGTATAAAGGGTTTCTTTAAAAAATTACAAAAATAAAAATAAAATAAAAAATGTGACTTTTTAAAATTATAATACGTAAGGTATTAGACCCAGTGCAAAGCCATTTTTAGGAAACTTTGCATGCTATATTTATCAGTACAAGCCTTACAATAATATACTTTATCTGAATGACTAGCTATATATATATATAAATGAATGTTTGTCTGAATGTCCTTTATAAAATCGTAAACGGCTTGACCGATTTCGATCATTCTTTTTTTTTTTTTTTTTTTTTCCTTATAGGTCAGGGACGGTTTAGGAAGAAAAAAATTGAAAAAATCCTTCATATCTCAAACAAACAAACAAACAAAAAAAAACAGATATCCGTAAATTTTTTGCTTTAAAATATAGCTAATATAAATGTCTAAAAACCAATTTCTGAAATTTTCGAAATTCAGTCCCCAGGTGGGGCAGCAGGGGGGGGGAGGGGCAGCAGGGGCAAAAACAATTACAAATACAGTTAGGCCTTTCAAAATTGGTACACATAGGTTTCAATAGCCTACAAGTCGAATGGGGATATTTTCGAAAGTGTAAAGTTATTAGGAGGGGAGAGAAGGGGGAGGGGAGATGGGGGGGGGCAAAAAAAAATAGTTAGATCGTTCAAATTTGGTATATAGAGGTTTTCGATATTTACAAATCGATTGCGGATATTTTCGAATTTGTAAAATTATTAGGAAGTGCGGGAAGGGGGTGGAGCGGTAAGGGTGGGGGGGCTATGGGCAAAAACAAATAGAAATACAGTTAGTGCATTCAAAATTGGTACAGATAGGTTTTAAAGGCCTGCAAGTCGAATGGGGATATTTTCGAAAGTGTAAAGTTATTAGGAGGGGCGAGAAGGGGGGAGGGGATGGGGAGGCAAAAAAAATAAATATAGAGTTAGATCGTTCAAAATTGGTACACAAATGGTTTTTGATACTTAAAATCGAATGCGGATATTTTTGAATTTGTAAAAGTATTAGGAGGTGCGGTAAGAGGGGGCTATGGGCAAAAACAAATAGAAATGCAGTTAGGCCGTTCAAAATTTGTACAGATTGGTTTTAGAGGCCTGCAATTCGAATGGGGATATTTTCGAAAGTGTAAAGTTGTTAGGAGGGCCGGTAAGGGGGGGGGGCGGAGGGGCAAAAGAATAAAATAGAGTTAGATCATTCAGAATTGGTACATAGAGGTTTTCGATACTTACAAATCGACATTTTTCCTAATCAGATTTTGTTTCAATTTTTTTTTCCACGTGATAAAAATTAATGCAATTTTGAGAATTCAGTAATTATAGTGATTCATTTAAAAATAGCGTCCAGCGAAGCGGGCGAAGCCTGCTAGTTCTAAATAAAAATTTATGAAACAAGGAAAAAAATAATAATATTTTTGTATTTATGGAAAGGTTGTAAAAACTTTTGGGTTATAAAGGTTTTAAGCCCTAAAGGTCTTCATTATTAAAGTCAAATCTATTTCGTAGTTATAAATTTATAGTAATATAACATTTTATGTTCGATTTCCTAGAAATTTTCTTTATAGATGTATCATAAAAATGGGGTAAAATATAAACAGTTTCTCTGATGGAACAACGTTATTAGGTTTCTTTTCCAATATATTTACTATCATTAAGCTCATTGTAAATTAAAATTTTTACTTAGTTATAAAAATTAATTGAAGTTCTCGGATCGACTTTTCATAATCTGGTTGTTAAACTCAAGTATATTGATTTCTTAAATGAAAATATCTTTCCGTTTATTAAAAATTTTAAAATGATAAATTTAACTTTTTGTTCTTATCAGAGCACGAATTTACGACTTTTCAGGGGATTACTCTGCAGCACTCGAACTTTTTTCACGGAATTTCTCATCATTAACAGTTAAATGCAATGAAATATTGATAACTTGAAAGTTCTAATTCGAAATGTATAATTTGTAGTAAATATAAATTCGTTTTACGCCAAAAAACTAAACCAATAAGGAATCTTATTTCCGTTTTAATAATTGCTCTTAAAAAAACTAAAATACTTTTGATGCGATTTGTGTGATGCTATACTTAATATGTACGTTAGTGCTACACTCTTACATTTTATATTGTGCTTCCTTTTTCTGATAAGCTCAAAAAATATTTTAGATTTGTATCTTTCTTCTTAAATTTTCTCTTTTTGACAGTGAATTTAAATGTAGGATATTCCACCACGTTAGAATTTATTCTTATGCAACGGAAGCTGCGTGACTCTGCCACAGGTACTTCTAGCCAAAAGATTTTGAAGTCGAAGTCGCCTTTGTTAAATATATCGTTGCATTTTATTTAGAGGTAATGTTGTTTTTCAACTTTAAAAAAATTATATTAAAAGGCAGTATTTTTTAAAAAAATTTAAACTTTTGAAAAAATAATTAAAAATAAAAATGATTATGATGTATACGAATTATTTGGAATGTTGGAAGCTTCATTTATGCTTCTATGCTGTTTGGATAAAAATTATAAGAAAAATTTTATCTGATGTTACTTCATGAACAAAATTTTAAATCTGATTTTTCTCAAAATTGCTTATTTTCCCCTCTATCTGTACGATTTTGAAAAACTTATTCACCTATCACTTTAAAACATAGCGCACATCTTTATATAAATTATTTTAAAAAAAAAAGAATGAAGGATTCAGGGATATTTCAAAAATTTCTATTTTTTAAAATTTCAAAACTTTAAACATTTTTTTTTTTTGTTAAATGCTTCGAGTAAATAGAGTTAGTTTTACTAACTATTAATATGTTTTGTTAGCATCGTCTTTTAAGTATGTTTGTACAGTAGAGTAAATGGGCATTTTTTTTTTTTTTCAAAATCTTGCAGGTTGAAGGAAAAGAAATTAAGAAAATTCAAATAAAATTCTGGAAAAGCAACAATGAATAATTTGAACATCAGTCTTATTTCTACTTATAAAATTTGAACCAACTAAGATAACTTTAGTAGGAGCATAAAAGAAGCATTCAAATTTTTAGAATAGTTAAGGTATCAACATATGTTTCTTTCATATAACTCGATTTTTACTTTCCTAACAATTGCAAGAAAATTATTGCAAGGAAATTATTGTAATCATGACAAAAATCGAACTTTGAGATTTTGGTGTTTCTGCATGATTTGAAGTCACCCGAGTTCATATTTGCTATTTTTACGGTGATGTATGTGTATATATGTGCATGCCCTGTGGCAGAAATTTATTATGCTTTCTGCGACAAGCTTCATCAACACCAAAATCTTTCTGCAGGAATAGTTTGTGAAGTTAACATTTACGAATTCAAAATACATTATTTTTAAATAGTAAATAATATTCAGTATAACCAATGTATTTAAATTTTAACTAGGCACAAATGCATATATCTTCAGTATTGCAAGAAAACACTTTTTTTTAAGAAAGGTGAAAATAAATCTATTGTTCTTAATTGCTTCAGATTTTTGTTCACATTAATGTACAATATTGTTTATAAAATATTCAATGAATTCAAACCATCAAATGCAGTAACACATCAAAAATAATCTGCAAACTTTTTTTAAGGCATTTAAATCATGAAATATCTAAATTAAACGAATGTTACAAATACTTTTAAAAATTTCATTACTTTTTTTATATTAAATACATATATTTAAATACACAAATGCACTTATTTCATAAGGTGCAAACCAAACAACATAAATATAATACAGAACTCAAAAGTAAAATACAACAAATTAAAAGTAAAAATTAATATAGAATACTGAATATTATAATGAAATATAAATAATTTACAACATTTATAGTTTTTGAGATTATTAAAAAGATGCAAGATAACATTCTAATACACAAGATTCATTTTTTATATCATATACAAATGGCATAAAGATGTGTATTTGAAATCTAAAAAATGTGATTTGACATTAAAGAATTCAGAATGTACAATTATACCATCGTTTAAATACATAAAGCAAAACAGAATACAAGATCTAAGTAACACAATTATAGACAAAGCACAGTCGAAATATTTTCATAAAGATTGAGGCAAGTGAAATATTTAATTTTTAAGGAAATGTTGAAATGGGAAATGTAACATATTTCATGGATAAAATCTATAATAAAAAATAATGATTACAGATGAATGAAATAAATAGATATCAATTAAAAGTAATATTTGATATTGATATCTATACGAATAAGTAAAAATAAATAAATAAATAAATGAAAGCATTTGCTGTTTAATTTGTATTTATTCAAAACACTACTATTAAATAAAATTCCTTTCGCTTAATATATATATATATATATATTCAACAAAACCTTTGGTTTGATTTTTATTCAAAATAATTATTTAATTTGCAATATTTCAATTAAAAAAAAAATAAACATCTTTTAAAAATTCAAATGTTTAAAAAATGAAATGAACAAACTGTAGAAACTAATGATAAGAGTGTTTTTGTAAAATAAATTAATAATTTTTTTAACGACTTCAAATGCTTAAACAACAAAATTTAAAGCTAAGAATTTTCGCAATTAAAGAAATTAATGATTAGTAAAGAAAAAAATTAGAAAAGTTACCAGTTTTATAACTTAAAATACCCATTAGTATTTATTGCTAAGACCTTTTACTACATATAAAATGTTAAAAACCAAAAAAGTATTTTTAAGATTAATTTCTTAATTTTCTATTTTTTGAAGCAAGGTTTGAAGCTTCATTTTTTATTTTGCGTATAACTACAGACGTTACAAATTTCCCCATAGTCTTATTTCTGTATATATTTGTGAAATGTATTGCATAGTTTCAACCAAACATTAAAATTAATGCAGCTTTTAAAAATTTACATGTATTTACTACCACGCACGTATGCACGCTTCGCATACATTAAAAAAAAAAAATCACTAGATGCAACTAATTTATGGTGCGTAAATCAGAAAATGTATGAAAATTGGTACAGCAGCAATCACGCAATTATTTCAAAAAAAAAAAAAAAAAGAAAAAAAAGAAAAAAAAAATCACTGGATGCAGCTATTTTCTTATGCATGAATCTGAAAATGCATGAAATTTGAAATTCGAAAAATGGTCGCAAAGCCACATTCTTTCGAAAAAACATCTTTTTGAAATACATTAAATACATGCGACACGAGCGGCAGGCGCGGCGTGAAAACAAAGTTTGGAGACACGAAAATGAAGTTCCGATGTGAAGAGGTTACCAGTGAAAAGTGTCGATACACCGAATCGTATCACCGCATCACGAATCGCTAATGCATGCCGTATCAAAGCTAACCCAAGTGAGTTACATCCGCTTTATCTCCTCTCCTTATTCAGGGTTGAGGCGATAGTATCTGCAGAAACGAAAATTTGTTCTGCAGAACAGTTTATAAACCATTCTTTGAGTTTCTCTCTCTCTCTCTCTCTCTCTCTCTCTTTTTTTTTTTTTTTTTTTTTTTTTTTATTCAAACACAATGGCAAAATTTATTTGACTTAAGTAAAATCTTTCTGCAAGAACATTTCTGTTTCTGCGACATTGTCGCCGTGTCGCCGTGTTTCTGCCACGGGGTGTGCATGTATGTGAGTGAACACGATAGCGTCTAAACATTTTCTTTGATTGAGCTGAAAGACGTATATTACAGGTTACCGTAGCACAAACTCTATTGATTATGGTGAATCGCGCTTATACTTTTTTACAGGGACACAGAGAAAACTAATTTATCATTATGACTTATAGGCTCAATTTTTTTAAAATTAGTGATACTGCCTCGACGTCTTATTTGATTGAGCTGAAAATTTATACACATGTCTTACGTCACCTTCATACGAAATGTATAGATTTTGGTGAATATAAAAATTCTAATTTTTACAAAGACGCAACGAAACATTCATTATCATTAGGACCTATGGGCTGAAATTATTTAAAATGCGATAGCGTCTAAATTCCTTATTCAATTGAGCTTTAACTTTATATACATATTTATAGGTCACCGTCACTGGAACGGTTTTCTAACACTTATAGATTTTTTCTAGCACATAACTAAAAATTCATTATAATTATGACATATGGGGTCAAAATATTTGAATTGCAAAAGCGTTAATTAAAACAATATAGTAATTGTGAAAAAATACTGAAACACTCCATTAAAATTTTCTCTCTTTCTTATTTAAGGATTTCTCTTACTTTTATTTATTTAAACAACCGTTAATTACTTATTATTCGGAAAGTCGAGTGGAGCCACTCTAGATGTATTTCAATTTAAATGAGTAATATCATTAAAATTCACTTGTACATAACTTTTACGGTTACAGCCTAACTGTCTTTAGCTAATAGTAGACATGCATAAGCCTCCGATCTTTTCAAGAAATTTTTTGGAGCAGAGATCCTCATTCTGTATAAATCTCTATTAGTTTATTATCATTCCATGATCTGTGATCAAACAAAACCTCAATGGCTTTGGAATTGGGGTAGAGTAATTTGCATGATAAAAGACATTTTTTTTTTTTCCTTTTACTATGATCTGGCGTACACAGTAATTGATTTATTCTGTTTTGTCGCTAGAGTATTTTTTACTTTCTCTTTCCCATAAGTAAAGAAAGTATTGTTTTAGGGTCAACTTTTGGAAATGGAATTTTTGTTATATTTACACGCTTTGAGGTCCCCTGAATACAAAAATAATGTTTTTAGCGGTTGGTCTCTCTCTGTGTGTGTGTGTGTCTGCGTATGTGTCTGTCTGTTATCATCATATCTCAAGAACAAATAGTAGCAGAAATTCCAAACTCGGTATTCTAAATGTGTATCATATACAGATGCTAAACTAAACTTTTCGTTGAGAACAAGCAAATAGTTCGTGTACAGGGACACTGAAGGATATTCAAATACATTACGTCTACGGGGGAAAGTGCAGCTAAGTAGAGTTTAACATCTATAGACTGCACTAAACTAAATAAAACGAGTATAAATATTTTATATGCGTAAAAACATGTTTCATGTTGAATATAGTAAGGAAATTTATCATTGTTCGTTCACACAAAAGAACTAGATTATAGTATAATGGAAGTGTATTTCAGGTTGTGACGTGTGTTATTAATATAGGATTATATTTAAATGCACCATGTGGTGTGTACATAATATTCAGAAGATATACAGGGCTGCCAGTATTTAAGCCATAAAAACCTTTTTTATTTATTGTTAGTGAAAGTGCTTTACTATAATATTTTATTATGTCCGAGGAAGCTGCTCAGGAATTGAAATTAATTCCTAATAGCCATATGGTAAATAATGTAGTTTTTAAATTAAATATTCATAGCTTGGTTTTTTGTATATTTACACGTTTTGAGGCTTCCTGAATACGGAAGTCAAATTTCTAACGTTTGAGCTTTGTCTGTGTCTCTTGAAGTAAATTAAAAACAAATATTTTCAGGCGATTCAAATGTTGTATTTTGAAGTTAACACCTTTGTTAAGTGGAATAGTTTGGTCAAGATTGGTGTCAAGGAATGTTGCGTGTGAAAGTTGTATTGATAATTTCAAATGAATATTTGAATTTAATAATACATTTGAATTCTATATAAATATAGGTACTATAATGAAACGGGGGGTTGAGGGATGGTAGCCCCGTCACACAAAAATATTTGTCAAATAATGCTGTTCCAAAACCTAATTTGAATTGTTATAACATAAATTTACATAACTGTACTCGTTATCTTACTCCTTAATCTACAATCTGTATTTATAGTATTAAATTTCTGGGTAAGAGAAAGATGTGTGAGTGACACACCAGTTTATTATCCTAATTTTTATTTCTTTATTTTGTGCCAACATTTTTATCTGACCTGCGGAGTATACGCCGAAAATTAATATATTTAGAAGGAAGAAATGTTAAAATGTTCAAACTTTCTAAATAATGAATTTCTCATGTCCAACATATAATAAATAAAATAACATGGTTTAATTAATTCGCATCAAAGGAAATGAATCTTTAACCATATTCTAGTGACCATGAGAGTTCTTGCGCAAGTGCTCATTTAACGAGTTCAGTTTTAAAATCGGAGTGATACCCCTTGTGCTTGAGAGAAAATAAACGATGAAGGAACGCGAAACAACAGAATGTATACCAAATTCACAACCTGTCTCTCAATGTGGCATCCCCCCTCCCCTCCTTACCCCTTAGAATCGTTCTTAATGCTAGGCGCAGGAAACGTGGCTGCACTATATATATAGTCACTCATTTATTTTGAATTTGATGAATACTAAAGTTTTCGATGACTATCTATCTTATTTCATGAGTGCTAAACATAAAATTTGTGATTTTTAGTAACCAATTTAAATTATGATCTAATTTATCAAATACCACGGCATTTAAACTTTTAAAGCATCTTAACTAAAAGCATTTCTTTCACAATTTCTTCAAATTTTTTCTCTTCATTTTTTTTTCTTTTTTTAATCCAATGATTAGTGTGCCAGTGAAATAACAATTAGACATAGGAAATAAAATAAAATAAATAAATAAACCAGTTTTATCAAGACAAACTTAGCAGATTACCATTGGCTGTACATCATAACTTATGCTTAAATACATGCTAATTTTTAAATTGCATTTTAAAAGAAAGATAATAATAATAATCTTTGCCACATTTTATTGAAATATACAGGGTGTTTCAAAACTCCATCTGAAATCTTTTAGGGTGCTTCCAAGGGTTAGAGATTTAAACAAGAATTCATCATTTGAAATGCTATTTCAACTTTGTAAGGTCGGATGCTATTATGTCTATACATTGAAAAAGTAATTTATTGTTTGCGAAGGAAGCAGTTAGTTACGAATAATGTATTGCATATTAGCGTACATTAAAATAGGAATTAAATTAAAAATGTTATTATATTTTATAAATCTCAATTTTATTCTTTCTTGTGAAAATCTTCCTTTAACACTGTTAAAATTGGTTTCTCAAAAAAAGAGCAAAATTGTCTTAAAATAGCTCCGAAACAATATGTACTTAAATTTGACAAGCCATGTACTCATTTTTGAGTATATTGACGTGCTCAAAAGTAGGATGCTCATTTTTGAGAAACAATTTTTAACAGTGAAGAAATAAATTTAACAAAGAAACTTCCCTTATCCCATATTATATAATTATTATATTTAATTATTAAATAATTATAATTTTCAAAATCAAATGTTGCATAAATCTGTCATATATATATTTATATATATATAGGAAGTTTTTCGATAGAGTGAGACTATAATTTGCCAATTAAAAAGCCGTTGCTAGATTTTATGCATTTTAAATAACACTATTTTTGTTAAAAAAAAAAAAAAAAAGTTGCTTAAGGGCTCAATTTTTTCAATTAAATAAAACAAAGAAGACTATTTTAAAACAGAATGCGTAAAAGTTGGCAAATATAAACATAATATATGCACTGAAAAAAAAAAAAACTGTATTTACCCTTTCACAGTCAGCAAGCTGTAGTTCACTTGTTTTACACGCTTCTGGGCTGTCGTATACGGCTGGTCTAGAGAGCCTACGATTTATAGCAGCTCTGAGTCCTCCGCTCAAACTGGGCTCACGCCGCTTGACGTATTCTGGACCGCAGCTCATGCGGTAAAATTTCCGTGTCAGCTATTCAGATTCTCTATCAGAATATTGCTGTTTTTATTATTAGTTCTATAGTTGTTAGTGCACATAAATACTTAACAGACTATTGGCTCAAGCGTTATTTTAAACATTAAGACAAAACATTCACTCACATATCTTTCTAGGGAAAATGAATACACATAAAACTTGATCTTAGCTTATTTAACGTTATATCACTAGCAGTGATATTTATAAATACTGAACGAATAAAGATAGTTCTATACTTAATATATAATATACTGAAAAATCCCCAAAAGAGAAAAATACAGTACGTATACTATCGAAACATTAAATTAAATTGAACAACACAGTGTTTATTCCATCCAACAAATATTTTCAAAAAGTGTGATATTATATAAAGTTTAATGAAAATATTTTGTGATATCTTTATAAATCGGCAGTAACAATTTCTTTTGATCCTTTAATCCAATTGTACAAATAAGATTGTGTATTTTTTTTTTCTAATTTTGTTCAACACACGAACACAATTCTCGTGACTTATTGCATAATTTCATCTTAGAGAAGTGTATGATATAAATGCTTCATTATGCATTGATCGAAAATGTATCTTTATAAAATTCATCACATACATCAGAATAAATAGCTTGAATAGTTACATTATCTATTTTTGTTCCCTTAATTTTTTATAATAAATAACTATATAAAGCATTGTTTCAATTCTCATATTTTTACTTTTTCTTATACGTTAGACATTTACATACTTTCTTTTCAGTTTCACTTTATATAACTGTTAAAAATCCACATATGAGACTATAAAACAACATTCTTTTAAATGTTCTTTACATTAAAAGTTTTTCTTCATCAACAAGTAAATGGATACATTTTGCCTGATATACACTAGCTACTAGAGACGCCACAAAATATATAATTTGTTTCTTGAAACGTGATAATAAATTTTGCATTCCAATCGATAAAATAATGAGTTTTAAAAGTATATTATTCTTGTAAAGGGTTGTTCGTTTAAATAAATTTTATAAATACCATTTCTCGTAAACAGTTCTTTAGTACAAAGTTTCTCTTTAACCAATTTCTACAATGTATATCAATTATTTGTTTCTTACGGAAAAATTCGTATCATACTGGAATTGTAAAACAGTAAATATCATTTTACAAATACGTACCAAAATACTTTATCCAGGCAAATTCCTTTTATAATATGATATGCCATATGGAAATTTATTTGTTCATCTGAAATTTTAAAGCTCCTTTCTTTACACAACGAATGCTTATATTGTCCTTCATACGACTTATAAGTGAAATTCAAAATTCCATTTTTATTCTAATAAATAGATAAATATTATATAAAGAAAAATGATTTATTATAGTTTAAATATGTTTTTAAATTGTTTCTTTATTGCATGAAAATGAATTTTTTTAAATTTGCTTGCTAAGTTTTATATTCCTTTGGGACGGACTGATTGGTGCAAAATTTTATTTTATTTTATTTTGTTACTTCAACCAATATTAATAATTATTTCCTACTCATAATACTCATTTTAAAATATTAACAGCGACTGTTTTCATAAAATACTGCATTTTAATGCTCATTTTGCAAAAACCTTCTTTTAAATTTACATTACATGATTATAATCCGGAAGAAAAGTATTGCATTGTTACATATTTTTCTAATCTTGCTGTCATCTGTAAAATGTTCGGCATCAACATATAATATTTAATATAAAAGTATGCCTTATTATTCTTTTTATTTGCTTGTTTCATTGCACATGAAAACATATTATATGTAGCACAGCAGGTAATCAATCTGTTTAATCAATGTACATTTTTAAATTTTACATAACTGATATTCACTTGCAATCGTAAGCGAAAACATTTCGTTAAACATATAAATACATACTTTTATTTTTACAATGATTAATATCATAAACGTACAATATAACTAATTTCTTATATTTCATAAGATTTTGTAAACATGTAAAAGGAAATGTCTATAAAGATGATCGAGATTACATTTTGAAGGAAAAAATTGCAAAGTATTTTAAATAGCTTGCACATAGAACGATACTTTACATATATTAAAAGAAGGAGTATAAATTAGGAACCTTTTGAAAATATAAGAAACACTAAAGTCATGTGTTTATAGAATAATGATAGTTTTTAAAATGTTATCAGCAATATTGACATTACTGATTTGTTTTGAATGTTCAATTATACGACTCATGCTGTATGAATAAACTTAATAATGAGTATTTTCGATTAGTTCATATCTTTTTCAAAAGAGTATTTTTAACGTATAAAATGATTTTGGAAAATTATTCAAAAATTGTTCTTTATACATGTTTGATAATATTTAAATGGTTATACGTGAAATGATTTCATCATTACGATTTTTGAAGTAGTCGAACTATCATATTTTAACCAAATATTTTATATAAATTCGTTATTTTGTTTCTTTTACAGCTTTGACACATAAAAAGTTTTACACTTTGTGTGTGTAAGAATAGTAAATAAAGCTTTGTAAGCACCCTTAACAATATACATAACAAGTGTTTATGATGATTTTCAAAATACAGTCCGCAAGCACATTTATATTTAAAGTTGAATGCTTTCTTCAATTCAGTTGGTTGATCTCCTTTTGTGTCATTTTAATCTGAAAAGAAAGAAGAAAAAAAACTTTCTTAAAAATATGCACATAACTAAGAAGTTTAATTGATTAAAAAAAAAAAATTCTACATTTATTGTAACATTATTCAGAATTCATATAACTTTCTATTACTTAATATATGCTACTTTTCTTCTGTTAAACATTTAAAATATATACAAATGCTACCGAGAAAAAAAGTAGATTTAAACGTTACAATATTTTTACTATACAAATAGTTTACTATTGTAATTTACAATTTAGCACTATGGAAGAAAAGGTATAGTCATACATGAAAATATTTTATTATATTATAACGAAAACATCATATTTTAGAAAACATACATATTTTGGAAATAATGTTTGCTTACACTGCAACATATGCCTCCCCTGATCTACAAATTGTTCTATAAAATCAACGTCGTGTCAATTTTAATAAAATACCTTGATATAAATTCTATTTATATTTTAGAAAGAAAAATCTCAATCAAATTATATTTATCATTTTACACAATAATTTTAGTGTACATTTTAAAACGTTTTGTATTAAGTATAGTATACTTTGTATAATGTATAATAACTTCATTTTTATATAGCTTACTTAAAATATTATCTATTTATTTTCTTATATATATATTACTTTTTCCTCTCTACAAATTTTTAATTTATATTTATTACCAATATCATAATAGTATTTTCAATTAATCGAAAATTACAAAAATTACAATTATTTTACATTACGCATGTAAAATTATATTTGTCCATTTTATTACCAGAACATATATTTGTGAGTTATTAAATATACTTTAAAAGAAACTTCTAATGGTCGTGTTTTGAAAGAATAAAATTACAGATTTTTGCGAGTCAGTTGATCGACATTATTATGCATATTAAGCTTATTATACTTAATTACTATACTTACAATATTATATTTAATCATAAGTAATATGTTATAGTTTCATATATATTTTTAAAAAATTGATGGGAAGTGATTTTTTAAAAATATATTTTACTTTGCTAGACATTTCCTAATAAAATCAAGGTTATTAAAGTTATATGATATAAAATTAATAAAAATGATTCTTATGGACAATTATTTTAATTTATGTAACTGCGTATGTATATATTTTCCTAAAATTTTAAACCTATTCCAAAAAATTTAAAACACTTAATGTAATAAGCAAGTCATCTGTTTTAATAGAAGCGTTTATGGAAATGTATAATTATTTCATTTTTCCTATTTTTTGATATTTTGGAAACTAATTTTATAAGTTATATAATCACAAGTGAAATTGTAAATAATGGAAAAACAACAGAGTTTCATTTCATTATTTGCTTGTAAAATTATAACAATGCCTTTTTGTTTTAATGGAAAATTCATTTACATTAAACTTAGCAGCCATATTTATGGAGAAATATCAATGCAATTATTGTACTAAAGTGCATATTATTTCAATCACAGTGAGTGATAACAATAGAATATAAACAAAGACAAATTAGATTTAAATTGAAACTACGTTGATTTCCATCTCATGCAGTCAAATTTAAAACTCATTTACAATATGATGAAAAAAGATGAAAATGACACATCATTTCAATTCTTGAAACTTTCAGATAAAGTTAATTCAAGTGCATTATAGAAGTTTTATGATGTATGAAGTTGGAAAATGTGATAAAAAATAATTTTGTAATAAAAATATAAAGATAATGTCTATTAAAATAGTTTGTAATTATGAAATTTTATTTAATATTGTGTGTTCCTGTACCACAGATGAATTAATTGAATTTATTTTACATTATGATATACATGATATATAATAACTTTATGATACGTAAATTAGAAAAGCGATTTCAGATTTTGATTAAAATGAATGTGAATAATACATTTGTTGAATTTCAGGGATAATATGAAAACTCCCCAAATTTTATATTAACCTATAAATTTCAGCATCAGCTTTTATTTACTAATGTACAAACAAAGGAAATATTTTATAATATTTTTATAATATGTATTATATTATGTTTTACATAATTAAGTAATAATATAATCATGTTATAAGTATTATAACATTTAATTAGAATATATAATATATGTAATACATATAATGTATTTAATATAATATATATATATATAATATTATATACAATATGTTATATAAAATACATACATTATAATATATTATGTATTATATAATATAAAATATTTTTTTGCCTTTGTCTGATAACATTGATATTGTAAAATTCATGATATGGCCCCTCTGGTGTCATAGATATTTTCAGGGCCCACAGTAGCCTGGTCGGTAAGAGTAGCAAGCTTGTAACTGAAAAATTGCAGATTCATTCCTCAAGCCGACCATCGTGTATGATAATGGCGACTGATGCACGTTAAATCTGTCGTGGTCACAGATTTTTTTCAAGTTCTGCCAAAATTATACCCCTGGAGGTATTGGATCATGGGATTTGCTCGGTCCTAATTCGAGCTCTTGTTGTTTTTTGGTGTTGCGTCCTTTCGCAGGTTTCTCGAGCTAAGTCATTTTTCCACCTTCAGTGTTGCTCCTCTATAACGGAATGTGAATCCCTGCCGCCTTAAATCCCACTAGTTACTCTAAAGGGGCTTGAAGTTTCCGAGTGGCATAACTAACTAACAACAACAACAACAACATAGATAATATCATTTTTCTGAACTTTTAACCGTGACTGATATTTTAACTTAAATACATACACCCAGTACTGCAGTGAGCGTATTTTGGATAATATTTTCATGAACTGTAATAATACTTTCTTTTAAGGTAAATCATAAATCATAAACTTCCAATAGATACTTAAAAATCTCTTTATCAAACACATTTAAGTTCACTTTAAGAAGTAAAGATACTAAATCAATACTTGATTTTACTTCTTACATTCTGTTTTCCGTGGGATTTAATAATAATAATGTAAAAAGGAGTTAAATTCTACAATCAGCTTTAAGAATGAAATTTTTATGTGAATTTTGTGTTTGAACGGCAGTTTATGTTATTTGTTAGGTTCTATTTAGAGTACGATTCATGTATCTTGATATTTTTTTTTTCTTCAAAAACTATAAAGTTTTTTTTTAAACTTTACAATCAGTTGTCTCTTATAAACTCCTTATTTTTGCTTTGAAATACGATCAGCTTTCTGTTTCACTTTTTTTATTTTTATATATTTCTTTGTTTGGCTTTCAGAAGAACTTTTAAAAAGCATCATTTTTCAGAAGATATTTAATAAAAAATGTAGATCTCATTTCTCTTTTCAGTATTTTATTTTCAAAAAATACAATTGATTAAGGATTTTTATCTTAATAACAAAAGCCAAAGTTTCTCTAAACTAACGCTCGAAACTGACGCCATTCTTTCAAAAATGTCTTGAAATTATATATATATATATATATATATATATATATACATATATTAGAAATGGATAAAATAATGTATGGTGGATAATTTAACAAGCGAAAAAACCGTCTTTACAATTGCAAAAAAAATGTATTCAGAGAGAAACTATCCATGATTTGAAATAAATAAAATATAAGAAAAGATATCTAAAAATTTAAATGCAATATTAATTAAGGACCGCCCCTTAGCAATTTCATGATTTTCTTTCACAACCCCTGCTAAAAGTTGCCAATTTATAGTCAGAACATTAATCTAAATTAGATGATAAAACCATAAAAAATAATAATAAATATATTATAATATTATGAAATATCGACCACTAGGCGGCGAATTCCGACTACAAGAGTAGTAAGCAGAAGCACGTATATGTAAAAAGTAAAGTAAAAGATTCTTTGTATAAGTATTATAATTTAAACTATTAATATCTGATTTTTTTTTTTTTTTAACATTTAATCTTAAAAATGAATCTTGTATGTTTAATTTATCTGTAAAATACTAATAAAAAATCATAAAATTTAAAAACTAATTTTTACACATAAAACTTAACTAATTATCATTTAATAAAAGTCATAAAAAATAGTAAGAATTGTAAAATTTTACATGCTCTTTCTCAAAGTATTAATGTAACTGTGCTTATAAGGATTGTATTGGCAAAACTCTATGCGTGATAAACAAAATCTGACTTCATTTTTGGTTTCAAACTACCGGAAAACATACGTATCAGCTAAAATTATGAAATCAAACTCTGCCAACAGTACTTTTCTAAACCTGTGTAATCAATGACTTATATTTTAGAACAAATGTATTTTTAAAGGGAAATGAATTTTACTACTTAACTTAAATATAAAAAAAGAGACGCATATTAATTGTTACTTGTTTTCTAACTATGGGTCCACTTTTCTTTTATACGGAGTACGCGTAAATAACAGTAATAAAAGAGATTGCCAAATAAAAATATTTTGAGAGGAAAAAAAAAAAAAGACGCATATTAATTTTTACTTGTTTCCTAACTCTGGGTCCACTTTTCTTTTATACGGAGTACGCATAAATAACGGTAATAAAACAGATTGCCAAATAAAAATATTTTTACAATATACACAGGGACATATTTACAGGGACATAGATATACATAAACGTGTTTTCGAATATTTTTGATAACATCTATTTAAACTTTATGGCTTTAACAGAAGTGTATAAATGGTAATTTAGCTTAGTAAATACCATATATATTAAGGAAAAATCGATAATACTAAAAGTTAATTTTAAAATCCACCTTTTTTAATGGTTTTTTACTTTAAGATTATATGCTCAGTTTAAGGAATATATTTAAAAAAAATCCTCTTGTCTACTTTATATATATATTTTTTATTAAATTACATTTCTTCGATGATATTTTACTTAAATTTCGATAATTACAAAACATTATGGAATGCTTTTAAATTCTGAACAGCTAGGAACAAAAATAAAATGTATTAGTTAAATTAAATTCAAAAAGATATAATTTGCTTTGCATTCAGTGTTTGCTTCATGATCATATTTAGACCTATCTGGGAAATAAAATGGAGGTTTTTATGTTACAGCCGAAAGAATTTTAGTCAAAATTGAAATATGGTTAGAATGTTGGACAGGCGACTTAGACATATAAGCTTGGATAATCAGTAAGAAAGAATATTCATCTTATTTTTAAACTTTTTGAATTATTTTTGGTAAAAGATTTTTCACATTGAAATGATCTCATAAAGAAAAGGGACAGTGAAAGATACATATTTTCCCCGAACAGCATGATATAAAAAATGTAGAAAAATATAGAAGATATTTAAAAAACTTCGTAAGAATAGTTATAGAAAACTTAGCGCTTAATGTATTATAGAATAATGTAAAGTGTAAACAACGTAGAAAGTACCAAAACCCAGTGAACAAAATTAACATAATGCAATTTTGGTATCATTAAACCTATCTTACCTGCGCTTAATACAACGATATTTTTTATTGATGACGGTATGCTAATTTTGTTCATTATTACAGTTTTTTCAACGTTGTTCTAATTTGCTTCATCAGCTGCTAAAAATTACATAAGTGACCAACAATACATGCCGATTCCTGTATGTGTATAAGACATCTTGATACGAATTTCGAAAAATAAAATATTTTATTTATTTTTTATCTATTTTATTTTTATTTTTATTTTATCTTATTTTTTTTTATTTTTTTTTTGTTTTTGGAAATATTATACATAGTTCTATCAAAAGTAATAAGACTTATTTCTAAATATAAAAAATGTGTTCACCGAATTTCCTTCTGATATGTATTTTTCAAATGATAAGTAAAACAAAATAAGATATCGATTAAATGATTTTATTCGAATGTAATTAAATTCTAAATTCAATACCCATTTGAAAATTATTATATATAAGATACTCATAAACTGTCTTGAAGCTTATATACCATGCCGAAAGTAATAAAATAAGGTAGAGAGAATAATAATTTTAAAGGTACGCAAACCTCTGTGAAGTTTAGTTTTGGAAATCATTTATATGTATGCATAACTATATAGTTAATATATCTAAAAATAGTTAAGTTCATAACAATAATTAGTTTCATATTATCTTCGGATATAATGAAATATGGAATTAGTTATGCATTTGAAAATTAATAATTATAATGCAGTGATAAATCTTTCGATATCTTACAATTTAACGTAGCATCTGGAATGCAACGTAATTAGGAAGTAAGAAAATAGAAATAAAAGGTACAATCTAAAATGTTTATTCTTAAAAGTCATTAAATACGGGCAAACATATTGTTATCCGAAGCTTATATGATAATTTAATCATACACCTTATATGTATGAGGAAGTTCATCAATTTATAATCTCATTGTAAACTATAAACAACGCATCGTAACAGTTGATTTTTATTTCACGAATATTAAAGTTTTTTTTTTTTTTGGACGAATTTGCAATTTAAAGATAGTTTGATTATATTTATGATATATATAATATAGACAATACTGTAGTTCATCAATTTATAAGTTCATTTAAAACAGTAAGAACCAAATTGTAACAGATGAATTTTATTTCTTAAGTAATGAAGATCTTTTTTAAACAAACGTATGAAAAATGTCAAAGATGTTATATAGTAAAATATTCATATTCCAGTTATAAAAAATCTCTTTAATCTCTTTAATCTTTGTTATTAAATGTTCAATAAAATGTAACATCACTTCTATAACAGATATAACTTTGTTGATCCTGTAGACGAGAATTGCGTAAATACGGGCTAGGACCCCTTAGAAAGATCCCCACGGAGGAAAAAAAATACTCAGGCCTCACACCCTAGTGCAGTCAATCAGCCTTAATTCCCACAACCGAACCCAACCCTGTTGACTAGAAAAACTATCTGATCTAATTAATTTTTTTTTCCATATGAATATCTACACTATCCGTAAAGACTTAAAATAAATTTGATGATTATGTCTTTGAAATTTATTTTCTTTTAGTATTAATCGAAATATCTAACCCTTTTCCTATTTGTTAAAATATGGAATTAATGTAGATGAATTTATAGCTAATGCATTTTTTCATTTTTTTGATTATGGTATTTTTTTGTATTAATTTTGCCACATGTATTTCATTTAGCTGAATTTATTTATGAGTTATAAAAGCAATTAGTATTTTACACGATATTTAGATATATAAACCAAAATTGGTGCAGTATCGCAAGTTAAAAATGTATTGCAATTGGATTTATTGTTAATAATGAAATAAATTTTACTAATTTCTAATTTAGTTCAAAATCCTTTTAATATTTTTATCATTTAGTTGATTTTTTCTTCTTACTTATTAAGCAAGTTCCTAGCAAGTTCCTAGATATTCAGAAATATATATCGAAATTTTTATTATACTATAAAAATACATAACAAAACAAAATATATTTAGTATATAATAAACGATTAGAAAAAAAAAATACTTTGCCATAAGTAAACATTCAGACATTAAATTATATAGCTGCAAAATATTCAAGCAAAATATATGCATTCATGGAACATTCAGAAGTTGGATTACCGGAAGTAGTTCAGAGAAAAAATTAACAATTGTAGCTTTTCTTTCGAAGTAAGTGGACTGTAAATCAGCCTTTCTGTTTTATATAATGTCTTTAGGGAAAATTTAAAAAGAATTTAAAAAATCAATGAGCGAGGCACAACATAATGGATTTTTTTTTTTTTTTTCAGATGAAAAAAAAAAAGAAAAAAATATCTGTCTTAAGTCAGACTTCAATTAATGTATTTATTTTTATTATATCTTTGAATACTTTTACATTTTTCTATATTGAATAAAAGAAAGTATTAGTTTTGAACAAAATTTCTATTTCCAGTTTTATATTACAATGTCTATAAAATATATTTTTAGATGTTAAAATTCCCAAATAAAAATTTAATCGAATAATTTTATGTATCATGAAAATGTTACTTAAATGTACATTTGTAGATGGTGCAATGTGAAAAAGTAAAAACACAAACCGATAACATAAACTCTTGTTAACTATGTTGAAAAAAGTTTTATTTACTAAAAATTCCAAAATATCATTTAGTAAAATTTCAAAACTTATCACATACAAATTTATAATCATTTTCTAATAGTTTTCAAATATTCATCTTTAATTGTGTCGTGCAATGAACTAACTGAAAATATAAATAAGCAAGAACCTATACATTACTAAATTATACAATTAATAAAATCAGTTAAAAAAATTGCTTCTCATTCGATTGCTCAAAACTAATAACTGTTATCTAATTTGTTAATTGCACCTTAATATAGATAAATTCCTAACATTAATCTATTGGAAATTAATGATATAAATTGAAACTCCCTTATTATACCGTTTAAACATTATTCATTGCGTATCATTTAAACTACAGTAAATGATATCATGTTTTGTCATTTACTGCTACATGAAGAAGATAACAGGTATAATAGTGAAATATTCGATTTGTACTATTGGTTATAGTGATTTATTAATTAGCCTTAAATCTAGATATTTAATAACTTTGATTATAAAAGGAAACTTAGTTTATTGCATTTATATTAACTGCATTAAAAGCATGTTTTAATAATATAATTAATTATCAGGATGATCTTTTGAGTTGATTGAAATATATAAAAATGTTTACATATGTCAAATCTCTATTGATATATATATTGATATATTGATTGAGTCTATTGATATATATATAAAGAAATATACGTATATACCAAATAAAATACTGTTAAAACTATGAAATTGATATATTGTTATTATTAAAAATCTATAAAGTATAATAAAAGATACTAAAGTTAAATTAAATTTTCATTAGTAAAATCAATATTCATATTACCGTAGGTGGATATAATTCTGTTTCCGTTATAAAAATCATATAACTAGTAATCCTCCTTCATCTTTGATCCCCAAAACCTAGAAGATATTTTTTCCCACACAGAAAAAAAAAATGTGTCTAACAGTTTTACATAAAGAGCATATCCTGAATATTTCAATAAAATAAAAAATTATAGCTATCCAAACCTGCCTGTTTAGCCAGATGAAAATGGCTCTTAAGTATGGTAATTAAAAAAAATAGTAATAATAAGTTTTATGTATTTAATATATTGTTATTACTATCATTATTATTTTTTAAATCTCATATTTAAAAGGTTAGATTTTTTATGAAGAACGAAATATAAAAAAATTTCCCCCTATATACATTTACACTATATACATTTACAAAAACTATATACATTTACTACTATATCCAGATTTCATTGTGTTTAGGATTTATTTTTAAAAGGAAAAACTGTAAGCATACGACTGGCTTAATTGTAGTAAACGCAAAAAATAATTTTCTCGGTTAATTTACAAAAAATATTTTTAGCGCAGTCAACTATGCAGTCAACTTAATCTTACATATCAGCTACTCCAAATTTTAAACTTGTGTGCTCTGGCTATCACAAAAATTCCAAATCTTTTTATACAAATTCACTCAGCACATTATTTATTAAAATTATCTTGAATGATGAATGCAGACATTTTTCTTCCTGCAAATGTACATTACTAAATCTGAAAATAAAGTTAATTTTACTATAGAAAAATGACATTTAAAGAAAAGTTTTTTCTTTTTTCTTTTAAGTTAAAAATGATGGAAAAAGAAAACGATAACTTTATTACTTTCAATTAACACATATCGATTGCTGATCCATTCGTTCTAAATGCATTGGCGAGTTCTTTAAAAAAGAACCGCATACGGAAAACTTGCTCAATCGGTCACAAGGGTGTGTGTGTGGGAGGGGGGGGGGGATCGATGTTCCTACATATATAAATATTTTTTCCAAGTTGCCTATTACTAATATAAATAATTCTTCTAATTTTAAAATGCTTCGTTAAAAATAACTCTCGTTACACATATTCATAAGAAATTTTGCCCTATTCTGCGAAGTAAAAAATTTAGAAAAAACGCTATGTCAATGCCCCTTTTTGACAATTTTCCCCAAAAGTTGATAAGAACTAATTTATGCTAATATTAAAACGAAAGATTGTTTCACATGTGAATGCCGTGGCTCCGAGGTAAAGTATCGGACTACGAATCCAGGGATCGTTAGTTCGATCTTCGTCAAAGGAAATTACTTAAAAATGGTTTTTGTTTAAATCTAAATTGTTTATTTCTCATTTACCCATTGTGCCATTATGTTAATTATTCAGATAATGTTATGTAATTTCAAGTCTTTTCGAATTCTAGAAAATTCATCAACTTCATATAAGCTGATGCAAAATTCGAGTTGAAAAATAAAGACTCGAGTTTAGCTTAATGTTCTTTGAGTTATTTTGCTCCAGTGTTTCTTCATAAAGTGTTAATCTACGTATGCAACAACATTTCAGTTTGTATAAAAATTCTGTGCATTAGTTCTTGAAATTCCACACAATTTTGTCACACACGCTCACACACACACAAATGTCTTCTCAAAATGGTCAAATCATGCTCTAGACATATTCAAGCGTTTAAATAATATCGGAAACCAAAAGTCGAAGATTTTTATTAAACCAATAATTTCTTCTATTGAATATAAAAGAAATTAAAATTGCATAGAATAAAATTAATTATAAAGTAACTCATATATTTCATTAGAAAGTATTAGCATCGTAATTTCAATTGAACCCAAAAAATACGTTTTGAAAATTACTTAAATTAACAATTAAATGAATTTATGCCTAATGTTATAATCCAATTAAAAAAAGAAAAAAATCGAAATATGTATCATAAGGAATATTAACAATAAAAATTAAAAATTCTGAAATTAGAGTTCATTTAAAATACAGATATTGGATGTTAAATTTTTTTATAATTAAAAAATTCTCTTGTTTAAAAATTAATTTATCATTTTTGATAAAGTACAAAAATAATAATAGTATTCTACATCTATACAGAAATTTTTAAGAGAAAAATTTATGGCTATTCGTACACTTATAGTACTTTTCTTTTCGAGGTTTTCTTATTGAATTTAACAATCTACCTGCCAAAAGTATCTGGAGTGGTTAAATCAGAAAACGATAAACTGTCAAATCCAGTTTAGATTGAATGTTTTAACATAGAATATTTTTATTGATTCCATGAGTATATAGGGATATTAATAAAATAACGGATATTAGTATATATATATATATATATATATATATATATATATATATATATATAAACATACATATATATTACATTTTTGTTTTCTAGAAATATGTTTTAATAATTTTGTTGCTTTTTTAATTATTAAAATTATATTAGACCTTTATTTATTTTTTAACCTTGCCATACCTGCAAATAACAACGACATTGAAGGAATGTCTTTAAAGACATAATAAATTAAGTTAATTTAAAAATTATATTAGAAATTAAAATATCGGCAATACAGATTATAATAATATAACAATAACAATAACAATAAGAAAACAGTCTGTCCCAAAAGTTATAGATTCCAATAAAATATATGTTTTATAAAAATGTAAGGGTTGTAAACACCAATTACAAATAAGTTTATTCAAAACATATTCGACTTCCATTCAAGGAAATATATACAAAAAATATCAATCTGTATTTCAATTTTGTTATAAAATAGAAATATTAGGTGTTCCAAAAATTCAGAGAATATAAGCTTTTTTAATAAAACATGTTCAGTATATTATTCTTAATAGTTTAAAATCTTTTTTCGGTATTACATCGTATAGGGGAAGCCGGGGTAATAAGAGACAGGGGTTATAAGAGACACAGTCAAAAAACCCACCAAAAAATATACTTAGACAACTTTAAAAGTATGTAATATCAAGTATCATGTGTATTCTTTACTACAATACACTTATTGAGAAGTTTATAACACATTTTGAATTCGTTTTCTACGACGAAAAAACACCTTCACTTTGAACTTACCCTAAAAGTTCGTGGCTTTTTCTAAATTTTTCTTTATTTTTTTTTGTAGGTAAGATGTTTGGGATTTATTAATGTGTAACCTTTTGACCAAGACTATGACTTTTGATGTACAATTTTTTAAAATCTTGAAAACAATCTTTATTTACATGTTCTAGGCATGTTTCTTATTACCCCATTTTTATTCTTTGTGGGGGTAATAAGAGACATGAGTCTCTTATTACCCCCACTATTAATTCCTGTGTCTCCCCCATTGTAGTTCCTGTTAATTCTGCCTGACTAGTTTGCGAAGAGTTTACCTAGTGTTAGGCCTAGTCTAAGTTTACCAAGAGAACATTTTTTTTTTTTTTTTTTCACTTTAAATCAAAAAGCAGTTTTACTCATTAGGCTAGACCATATTTAGTTGTTACGATTATGTAAATTTATGTTTAGAATGTGTATAAGTTAGTATTTAGCCATTAATACTTCATTACATAATAAATAAGTTAATTACTAGAAAAATCTTTTATAACATTTTGTTCGCTTGTATACACTTCAAAGATACGGTTTTTTTTGCCTATTTTCGACTACACTTTAGAAAACGCGTAAAATATTTTCTGCCCATTTTAAAAATTATATTGATGTTTTGGGTTAATCTCTAGATTATGTTGATTATGTAGAACTATCATTAAGTACAATATTATATTATTTAGGACTTAATATTAAAAAGGAATGAATTTCACAAGCACATTTACGACAGTAAATTTTCGAGAAAATATATTTTTTGAATGGATGCAAATAATAAAAATTAAAAACTATTGGCTGATTCAGAATTGTTTCCAGATGTCTTTTATTACCCCACATGATTTTACATTGCTATATCTGGACAGTTAGAAGCCTGGTCTCTTATTACCCCGCGTGTGGTTATTAGAGACAAGGATTTAATGAAAATTTTAAAAAACAATTTAACAAAAAATTTAAATTCAAAAATCACCTAAAAAATCAAGAGGAGTTCATTTAATGAAAGTAATACGAGACATTTATTTCAGTATAGATTTTATTAATATTTTTTGTCTCTTATTACCCCTTTTGTCTCTTATTACCCCGGCTTCCCCTATATATTTTTCCATAGACATAATTAAGGTTTGTTATATCTCTCGTTCGAAGTTGTACTACCATACACTCTTAGTGGCTGTTTTCAAGTCATTCACTGAATAAAATTTACCTCCATTTCCATAAACTTTCCGAAAGGAATACCCACACATTCACACTTATGTTTACAGCGGGGCTTATAAATGGGCATTTAAGAACAGTCATATTTTCTCTGCTTAAATATTTAGTCCTAGCATTGGCGGTATGAATGGGCACATTATCCTGCTGTTACTGTCCCTTCCTTTCCCCGCATGTTTTCTGCAGATGCCATAAGATGAATTTTTAGTGTTTCTGTGTATTTCAAGGAATTTTTTCGGCAATCTGTAAAAGCCAAACTCACTTGACCGTTGAAATCGAAAGCTGACCATCACAGATCCATCACCACATTGCCTACTAAAATAGCTCCAGGGCTCTCTTCGTAAATCATTCCAAAAATATACATTTTCATCAGGTCCATCGAGGTTTCATTTTTTTCCATCCCTAAAAAGGACTGCCATCCATTTATCCCTATTTATTATATCTTTAATTCGTATATAAGGAGTGTTCTTTGAAATTGTCAACCCAAGAAGCCCTAGTAATTTCACGAACTGGCATTCACTGAATTGAAGTTATTCTTTGTATTCGTCCATCACTGTGAATGTCCTTCACCCGTGGTCTTCCCAAACTTTTTTTTTTTTTTTTTTAAATGGTATCTTAACCCATATTTCACCATCGTCCTAAAAATAGGACACCATGCGTAAGTGGTATTTATATAAAATCTTTTGAATACTTTAATTGAAATTAAAGGAGATATATTATTTAAAAGTCCAATAAGTACATATATGTTGTTTACCGTTAGTTTAAATTAATGTTTGATATATTTTGTTTAATTTTTAAAATGACGATACTTGAAGATTTATTCAATACATTTTTAACACATTATTACTTGAAAATGTTTCACGTTCAAGAATAACGGACACATAAATTTAGTGAGGTAATATTCTACACTTTTCTACTGGTAAAGCAATTATATAAATAAATAAATATAGATAGATAGATAGATGGTCTATTTTCCTTATATTTCCGACTGTCCCGAACCATTGTCCTATTTTTTAGGACAGCTTGTACCGATTAAGCTAATGAAAGGTTGGTAAGTTTTTGATTTTGTGTGTGTACATAGTCTTAAAGACACATACAGTCGGTAACAAAAGTGTCTGAACACTAGCAAAAATTTCTATGTAAAAAAAGTACACTTCATATGGTTTGTTAAATAAATCCTTTTCGAATCTTTGTGAAGTGTACTTTTTAGTTCCCCATCATACTATAGGTATGGGGAACTTAGGTAATCGTGAAAATTTTCGACCTCGGTTTTAGTTCCCCATCATACTATAGGTATGGGGAACTTAGGTAATCGTGAAAATTTTCGACCTCGGTTTTTTGACTTTTCTACACGTTTTCAGGTGTGAGGAATCCGAAAATGACAAAATTTCTATGGTGTCTGTCTGTAGGGTGTCTGTTAGTCTGTTAGTGGGTTAGTGGGTTAGTGGGTTAGTCCGTTAGTTTGTTAGTCTGTGTACACGATATCTCAAGAACAAATTGTCGCAAAAAGGTCAGATCAGTTTTAAAATATTACTTTCGACACTGGCAAGAACCCTATTCATTTGCAACATTCGAATTTAAAAACTTCGTAAGTTATGAGAAATTTACGATTTTCTTAACATGGGAGAATAGGACAAAAATTCTCTTAAACGTGCATTAAATGGAAACTTTTTACTGTAAAAATGTCAGACCAGTTTTAAAATATCAGTTTTGATGCCGGAATGAACATCAGTAACTATAAATATGGTACTTTGAAAATTTCGCAAGTTATTGGAAATTTACGAATTTCTTAACATGGCAGTATAGGGCAAAATTTCACATAAACGTCAATTTTGAGAGATATTTTCATCGTAAAGATGTCAGACTATTTTTGAAATATTATTTAGGACACTGGCATGAATATTAATGACTATGAATTTTCTAATATAAAGATTTCGTAATTTATTGGAAATTTACAATTTTCTTAACATGGCAAAATAGAGCAAAATTTCACATAAACGTCAATCTTGAGAGATATTTTCATCGTAAAGATGTCAAACCACTTTCGAAATATTATTTAGGATACTGGCATAAATATCATAGACTATGATTTTTCCAATTTAAAAAATTCGTAAGTTATTTGGAATTTACGATTTACTTAACGTGTCGGAATAACGCAAAATTGAGCATAAACTTCCATTTTGAGGATCCTAAATACATTAAATAACTTCAAAATTACGTTTATGATATTGGTTTGAACATGATTGAATACAAATATCTTAACAGGAAATTTTCGTAAGTTATTCGTAATTTACGATTTTATCAACATAGCGAAATTGTAAATTTTTCATATAAATATGAATTTTGAGGATTATTGCATTGGAAATAATAGCATGAAAACTAAACAACGGAATTGACTCCGATAAAATAAATTAATAGCTTAGAATAAGATAAATACATCGAAGTGAACGGTGGATAGCCTATTAGGCGGGGATTGCATTCTGTCGCTGTATCAAGCTTTGGTCAGATTCATTTCTTTTAACATGATTATAATATGTCTCGCACTAGAAATTTCTGAGAACATAAATATGATGGGGAACTGAGCAGAGTCCACCTATGCCAACTAGTTTTAAATAGAAATTTTTGCTAGTGTTCGGTCACTTTTGTTACCGACTGTATATTTAAGATTTTATAAAGAAAAAATATTTTTTCAATGCTTGATACGAAATGGGTTAAGAGCTAATACAAGTTAAATCATATTTTTAGAATAATTTACGAGCTACAAATATGATTTATCGATATGTCTCGATATGTCGATTTATGTCTCGATATTTTCATAACAATCTTACCGTGCACTTTCAAATTCGGAATTTTATACACTTCTTCATTAGTGAGCTGTTAAGCTTTAGGCATCTTAAAACACAAAACAAATCACCGCTTCCTTTTTCTTTCAACGTATTTATCAGGCTCAAAATCGAAGTTATGATTACCGATATAAAATTTGCATAAAATTGCAATTTTCTATAAACTTTTGGGACATTTTTTGAATACGTGCATTAGGAAATGGGTATTGCTGTTTTCTCATTATAAATGACACAGCATATCCACACGATGGATTTTTGTCATTTTCAACAAAAATCGTAAACAAACTTCGGACGAACTGTATACTAACGGTGAAGATTAAATGAATAAAAATAATCTTACAAGGAAGCTTTCAAAAGGTGTCCTCTTTATAAAATATTATATATATATATATATATATATATATATATATGGTTGTACTCTTCATAAAACACCAGATAATGCAAAAATTATCGGCTGAAATGAATTACAGTGACCACAAAAAATTATCAAATTTAAGCATGTTTGGCTATTTAGCGCTGTTAGGCAATAAGTTCGCTAGCACCAAGATTGCAGTCTACGAACAGAACCGTGTTTTTCTTCTCCGCCAAGTACTCAAAATCAATCGTCTAACAGTGTGAAATCGCCAAATATGCTTAATTTTGATAACTTTTTGTGGTCGCTGTATTTCATTTTAGCCGATAATTTTTTTCACTTTATGGTGTGTTATGAAGAGTATAATCACATGTACTTTTTTTTCAATATTTTTTGAAGACGACACCTTTTGAATGTTTCCTTGTTAGTGAATATTACAAGATTTTAAATCTTTAATACTGGGGTCTCTGCCCCCTGCATGATCCGCTCAATAACACGGAGGGAAGCTTCATCTTTTATAAACGATTAATAACCTTATTCTTATTAATCGTGCGTAAAAAAAGACAAAAACAAAATAATATTATAGAAATTCTCATATTATGTATCACATTGAAATACTATTATTAAACAGCTTTAGTATAGCTCTCCATTGGCGAAATTTTAAATTTGGTACCAAAGTTGCTCGGAAGTTTTTCGCCAAGGTCTTTAAATAAGCAACTTCGATATCCATTTTATTTCATCGCCGAAATAACGATAAGAATTCAAAAGTCACCAAGAAGTTCGATTCTAAAGCTGTACAAAATGCATAAATTCTAGACTATTTAAGCAACAAAATAAACACGTCTAAATAAGTTCTGAGTTAATAAAATTAAATTTGAAAACAATTCGTATGATTTCATAAATTTATTATTCTCTATTGTCCCATTCATGTCAAGTGTAAAAAATCAATCGAAAAATGAAAAATATAATGTATCTTTCGTATAATGTATTTTAAAAAAATAATGTAAAAGTATAATGTATTTAAAGTATAATTATTTAATGTATTAAAAGCATAATGTATTTTTTTTTTTTTATGTAATCTTATATTTTCTAAAAGCTTCTTGGAGTAATTTTAATCAATATGCCAATCCTGTATGTATAATTGTCGAAAAATTAAATTAAATGTTTAAAATAAATTAAAATCTGAATTTGAATTTTCTGAACTGCAAGTAATATGTAAACAGAAATGTGAAACAATTTTAAACATCGTATTCTACAAATAAAGTTATAAAAACATTTTCATTACAGCTTTCAAAATGTTTTATTTTCGAACATACAGTCGGTAACAACAATGTCCGAACACTAGCAAAAATGCCTATCTAAAAAAATTACACTTAATACTGTTTTGTTAAATAAATCTTTATTGAATCAATTATGACTTGCGTAATAGATATTGCATCTCGCATCGCACGAAATTAAATGGCCGTAGAATGTTGAAAACTTACATTTGTGACAGTCATTGCGTCTAGTTAAACAATTTCAATTTTGGTCTAGACACGAGCTTCATTTTAGACATGCCTACGATTTTACACGATTTTCGTATTAGTAATCACGATAGCGTCTAAACGGTTTCCTAAAGTAAACTGAAAAATGATACTTATGTTACAATGCACCGTAGCATGAACAGTATAGATTTTTTTAAATCTAGAACTCATAGTTTTTCACAATGACACGAATAAAAAATTTTTATCATTATGACTTATGGACTCAAATTATTTAAAACGCGATAGCATCTAAACGCATTATTCAAATGAACTGAAATTTTATATGCATATTACAGGTCTGCATAGATTTTGGTACATCGCACTTATAGATTTTCACAGGGACGAAACGAAAAATTCTTTATCATTATGGCCTATGGGCTCAAATTATTTAAAGTGTGATAGCGTCAAAACGCCTTATTCGAATGAACTGAAAATTTCTATGCATGTTATTTCTTATTATATCTCGCACTGCATATATTTTGGTGATTCTAGATCTTCCAGTTTATTTAGAGAAACTCAATGAAAAATTATTTTTTATTATGGCCTATTTCCTGAAACTACTTAAAGTGCGATAGCGCCTAAATGACTTATACGATTGAGCTTAAAATTTATATGTATGTTATAGGTCACCATCAACTGTACGAACTTGGTGAATCTAGTACTAGAGTTTTACAGGGTAACATGAAAATTTTTTATGATTAGACCTATGGGCTGAAATTATTCAAAGTGCAATAGCGTTAAATGCTTTATTCGATTGAGCTGATTGATTTTAGACTTCTCATACATTAATTTATTAAACAAACGTTAATTACTTCATGTCTGGAAAGTCGAGTGGAGTTAAGCCAGATTTTATTTATTTTTTATTATAGTGTTTATATACAAATGCATTAAAATAGTTCTTTTCTACATTTAGAAATTTACAATATAAACTAAATTACATAATTTCTTAGAATATTTTTCAGATAAAAAAGAATGCGTTTATAATAAAATAAATTCCCGTTAGAAACGGATTAGTTATTCATTTATTTTTCATGCAGAATAAATCTAAAAGCAGTAAACATCAAAGGCTTAAAAATAATTGGAAACGTTAATCCATGATGTCGGACTTAGAAATTAAGATTGATTAAAATTAACGTGGCAGGAAAACTGGACTTCACTTTATATAAGATGTTATCAGAGTAGGGACAATGTAAGCAGAAAGGTGGAACAAAATAAAATCAAAATCAATTATTATAGTGAATGGCGTCGTAAAGCAAACAGTTTTTTATAGAATTTCTTTACGAATCAGATTAAATAAAATTAAATATTCTTGATATTTTTATTTATCGATCAATCTGTTTATCTGTAGCTTATAGAATCAATTATATGATCGTTTTTTAATAAATATGTTACACATTTTATTTATAAATTGAACTGCATTGATTTTATTTTGTTATTATAACAGGAAATCTTCAAACAAACTGTATGTACTTTGGTAATTCTAGTACTTATCTTTTATTTACAGGGACACAATGAAAAATGCTTTATCATTATAGCTTACGGGCTGAAATTATTTAAGTTGTGATAGCGTCTAAATGCCTTATCTGATTGAACTGGAAGATTATATACATGTTATAAGCCACCATCTAACGAACTGCATAGAGTTTGGTAAATCACACTTATAGAATTTTACAAAACACCGTTACGATTACTTTTTTACAAAACGACAAACAATTTTAGACAAAACGAAAAGTTCTTTATTATTATAGCCTATGGGCTCAAATTATTTAAAGTGCGAGAGCATCAAAACGCCTTAATCGAATGAACTGAAAATTTCTATGCATGTTACTTCTTATTATATCTCGCACTGCATATATTTTGGCGATTCTAGAACTTATAGTGTATTTACAGAAATTCAAAGAAAAATTATTTGTCATTATATGGTCTAAAATTATTTAAAATGCGATAGCGTCTAAATGACTTATCCAATTAATCTGAAATTTTCTATGTATGTTATAGGTCACTATCGCACGAACTGCACGGAATTGGCGAATTTCGCACTTATAGAGTTTTACAGGGACACAGCGAAAAATTTCCTATCATTAAAACATCTATATTCGTCTTGTTACATAAAAATGATAAAAATAATTATTTTTGATCAAAAGATTACATTATCAATAAAATTTTCTTCACTTATGTAAACATAATTAGAATATTTCGGAGAATCTTTTGTAGTTTACCAAAAGGCGTGTAAAAATCACCATCAACGTATCTTGATTTTATATCATGCACACAGTCTGGGAATTTCCTCTACCACCCCCTTTATTTATTTATTTTTTTCTACGGTGATGCGATACAATAAATATGACAACCGCAATTCGTTGTACGGAGGAACTATGCTTGAATGCGCGCTAGCACAATGCGGTCTCTGAATGAAATGAGAAGAAAAATTTACGTTCTCGAGAAACGACATCGGTGCAGTGTGTTATCGTTCGACACGATATCGTTCCGCATTATTTATCGGCCGAATTAGTTGCTGTCGTGTCGGTCAGAGTGAAAGCGCTCTTACGGTAAGCACGCTTTGTCGGAAACGACATGCAGAGACTTTTATTGACGTTTCAAAAATAATGATTTTTAACTTGGAGATTTTTAACTCTTTGGCTCACCGAAGACGTTTGAAGAGTAAGTATTAGTTACTTAATGAAAACCTGTGTCAGACGCTAGCTGAAATTGCTGCAAACCATTACGACTAGAGGACACAACAGTTTCGAAGCGTTTGAAAGCATTAGTAACGATCCAGGAACAGGGATATTGGGTGTTTAAAAAAAAAAAAAAAAAAAAAAAAAAAAGATAGAAAGAAAGAAGAAAAAAGAAAACAACGAGAACGTATTCAAGATTCTACTGTATATTGGCAAGACGAAACTTTTGATTTATATTTACAAAAAATAAAAGGAAATTATAGAAAAAAAAAATAAAATAAAATAAAAAATAAATAAAAATAAATAAAATAAATAAAAATGTGTGCGTGCGATTTAAGGGGAAATGCATTTGACTTTTCTGAATTTAAAATGTTCATATTATTACACCTATATTTTTAACATTATATCATTATATTTATACACAAAATAGAAAAGAAAATCTAAGAACAATTAATTTTTCTAAAAGCATACATAAGTAACACATATATAGACATTATTACAGCATTTTAAATAATCAAAAAAAGTTTGCAAATTGAAAAAAAAAAAATATATATATATATATACAGTTTTCAATTTGTTTTAGGTGCTGTTTTATTATTGCAG